>JAOWCC010000577.1:183354014-183824091 GCA_030867875.1 Actinernus sp. WN-2022
GGTGACCTGGTCTACGAACCAACCGAAGATTTCTTTGGGTTCGTATTCTATTGTACGGTAGACAGCAGTGATCACTGCGCCATGATCTACATACCAACGTAATAGAGGCTCATAGAGGAGCAACTTCTTTCCAGAGAGACTCCCAACTAGCTTTGTTTCCTCGCTGAGCTTTCTACCTGTCTTTGTGAGGTAGGCCAACATTTGTGGAGGAATTGCTTTCTTGGGGATTTTCTTGTTGTAGAAGAAGGGTGGCATCTCCTCAAATTTCTTCCACAATTTCTTTGGTATCTCAATGTCTACTTCTGCATATCCAAACCACGAACCATTTTGTAGACATTCGACAAATCCTTCGGCTTCTAGACCTGGCTCATCGTAGTGAATGGCCTCTTCTTTTCCACAAGGCATTTCGAATTCCATCGTGGAAAGATATAGGGCGTTGGCATCATATCCAAGAATCTTGCGACACACCTTGGTTCCACCTTGGTGACTACGAATCTTAGTTTTTCCCGCTTCGTGGAGTCTGGTGAACACTATGCTTGGACCTCCCACGACAGCGCCTTTCAGCATGTGGTAGGCTTCCTTACTTAGAGCATACATCTCAGCTCCCCTTTCTACACTACCTCGAAGCAGGAACTGTAGTGAGACTCCTGGAATGGACACTGCGTCTTTCAGCATGTCTACTCCTTTCTCGTGATAGAAATCTCGCATCTTTTCGAGTGCCTCTAGGAATGGAACTACGTCTAGGTTGTTGTAGTATCGTAGCCAGTCTGCAAAGGTTTCCATTCCTTTGTCGAGAAAGGTGCGCTTACAGTCTTCGAACTCTGACCTAGATAGTAGGTGTTCTCTTTTCAACTTCGAACCCCACTCTGGATAGTCTGGTAATCCAACGTGATCCAACTTGTCGGGAAAGTCGAACCACTCATATGGGAAGAAACTCTTTTGCAACTCGCATCCATAGGCAGTGATCCAACGTTCGTAGGAAGTACCTGGTCCAAGGTAGTTCATCACATCGAGGAAACGGAAATCGGGAGTCAAGAGAAACATAGTGGTGTTGGCTTTCTTTGCCACCCGGACTTTTGTACAGGTGTCGGCAATGGTTCCTACGAAGTGCTCCCTGATCAGATTGAGATCGTACCTTCCAGAGTTGAATCCCAATACTGGAACTTGACCGATCCATTCGTCGATCTTCGCTTGTTGTCCCTTTGGTAGGGTGTCGAAGGAGAATTTGAGTGTATCTAGCCTGTACCATCTTGCCATAGCTACTTGGATTGTCTCTGCTCTTTGCTGGAGTTCTTCGACGAAGGCTTCGATGAGTTCTTTTGGATTGCGTCGACAGATGTGGGTTGGCTTTCGATTGTACGTGTCGGCAATTGATACTGATATTGGGACATGGACGTTTTCGATGGTCAGGTGGTCTGTTGGTTGTCTTCCTTTCGTTGTATCGAGATAGGCTTCGAAATCGTAAACTATGAAGTGTGGGTAGACAGTTTGCGTTGGTGTGGGAACCGGTTTGTTCTTCTTCTTTGTGGAGCAGCCCCAAGCTTCCACTACTGTATAACCAGCTCCTTGTAGCTTTGCCGTTCTTTCACAAGTTTTACGGTAGAGAGCTCTTTCCCTAGGGAAACATTTCGGGCAGCCATGGAAATAGCATCCATGAAATTGGAAGATGGTTTTCGAAATAGGTTCGTAGCCGTCAACTGGCGCTCCTTCTAGCCAATGCTCTCCACCATGCCCACAAGCTGCATGATGAATGTGTTGCCCAATCCTTTCGGTTTCGCGTTCCAACCAGCATAGAGCGACTTTGCTGGCTGTGCTCTCTGGCCAGAAGGCTTTTTCATATGCCGACTGAGGTGCCTTGATCACTTTTCCAGGGCAAACAATCTTCGTTTCTCCACGACTGCAACGATTTGCATGGCGTTGAAGACTGCACGCTTGTGTGAACCGTTGCTTACAATCGTTGCATACGTAGACACTCCCTAGCTTGTTGATGTTCTTGATGTAGAAAGCATGTCCTTCGTATATCCCAATCGTCATCGTATGCTTGTAGTGAGCTGCATGTCGCATCAGATGCCAAGCGCCATCCTCCGTGGGTTCATACACCCGAATACCGATTCCAAAGTGTAACTCGACTTCCTCCAGCTGGTCTAAGGAAGTTCTGGGAACGTCTTGCGTGGGTGCTGTCAGGCGATAGAAGTCCTGGGCAAGTTTTCGAGCCGAGGTGTTGCACTTGTCTGCACGGGCTCCTTTGTATACGGCAAGGCAGCGCCACAGACATAGGTTGTCACCATATCGATCGAGGGCAAACATTCCTTTTTTCTGGCGAAGCCATTGAGGTAGTGGGCCTGTTCCCAACAGAAGCTGACGATCGATCACGACCTTGACATCCACATATATCCAACGAACGATATGGGTATTTGGTCGATTGATGTTGTCGGGATTCAAACGAGCTGTCTCCTTGCTATTGATCCACTCTTCTGCATCTTCTAGGATGTTCACCCATGGAGAGCCGGGGACAGTCTTGGAGAATAGTATCACGCGTCCGTCATTGACATTGCGAATGCGATAAGTGTAGCTGTATCGTAGGTAGAAGCTGGTGGTTACCTTTGCAACTAACTTTTCCATGATCCTAGGAGTCAAATCTCCTGCCACACCTTGGAAGAAGCGCCATCGAATAGTACGGCGGCCTATCTCCATTCCCTCGAGCATTCCATCTCTCTCATCGAGAATAGCACCTGCCTCTCGAGCTAGACTTCGTGGAAGTGGCTCACTACGAGGTCTTGCCATTCTCTCTTCGATATAACTATACATTACGATAGCTTTAACAGATACTCCAAATTTAGATTTCTAGGTGTAAGGCTGTTGCAGAGCAATCGATGTCGATATAACTATATGTAATCATATCTCTAATAGGATTATCAAGTTGGATTTTATGTACAAGAATGTCTAGTGACACTTTGAATGACCCTTAGTACCCCCTCTAGTAGTATAGTCGGTAGTAAAACTGATACCTGTTTTTTGTTGTGCAAGGGCGTCATAAAGTGGATTTCCGAATTCACTTTATGACGCCCTTGTGCAAGAAAAAACGGGTATCATTTTACTACCGACTATACTACTGAATGATAACCCTGCTAGCAGAGGTTCTTTTCTCTTACCCTCTCTCCAGCTCCAGAGGAGAGGCTTATATTTAATTGGAATTTCGAATTGGAATTTCGGTTGGTTTTTGAGGTTTTTACAAATGCTGTTTTAGAAAGATCGACAATCGATTGGAGGTGGAAAATAGTATTTACAAACAGGTTTTGCTAATAACACTACGGATCTCGTACAAGTGCCTTTCAATATATGAATTGATATTGCTTTGCCACCCAGTACAACCACGTGATTGTATTCCTGCTAAAGGCCCATCTTATGGAAAACTGAAATTCGTTTTTTGTTTGGAAGAGCAACTCAATTCACTCAAATTTCACCCATTTATTATTGACACTTGTAATATCTCATTATACTGACATTTTGATGCTCTTGTATTGAATACACACTTAATGCGAGAGTCCAATACTCTCCAAAATTGCCATGTTTTCTAATGACTAGAACACTTTTGCACCCATTTTAAAATGTCGGGGGAAACCGCGAACTGGTCCATTTAAGAGTACTGTTTTATGCCGTCATCGTCGTGGTTGGTTAAGGTCCTTAAAGTCTCTTTTAGAACGTGCCACATAGAGAAACCCATTCAACAACACGTCGGGTTAGTTAGACCTTAATAAACCACCACGGCTATCTCGACGCACCTGTCCAACAGTGAGAGGAGATTGGATTTCCTCTCCTCGTAATATCATGGTCTTCATAGTTAGTGCGTCACCAAGGTCATAGATATCGATGTGCAGCAAGTTTGCGACATTTTCAAGAACTATGTACGTATGGAGAGAAATACGTTAGCTCAATTGCAATGCTAAGATATTCAGTCTTCTGTAAGTTCTCAAGTCACCATATTGCTTACCGCTTTTATCAACCACCTGAGCTCCACCAGCAGAAAGAAATGCCACATTTCCAAGCTGTAGAATGCCGGCAATGACCTGCAGAAGGTCTTTTATATCCTCATCTTTAAACGACATGACATTCATTGCCGCCTAAACACATGCAGTTGAGATAATAATAATATATTATTATCATGTAGTGGTACCGCTGAGGGCCACTAAAAAGGAGTGACCAGGCAATTAGTCCAGAAACGAGAAAATAACTAAATGAAATAGATGACTTTCCCTTTAAAACTCACCAATACTCTCTGAAAGTCCTCCTTGTCATTGATAGATGGGTCACTAACACATCCACTCTGCTGCAGATAGTGGTACTTTGTAATGGGGTATAAGACAAGTTCATCTGGAATGCAAGAACAACTTCCCCATTAGCTTATCCTAGTTATGGAGTAATAATCTGGACTTTGCATGTTTTAGTGCATACTTCTCTGTTCTTCTGATGCGCCTGCTAGTAACGAGTAGAAGATGTGGTAGTTCCTTTCTCCTGGGTTTTGTCGCACTACACGATTCTGTAAACAAAATAATTACTGCATGTGAGGCAATGTACATATAGTTTAAACCGCTATTAACTCTATGCACCACAATGTAACAACAGGTGAAGCGATGACACTTATAGAGTACCCGTTCACCTTATTCCAATCTCATGCCCGCACGAGAACGAGTCTGGTAACAATGGTATCAGAGTGAGGTCAGTTGGCCCAAACATTGCAAAATTGGATCCGGTGAGAAAAGGTTTCTGTCGTACCGCACTGTTGTGTTCTTGTGTGTCATAAGTTGTGTGGTTATTTGCCGCCATTGAGTATATCTATATTTCGTGTCATGTGTGGTTATTTCCCGCCATTGAGTATATCTATATTGTGTGTCATAAGTTGTGTGGTTATTTGCCGCCATTGAGTATATCTATATTGTGTGTCATAAGTTGTGTCGTTATTTCCCGCCATTGAGTATATCTATATTGTGTGTCATAAGTTGTGTCGTTATTTCCCGCCATTGAGTATATCTATATTTCGTGTCATAAGTTGTGTGGTTATTTCCCGCCATTGAGTATATCTATATTTCGTGTCCTAAGTTGCGTGGTTATTTGGCGCCATTGAGTATATCTATATTTCGTGTCATAAGTGGTTATTTGCCGCCATTGAGTATATCTATATTTCGTGTCATAAGTTGTGTGGTTATTTGGCGCCATTGAGTATATCTATATTTCGTGTCATAAGTTGTTATTTGCCGCCATTGAGTATATCTATATTTCGTGTCATAAGTTGTGTGGTTATTTGCTGCCATTGAGTATATCTATATTTCGTGTCTTGTGTGGTTATTTGCCGCCATTGAGTATATCTATATTTCGTGTCTTGTGTGGTTATTTGCCGCCATTGAGTATATCTATATTTCGTGTCTTGTGTGGTTATTTGCCGCCATTGAGTATATCTATATTTCGTGTCTTGTGTGGTTATTTGCCGCCATTGAGTATATCTATATTTCGTGTCATGTGTGGTTATTTGCCGCCATTGAGTATATCTATATTTCGTGTCTTGTGTGGTTATTTGCCGCCACTGAGTATATCTATATTTCGTGTCGTGTGGTTATTTGCCGCCATTGAGTATATCTATATTTCGTGTCATGTGTGGTTATTTGCCGCCATTGACTATATCTATATTTCGTGTCATGTGTGGTTATTTGCCGCCATTGAGTATATCTATATTTCGTGTCATGTGTGGTTATTTCCCGCCATTGAGTATATCTATATTGTGTGTCATAAGTTGTGTGGTTATTTCCCGCCATTGAGTATATCTATATTGTGTGTCATAAGTTGTGTGGTTATTTCCCGCCATTGAGTATATCTATATTGTGTGTCATAAGTTGTGTGGTTATTTCCCGCCATTGAGTATATCTATATTGTGTGTCATAAGTTGTGTGGTTATTTCCCGCCATTGAGTATATCTATATTGTGTGTCATAAGTTGTGTGGTTATTTCCCGCCATTGAGTATATCTATATTGTGTGTCATAAGTTGTGTGGTTATTTCCCGCCATTGAGTATATCTATATTGTGTGTCATAAGTTGTGTGGTTATTTCCCGCCATTGAGTATATCTATATTGTGTGTCATAAGTTGTATGGTTATTTCCCGCCATTGAGTATATCTATATTTCGTGTCATGTGTGGTTATTTCCCGCCATTGAGTATATCTATATTGTGTGTCATAAGTTGTGTGGTTATTTGCCGCCATTGAGTATATCTATATTGTGTGTCATAAGTTGTGTCGTTATTTCCCGCCATTGAGTATATCTATATTGTGTGTCATAAGTTGTGTCGTTATTTCCCGCCATTGAGTATATCTATATTTCGTGTCCTAAGTTGCGTGGTTATTTGGCGCCATTGAGTATATCTATATTTCGTGTCATAAGTGGTTATTTGCCGCCATTGAGTATATCTATATTTCGTGTCATAAGTTGTGTGGTTATTTGGCGCCATTGAGTATATCTATATTTCGTGTCATAAGTTGTTATTTGCCGCCATTGAGTATATCTATATTTCGTGTCTTGTGTGGTTATTTGCCGCCATTGACTATATCTATATTTCGTGTCATGTGTGGTTATTTGCCGCCATTGAGTATATCTATATTTCGTGTCATGTGTGGTTATTTCCCGCCATTGAGTATATCTATATTGTGTGTCATAAGTTGTGTGGTTATTTCCCGCCATTGAGTATATCTATATTGTGTGTCATAAGTTGTGTGGTTATTTCCCGCCATTGAGTATATCTATATTGTGTGTCATAAGTTGTGTGGTTATTTCCCGCCATTGAGTATATCTATATTGTGTGTCATAAGTTGTGTGGTTATTTCCCGCCATTGAGTATATCTATATTGTGTGTCATAAGTTGTGTGGTTATTTCCCGCCATTGAGTATATCTATATTATGTGTCATAAGTTGTGTGGTTATTTCCCGCCATTGAGTATATCTATATTGTGTGTCATAAGTTGTGTGGTTATTTGCCGCCATTGAGTATATCTATATTTCGTGTCATAAGTTGTGTGGTTATTTGGCGCCATTGAGTATATCTATATTTCGTGTCATAAGTTGTTATTTGCCGCCATTGAGTATATCTATATTTCGTGTCATAAGTTGTGTGGTTATTTGCCGCCATTGAGTATATCTATATTTCGTGTCTTGTGTGGTTATTTGCCGCCATTGAGTATATCTATATTTCGTGTCTTGTGTGGTTATTTGCCGCCATTGAGTATATCTATATTTCGTGTCTTGTGTGGTTATTTGCCGCCATTGAGTATATCTATATTTCGTGTCTTGTGTGGTTATTTGCCGCCATTGAGTATATCTATATTTCGTGTCATGTGTGGTTATTTGCCGCCATTGAGTATATCTATATTTCGTGTCTTGTGTGGTTATTTGCCGCCACTGAGTATATCTATATTTCGTGTCGTGTGGTTATTTGCCGCCATTGAGTATATCTATATTTCGTGTCATGTGTGGTTATTTGCCGCCATTGACTATATCTATATTTCGTGTCATGTGTGGTTATTTGCCGCCATTGAGTATATCTATATTTCGTGTCATGTGTGGTTATTTCCCGCCATTGAGTATATCTATATTGTGTGTCATAAGTTGTGTGGTTATTTCCCGCCATTGAGTATATCTATATTGTGTGTCATAAGTTGTGTGGTTATTTCCCGCCATTGAGTATATCTATATTGTGTGTCATAAGTTGTGTGGTTATTTCCCGCCATTGAGTATATCTATATTGTGTGTCATAAGTTGTGTGGTTATTTCCCGCCATTGAGTATATCTATATTGTGTGTCATAAGTTGTGTGGTTATTTCCCGCCATTGAGTATATCTATATTGTGTGTCATAAGTTGTGTGGTTATTTCCCGCCATTGAGTATATCTATATTGTGTGTCATAAGTTGTGTGGTTATTTCCCGCCATTGAGTATATCTATATTGTGTGTCATAAGTTGTGTGGTTATTTCCCGCCATTGAGTATATCTATATTTCGTGTCATGTGTGGTTATTTCCCGCCATTGAGTATATCTATATTGTGTGTCATAAGTTGTGTGGTTATTTGCCGCCATTGAGTATATCTATATTGTGTGTCATAAGTTGTGTCGTTATTTCCCGCCATTGAGTATATCTATATTGTGTGTCATAAGTTGTGTCGTTATTTCCCGCCATTGAGTATATCTATATTTCGTGTCCTAAGTTGCGTGGTTATTTGGCGCCATTGAGTATATCTATATTTCGTGTCATAAGTGGTTATTTGCCGCCATTGAGTATATCTATATTTCGTGTCATAAGTTGTGTGGTTATTTGGCGCCATTGAGTATATCTATATTTCGTGTCATAAGTTGTTATTTGCCGCCATTGAGTATATCTATATTTCGTGTCATAAGTTGTGTGGTTATTTGCCGCCATTGAGTATATCTATATTTCGTGTCTTGTGTGGTTATTTGCCGCCATTGAGTATATCTATATTTCGTGTCTTGTGTGGTTATTTGCCGCCATTGAGTATATCTATATTTCGTGTCTTGTGTGGTTATTTGCCGCCATTGAGTATATCTATATTTCGTGTCTTGTGTGGTTATTTGCCGCCATTGAGTATATCTATATTTCGTGTCATGTGTGGTTATTTGCCGCCATTGAGTATATATCTATATTTCGTGTCTTGTGTGGTTATTTGCCGCCATTGACTATATCTATATTTCGTGTCATGTGTGGTTATTTGCCGCCATTGAGTATATCTATATTTCGTGTCATGTGTGGTTATTTCCCGCCATTGAGTATATCTATATTGTGTGTCATAAGTTGTGTGGTTATTTCCCGCCATTGAGTATATCTATATTGTGTGTCATAAGTTGTGTGGTTATTTCCCGCCATTGAGTATATCTATATTGTGTGTCATAAGTTGTGTGGTTATTTCCCGCCATTGAGTATATCTATATTGTGTGTCATAAGTTGTGTGGTTATTTCCCGCCATTGAGTATATCTATATTGTGTGTCATAAGTTGTGTGGTTATTTCCCGCCATTGAGTATATCTATATTATGTGTCATAAGTTGTGTGGTTATTTCCCGCCATTGAGTATATCTATATTGTGTGTCATAAGTTGTGTGGTTATTTCCCGCCATTGAGTATATCTATATTGTGTGTCATAAGTTGTGTGGTTATTTCCCGCCATTGAGTATATCTATATTGTGTGTCATAAGTTGTGTGGTTATTTCCCGCCATTGAGTATATCTATATTGTGTGTCATAAGTTGTGTGGTTATTTCCCGCCATTGAGTATATCTATATTGTGTGTCATAAGTTGTGTGGTTATTTCCCGCCATTGAGTATATCTATATTGTGTGTCATAAGTTGTGTGGTTATTTCCCGCCATTGAGTATATCTATATTGTGTGTCATAAGTTGTGTGGTTATTTCCCGCCATTGAGTATATCTATATTGTGTGTCATAAGTTGTGTGGTTATTTCCCGCCATTGAGTATATCTATATTGTGTGTCATAAGTTGTGTGGTTATTTCCCGCCATTGAGTATATCTATATTGTGTGTTATAAGTTGTGTGGTTATATTATGTGGTTATATTATGTGTGGTAAGTTGTGTTATAAGTTGTGTGGTTATATTATGTGGTTATATTATGTGTGGTAAGTTGTGTGTTATAAGTTGTGTGGTTATATTATGCGGTTATATTATGTGTGGTAAGTTGTGTGTCATAAGTTGTGTGGTTATATTATGTGGTTATATTATGTGTGGTAAGTTGTGTGTCATAAGTTGTGTGGTTATATTATGTGGTTATATTATGTGGTTATATTATGTGTGGTAAGTTGTGTGGTTATATTATGTGGTTATATTATGTGTGGTAAGTTGTGTGGTTATATTATGTGGTTATATTATGTGTGGTAAGTTGTGTGGTTATATTATGTGGTTATATTATGTGTGGTAAGTTGTGTGGTTATATTATGTGGTTATATTATGTGTGGTACGTTGTGTGGTCATAAGTTGTGTGGTTATATTATGTGGTTATATTATGTGTGGTAAGTTGTGTGGTTATATTATGTGGTTATATTATGTGTGGTAAGTTGTGTGGTTATAAGTTGTGTGGTTATATTATGTGGTTATATTATGTGTGGTAAGTTGTGTGGTTATAAGTTGTGTGGTTATATTATGTGGTTATATTATATGTGGTAAGTTGTGTGGTTATATTATGTGGTTATATTATGTGTGGTAAGTTGTGTGTCATAAGTTATGTGGTTATATTATGTGTGGTAAGTTGTGTCATAAGTTATGTGGTTATATTATGTGTGGTAAGTTGTGTGTCATAAGTTATGTGGTTATATTATGTGTGGTAAGTTGTGTGTCATAAGTTATGTGGTTATATTATGTGTGGTAAGTTGTGTGTCATAAGTTATGTGGTTATATTATGTGTGGTAAGTTGTGTGTCATAAGTTATGTGGTTATATTATGTGTGGTAAGTTGTGTGTCATACGTTATGTGGTTATATTATGTGTGGTAAGTTGTGTGTCATAAGTTATGTGGTTATATTATGTGTGGTAAGTTGTGTGTCATAAGTTGTGTGGTTATATTTCTCTTCCTGTGACAGGCTGGGACAACTGGCATTGCTCTCCCCATGCCTTTATGAGTAAGGGCAATAATTCTAATCTATATATCATCAACTTACTTTCTCCAGCAGGTCTTCATTATATTGAAGGGTAGCAGTCAAGGAAACACCTTATTACAGACATGTACACATATGCACATTCAGCAGTTTCGTCATCTTATAGCATACTAGAGTATTGGCACTGTTGGACATTATAAATGGGTTATGACTGGCTGAAAGTCCAACTCTGTGCAAAAGGCCTGAGCATCTAGGACAGTTAGCGGCCATCCTTCCAATTACAATGTCTAAATCTACACTCTAAAATGAGAGTAAGACCTTGCACACTTGCTAAGCTATGGCCCGCATGTTTTAGAGTAGACTGGCCAATAGCATTCAACTGACAGAGTCACCTACAGTGCATTTTTGGGTACTTAATTATTCTGGCTATTCTAAAATCAGAATACTTCGAAATCCTGCAGATATCCATCCTCTGAAATGTAGAAAGTAGTCGGTACTTTTATTACGTCCGTTCAGAGGTCGCGCTTATGCAAAAACACCTGCTTATTTTATGCCCAAAAAATGCATATGCTCCAATCCTCACAGAACAAAGCAAAACAATTATTGCGTAGAAAAAGACACCTCATACGAGCCGCCCGGGATACAGCATGGCTTGGAAGTTTCACACCCTAACTTATATTTAATCTTAGTGAATAATAATTTAAAACACGGTACTATTTCACCCTTCCAATTTGTACTACTGAAATTAATTCAGAATTTATGAAGAAATGTTTATCGTATCACGGCGCCAAGACATGGAACGACCTTCCAACAGAATTACGTGAAATTAAATCACTAGGCTCTTTTAAAAACAAAATCAAAACAGTCGCCGTCCTAAATGACCAATGATGCTTAATTGATAATAGTATATAGTAGTTTTCACAATTTTAGGATATCATATTATTAGTATAGTATATAATTTTTTTATATTATTATTATTATTATATTGACAGTTCTGTATTTTTATATATTTAATAGTAGTTAACACGGCTTCTATGTAAATCAGTTTTTTCTTATCTGTTAGAATTCCGTGTATAAATATTAATAAAGTTGAAGTTGAAGTTAAAGTTGAAGAATTGCATTCATTTCTTACATATTACGATCGATCAAAAGCTGAGAAACTTTGCCTTTGGTCTAACTTCTCAGTTGTCGTTTTGGGTTCTTTTCTCTGCTAATAGCCCACTTTCGATATCTGCTTCACTTGTTACGCACAAAGGTTTCAATATGAGGCTCAGAGGTAAATTAAACCCAAAAAAAAAAATGTAATTCTGTTCTTTTCGTTCAGTTCACTAAGTACCGAATTATTTGACCAAGTTTTGTGATATAATTGTTTTCCAGACAGGAGCTAATAGCAAAAAAGTACTCCCTAGCCTGCTCTTATTTGGACACTTAGTCAGAACCAAACCTAAGGTTGGAGGTTTTGCTGTGACTTCATTTTTGGGAGACATGTTGCTAATGCATCCAATCATGTGATCAGCCACACCTTCTTCTTGTCCATAATGAAGGACTTTCCAATTATAGATAACCTGTAAAAATTCCTGTCCAAAAGATAATGTTTTTTCACATGCAATTGACAATATTCAACTACAATGGTTGCTAACATCCTGTAAAATGGGATTGCGTGCAAACAGAAGAAGTCACATGACATGAGTAGGGTGGTGTTTAAACTTATTCTTTTTTCAGAGAATAGAATAAATTTTATTTTCTCGGAGCCTCATATTGAAACCTTTGTGCGTGACAAGTGAAGCATATATCGAAAGTGGCGTGTGTCCACACTCTCGTATGTCACGCACGTATGTGACACATGGGTAGAGTTTTAAAGCATTTGCAGATTCTGAACTTCTTATTACATAACATTTAAGTGGACTTTTAAATCTATGCTTACTATCTTGAACTTTACAATACTTCCTTTGACTAACTCATGTTGTTACACAAAAGCCACATAAATAAACAAATACCCCCCACCCCCCACCCCCCACCCCCCACCCCCTCCCCCCCCCCCCCCCCCCCCGGTTTCACAGACGATTTTTGATGCAATTATTTTCGCGATTTTCACTGCCTGTGGTTCTAACATGTTCGAAACCTCGGCGATTTCGCGGCGCTGAATCGCACTGAAATCGCGGCTGGTTTTACACGCGCGATTTGAAGTTGCAGCGCGAGTACCACAAAATTGCAGTGAAAATCGCGACAAAAATTGCATCAAAAATCGCCTGTGTGAACGCGGAACCTGTTGCAACCTTGCGCAACCTCTGCCTTTGGGAATTAGTTTTTGTGTTGGCAAAATATTGGGTTTTTTGGTGTAATACCTGGAATATGTTACGCACCCCTAATATCATTATACAACCATGCAGTCAAGGATACAGTCTTGAATTGTTCCCCCGTCCATTTTCCCTTTGGCGTTGAACTCTAAGTGAATATATTTTCCAAACCTACTGGAGTTGTTGTTGTACACAGTCTTTGCATTGCCGAATGCTTCTAGGATTGGGCTGCACATAGAAAGTACATAACGAATGTGAAGGTACATGTACATGTATATCGGTGCATGGTACATGTAGATAAAACAATGGTACAGTATGCCACTATTCTATATTGTCATTGTTACATGTTCATGTCTCTGATTTACAACACCAACGTCAAAATATATAAAACCTACATGTATATCCAGGGATGGGGATCCTATTTGGTGGTTAGGGTGCTTGTCATATTTTTCTATGGGTTGGAAATTGGTGCTCCAGTATTTTTAGAGTATCCTTTAAGCAAAAAACAAATGTTCTAAAATCTGGTATTTTTAGGGAGTATATGTAGGTCCTCGGAGATAAAAACAATACTTGTAATTTAACATGAACACAGCTCACTTGTTAGTTAGAAAATGTGTTACCACCGACCTTATTCAAGGAACGATTTTAGCAGCACAAAACAATGATGGTTGGGATAGGCGACACATGCTGGAAACACCAGGCTAGAAAGATATTTTTAAGGTAGCGCATTTTTTAGGTCACATATTTTACCAAAGGGTATTTTCCAGCATCCCCAACATTTTTCACCCCAAAGTCCCCTGTGGGATATATATACATGGACCATTGTATAAAATGTTCAATAATAAAAACAACAATTTGAATCCAAAAATAACCTCTAAAATCTAAGGTTCTTGGTGAGTTAAATGAGCTTTACAGGATAGTGTAGATTACTATGTTGGGTAGTTGACAACCTAGAGCTTTAGGTCACTGAGTTAACTGAGCTTTACAGTATAGTGTAGATTAATAATTATGTTGGATAGTTGACAATCTTAAGCTACTGCGCCCTATCTGTGCCAGTTCTCATGCTTCACCTGCTCTGCAGAATAGCATTTTCAACACTCATCCCAGTCCCATCTGTTACTCCTCTGCTGCTGATTTCAGACAAGAAGTTGACAATGAACTTTGTGGATTCTGTTTTACCTGTGCCAGATTCACCACTTCAAAAGAAGAAGAAAAACAGAGATTAAAGAAGTAGCAGCTTTGCATGACTTGTATGATTGTATATATGTATAATTGCTACATGAAAGTAATTCCGTGAGCTCTGATTGGTCAATTTGCGGTCCAATTAACTTCCCATATATGGACCTTCCGCCCATTTATGGTCTCAAAGAAAATGAAGCTATATATATAATAAACATCTTGTTAACCTTGTTTGCTCAGTCCATGTTACCTTACATTTCGTGCTTGGGCCATAAAAAAGGGGGAAAATGCAGTCCATAACTTACAGTATGGCCCTTGCACTCAGACAGTTAATAAGAGGTATTTACATGTATGGGTATCCCAGAAAACTAAAGTATGCATGTACATATATGTAAAATATAAGTATAGGAGGTACATATATATATACATGTACTTTGCATAAAATACACTTACTTAGCTAGCCAAAAGGATTTTTACACTATATTTTTGAGAGGGTGAATGGTGTAGGGAAAACAGGTTTCCTAATCTTAAGATCAACACACAAGCACATATGCGGTGGAATGGTTCTAATCAGCTAGCTCCAGTCTTCTTTATTTACTTTACATCCAGCTTAATAAAACTAGACATTATTTTTGAGTCAGATCAGAACCATGATACTGAATAATCTTGACACATTCACTTATAAACAAGACGCTCATTACATATTCAACTAATCTAGCAAAATCTGATTGGCTGGCATTTGACAGCACAACAATAGACAGTGTTCCCTTTCGATTAGGAACTAATTTCTCTTTTCCTTCGTGCACTTCGCTACGCTTGTTTACTCGTCCAAAGAGAAATGACATTAATTTTAATAGCAATTTTCTTTTTTAAAAATAACATGCACACATTTCAGAATACTATAGCTATTCAAATGCCTGTGCCTGTGTATATTTGTGCAGCAGAATTTGTAAGTTTTGTTTTAGATATCTATTTATGTGTACAGTACCTGATCAGAACACACTGGCATTCAGCTTTTTTCCACATAGAGTAGTAGCATTCATTTGCAATAGCATAGATATGCGGCTGCACCTCTCCTATGTGCTTCTCTTTGTACATCTCCATCACTGACTTGTCATAAAGTCCATGAACAAAAAAGTATGGGTTGACAGCACAAAGTATAGTGCCAATGTAAGTCTGCCAGCAAAGGACATTTAGATATCTTAGTGATCAATAAGTGTTTCAGATGTATTGGATGCTGCTGGTTTTAGTGAGTTAATATAATTGAAATTATATTTCATGATACAAGATGGACATGCAAGCATCATTGTAATGAATGAACGAACAAACAAACAAATGAACGAATGAACGAACGAATATACCAGTGAATTGGATGATATGAACATATGTACATGTGTGTTGCACTTTACATGTACATACACATGATGTGTAATCCGTAGGACAGTGCATGTATATAAACATGACTGTAAATTTTGATGACAAGAAAACAAAAAGTTGTGATGTGCAACATACATAAATCTTATCTGTCTTAAATCTGGAATTCAAGTTGTGCAGGATTGCTGCATCATGTAAGTCGGCTAAGTTAGCCATATCCTCCACTCCATCAATACTGGTCTGGTGCATAGGTGTGACATTCTGCCTGTTAATGGAGTACTGTGGCATAGTGTATGTCTAGGAATAAAATACAAATAGAAATGGTTTGAATGCACAATTTTTTTGAAATCTACATGTAAGAATTCAAACAGTACCTAAAATAACAATTTGCTATTAACTAAAGCTACATATGTAGGTGATTCCAGAGAAACCTAATTATTACAAAATAAAATATACAGTTTCAATATTTGCACAGTAACAAAAGAGCATCACTGCAATCCAAATGAGCAAAAACAAACAAGGGTGCATCATAGACTTCGTTTCTCCCCCTTATAGTTCAGTTCATAGTTATAATACATGTGTATGATGTAAATAGATATGTGTGCGGGTATTAAGGGTCCATGTTTTTCTGTAAACCAAAATATAAAGAATTCAAGGTCTGGATTTTGGTCACCTTCCTTTTTTTTGTAAAGCCATGTCTGGTTCTGGACCCCATGGCCACACACACACACACGTACATGTACATTGTACTTTCCCAATTACCATAAAATAGGGTACCCAAAACAGCACAACCTAATTTTATACTTCAGTCTGTCATTACTTCAGCAACATAAGACAAATCTTAGTGTGTCCCCATATGGATCAAGATGAGCTATTTGTGTTACGTTTTTATAAGAATATTTTTAATTCAGTTTCCACATTTTTTGTATATATTATATTATAAACAAATGTAATGACTGTGATTTCACTTTCACTTCATTTATTACATTTATTCAAGGCATGAGCTAAACATAAAGTATTATTGAGAACATTATATTAACTTACCTTGTCTGTGCTGTTCATTTATTTAGTAGTTTGGCTTGGCTTACCCGGGAACTTATGTTTACTGATGGTTAGGGTATTTTTTTAATGTAGGGTTAGGTTTTGTTCTCATGCAGGACTGACTATTGAAGAAGGATTATCATCTCTGTTATTTAGTGACTAGCTCTAATTAAACACCCTAAACTAGCAAGCACCCATTGTTGATGGTTAGGGTATTTTTTAAATATAGGATTAGCTAGGATTTGGATTAGTTCTCATGCAGGACCATGGAAGAAGATTACAGTCTCTGTTATTTAGTGACTAGCTCTAAACACCCTAAATTAGCGAGCACCCGTTGTGGACAGTTGGGGTGTTTTTAAATGTAGGGGTAGGGTTTGTATCAGTTCACAGGACAATTGAAGCATATAGTGCTTGCGTAGGGTATTCTGCAGTTGCCCCAATATTTTTGTTACTTTGACTTTATTGTACTTAATGAAAAATAAGTCTTGTGCTGGGAAAAAATTGTGTAGTAGGTGTAACAGTTCACTCATGTTTTTGTTCACATAATTATTGACAATTTTTTTTATATTGTGGAAATCTGTAAGACGACTTAATTCCACTGAACATTATCAATGTTATTTAGGGACATTATGGTGCTTGCCGGTGAACTGTTCTTTACTATAATAGCATTATGCTTGTAATCATTTTTTTCATGGTCATGAGAATGGTACAATGCAACAAAACTGACACCGTGATAGTTGATAATGTTTTGAGACAGATTTCATTCACGACCATTTTTGGAACTTTTTCTTGTCCTTAGCTTCATACTGTAGCTCCCTTTTCTCCAGCCACTCTCTCTTGAAAACTGTGGTAAATTCTCTATTATAGTGCAGGTTAAACTGTAGTAAATGATTTTTGGGTCGAAAATGGTTAAGTTTTTTAAAATTGCCTTTTTGGTGGTTTACGTTTATAGAAGGTGTGAATGGAAATTTGAGAAAATTAGTTATTAATGACCCAAATGGGCGGGTATTCTATAGTTGCTCCCAGTTTGAAAAAATCATTCCTTTTCTGCATAACTTCTTTGATGTCAGATTTAAGAGAAGCTGGTTTACTTCCATAATGTTCTTGTCAAACACTGACTCGAGTCGTCCGTCAAGACGACCGTCAAGTCTATAAACAGTGTCGGAGATTATCTTCACTCTTCCATAGAAACCTTCTTCTAAATATAAAGTGAGAGGTGAAATTCTATTCTCTGGCTTTCTTTTAGTTCTCTTTTAAAGTTGGTTTGGTTCACAATATCCTGCTTCTATAAATCATGCAACTCAACAATGTTTTCCAAGTCCGACTTTGTTAGTAGTGCACATGCGTTGAATAAAATTAAGTGGCCGAGAGGGAACTAGTAACTATAATTTCCATAAGGAAAGCTATATTATTCAACGCAAGTCTCTGTGGCACAGTTCTTAAAGCTCTGCATGGTCTTCCAATGCATTCTTCCAAGCAAAGGATTGCAGGTTCGAGTCCCAATACCAGCAAACGAAAAAGTGAAACAAAAGTAAGTAGTAATTGAGCTGTCATTAATGAGGGATTTACTAAGTTGTATGGTTGTGGGGGTTAGAGAAGGGAAAAACGGTTAGGGAAGGGAAACAGTGAGTATCGTAGAGGGAGGGGAGAGTGGTCAAAACATTTTGCAGGGGGGGGGTGTGGAATTTTTTTCTTTTTAAATCCCACCAAAAAAAACTAAACCCCTTTTTTTTTATGAATCCCAAAAAATAAAAATAAATCTCTTTTTAGAATGATTGATAGGTATCTTAAAAATGGCCTAAGTTGAAAAAAAATGATCTAGGTTGAAAATAAATTACCTAAGTTGAAAGAAAATGACCTAGGTTGAAAAAAATGACATGATGTTAATTTTGACCTGTAACGTATACATGCACTCGTATATCATTGAAAATTATATATTAAACATACATTGTGCCATGAACTCAACTCAAGTAGTAATATCACAATAAAATTATTACAATATACATTTAGAAAAGCAAACAACTCTTTGTATTTATTGAGATCTCATTTTGAAATCTCACAAATTAAACTACCTACATCCTGTAGATCAGGCCTCAGCCTATATACTGATGCAGTGTATTTTTATAAATATCCAACTTTATACTAAAAAAATACAATGTGCTAAACACAGCTGAAACCATGTAAGAGAAAAGATAAGACTTGCTGAAGCCACTTTAGAAAATGAATTTCACAAAGTTGATAATCATAAACTTCCTATATTTTCAACTTTACGAGATTTTGGTTAAATATTACACTTGAACTTCTATAAATGAATGTATAAGCTCGTTTAAGGATAAACAAAGCCCACTACGTACATGTTATCTCTTTTTGCTGGAAAAATGATCAAATTGTTTATTTCAATTTCAGCTTTCCTTTTGATTAGCAGCCTGCGAGCTAGTGTGAGGTGGTACTCTTGGGGGTATACTGATATCTCATCTAAGCAGCTTTAAGTAATTGAAGTTCCTTATAATCATGGGCGATATCTTCGTTGTTTACATAACGAGGCACGATGCAACCTGCATTTATCGGTACACATGAGCCTAAACTTCACTTCCGGTTTGACTCATCACAAAACGTCGAACCACATCCTCCCTAAACATTCCAATTTATCGATAATTCTAAAAATCTCTGCCCTAAGATAGAATGGATATAGCTCGAGAAGCTATATGACCGATTTATTTGACCACATAATGGCACTGGATATCAAAGGTCGAGCAAGGTCGAAATGAATGTCTGAGTGTGCACTGTTAGGCAGCGAGATTTAAATTAATAGAGAATTAAATATAACTTAATATAAGGAACATTTAAGCTCCTACATGTAAGTTTTGGTTGATCCTTTCTTTTAATAAATCCAAGTAAAATTTGTAAAGCTTAACACCTTTGTATTGTGAAACAAAACTTCACAGAAATAGTACCCGTGGGTTAAATAAAAAAATCGGATCCAGTTGTCCTTGGATCGAAACTAAAATTAATTTGTACCACGTTATAGCATTAGCTATAATTGAGAATATTGTACATGTATGTTAATACGTTTTGTAAGCCTTGTTAAATGCTTTAATACAAAATAAATTTCAATCCACACATCACAAGCGCCATTATTCGGATTAATATTTCAAAGCAGCAAATGAGCAATAAATCACCCACTCGAACCAGCCTGGCTATAATACAGTACGTATGGAACAAGATGTAGCGGTCAATAGTTCTCCCTCTCTTACCTTATCGTACTCGGTCCTGAATGTTATCTGGCCAGCCTTGACTTCTATAACAATTGCAGGGACCCAGTTCTTTCCTTCTAGAAGCCAAACACGAGCTCCCTGTGAACAAAACACAAGGCTGTCGTAAGAATTCCGATACAGAACGTACGCCAGACGTACGTGTCATCACTGAGATTTACTTCACATTTGCAGCGCTAGTAGTTAAACAAATAAACTTACCTCTTCGTAGAAGGACTCCATTTTCACCAATATGTGCTATTCCAAACCTCCTAGGGTTTAGATTTGTAGAGTTTTCACAAGTTCTAGTTAGAGCTTCACTTAACAAACTCTCAGATTAACAATAACCACCCAATAACCTAAACCAGTTCCTTAGATCGCGGGCTCATGGCACAGCCGGAAGGGCGTGGTTTTTGTTATGAGTTGTGACGAATTTTATCATGTTCAGGTAACCTGAGTATCAGGGAAGAGTTAAGCCACAGGTAACCTAAGGCGACCCCGGCTGTGGCGCCATACCTTAAAGTTCCGAAAGTAGCGAGGTCGTTACTTTCGGATTTAGCAACCTTAGTAACTGTTACTTTCGGGGGGTCGCTACTTTCGGAACTTTACGGTATGTGCGTTCAGTTTATTGGTAGGCTCGCCCTTGCTCCGAGGGATTTTCTCTGGGTCCACCTGATTTCCTCCCTCCACAAAAATTCCAAATCGATCTGTGGATTAGCAGGGTCCTGGCTTTGATCAGCGCAGCCCATATGGTTGTTTCAGGTCCCGTTAGAAATTTAGAGTTTTTTTAGAGGTCCGGCTATACCGTCCATACGCTGTACAAGCAGTTTCTGCTCTTTTTTGTTGCATCCGGCCAACTTCATAAACTGTGATAATGACATTTCTCCCATTTTCCTAGATCACTGGCTGGCCAACCAAACCAGAAATAAACGGCATGAAACATGATTGCGACGATCGGTAGCCTTTGAAATTAATGAACATGTCAATTATGGAAATCAAATGTTCAGCCCAGGATCATTGATTAGTCTCCCTCGCAGCCGTTTCCTTTGTCGTCACGCAACGCTCCTCCCTCTTTTGGGAGGGAGCGTTGCGTGACGACAAAGGAAACGGCTGCGTTTCCGTTCTCAGTTTTCAACAGAAATATTTAATAAAATCCATCAACCTTACCGTGTGTCTTGATGTGGTTCTTCTTTATGTCTGGACCACCACTTCGACTCGTTCAGTTACAGACAACCGGCGAATGTATGGAAAACTGAAAACACGATTGCACGCTTCCCTCAAATTTTGATCAGTTAGTCTTTTACCTGGTATTTTAAGTTTGCAGACAGTGAATATTTCAGAAAATTGATTTTACGGAAATTATTTGGCATCGGATTCCATCACAAACACTGTATTTCGCGCCATGTTTGCACCCCTTTCAAAATGTCGGAATTAACCGCGAACTGGTCTATTTAGCACTTTCACATCTAAACGAGCCACGATAATGAAAGATTAATAGATGGGAAAATGGAGCTTTGAAATTCCAACTAGCCGGTCACTGTGTAATGGTCTTTAATAGAGGGAAAACAGTAACAAGTGGCAAAAAGTAGTTATTTGGGTATATTTTCATAACTTGCTTTTACAATAAAAAGGAATTCAAGTTTGTTAAAAATTCCAAGCGTTTGTCAGTCATAGAAGGTTAGCACTTGATGTAACTTTACTGTTACATCAGGTAGCAAACGAAAATGGCCGTCACCCTATACGAGGGTCCACAATAGGTTTGGCGGGATGGCGGGATCGGGCTTATTTCGAGGGTGGGATTCGGGATGCGAGCTAAAAACAGGAGTGGGACGCGGGATTTCAGGTACGAGCGGGAAGCGGGATTTCATGTTTTTGAGGGGGCGGGAAGCGGGATACGGGATTATAATTTCCACGTGACCGTGTGTTTAATGCAGATTAACTCTTCAAAACGAACAATCTTCGTCTTCCATATGTCAACAGCATGTCGCGTACCGTTTGTGTGACTTTGCGTGTTCGTCCAAGGGTCAGAAACATCATCAAATCGTGTTTAGTCTGTTTACTTGGCAGCTATCCGGATTTTAATGAAGGTGGGTATTTCATGTTATCATTATTGTAATAATTAACGCAGAAAAAAAATTGTAGTTAAAAAAATAAGGGTGGGATCGGGATTTCAACGTAAAGAAGTCTAAAGAAGGGTGGGATGGTGGGATTAAGAGAAAAAATGAGGTGGGAAAGCGGGATCTGAGGACCCTATTGTGGACCCTCCTATACCATGCATGATTCCATTAAGAAGCCAATTCTTGGTGTGCACATGACGTCATCACGGTGTCTTCAAACATTTAAATTCTAAACTATATATCCTATAAAATTGTTTCTTTAACATTTTGTAGATGTCTGTGATTTAAGTTTTCAGACGAAATTTCAGTTCAATACAATGTTTTGCTCACGAGATACAGAGGTTTGAATTATGTCTCAACAGTCCGCTTCACGTGTTTATATCAGTAATCACGAAAGTCAACAAATTTGCGTCAAATTAAAGGTTTTTGGCTTTACAAATGTTTAAAAGTTATGTTTATGAGACTCATAGTGAAACCGACTGAAATGGATGGAATGTTCGCTTTGTTTAAGATTTGGAAGTTTTGGCGGCCATGTTGGATGATAACCCTTGTCATCCAACATGGCCGCGGCATACATTTTACACTAACAACCTCTCATATTTGTTCGCCCATAACTCTGAAACGAAATGCTCTTCTGCTTCAAAATTCGGCCCAGAGACGTAGTTTTTATTTCTCTTCAAGCTCAAAAACATTTTTTTTCATTTGGCAATCAAAACAAAATTGAGTCACGTGGTTGCACGCCAAGAATAGAGGCTTTCCAACGTAACAAAGTGAGTTGGAAAGCGTCTTCATTACGGCACGTAGCTATTTGTTTATCACTGAAGTGATAGTTCATTAGTTCTTTTCTTGTACATATGTTTAATATTCATATTTGAGGTATATAAAGACCAATCAGTTTAGAATTCTTTCTCTCGCTTGCTGGACAGCCACAAGTCAGCCAAACTTTCTGACGGAGATTTTATAGTGGAAGATACGTATGCAACTCTACGCGAAGGGTACGCATATATTCGTAATGTTTTTGAACACGTCGTATATTCACGAAATGTTTGAGTCAACGATGCAGTAGACATAATTTGTTAGGGCTTGTTTTTTGCTTTACAAGGCATTTGTGACATTAATGATTCTTCTGTCTATTTTTTTCTCCTATGAATTCTCGTCTCCACCGCGGGAAAATCGGACAATTTTGGAGGAACTATTATCCAAGAACCTTCAGCGTTGAAACACAACGGAAGAGCACTGAGTTTGAGCTAAATATTCTTTCAAGTCTCCTTGGAAGGTGGCGTACTCTATTCTGTTAAGAGGTAAATTAGAGCCGATACCTTTGAAACTCTACGTGAAGGTATGTATTCGTACTGTTGCATAGTCGTAAAAGATTTGAGTCAGCGAGGCAGTACAAAAAGTTTGAGAATTTCAAAATTCAGTCTTTCAACGTAGTACATAACATTTAGTGATCCTTATGTGTTTTACAAGCCTTCTGACATGATTTTTCTTTGTCTATTTTTTCTCCTATGAATTCTCGTCTCCTCCGCGGGAGAACCGGATATTTTTGGAGGAACTGTTATCTCGGGATCCTTGCCGGCCATGGTCAGCCGCCCAGTCACACGTGCACGTGCAGATCGAACATCTCAACACCAAAGGGTTGTGAGTCCCTATACAAACGCCATCCAGATTGTTATACCAAGAGAAACCTTTAGCTTAATGAGTTCAGTTGTTATACGATCAGACTTTCATTATTTTTAAGATTCTTCATTTTTTGTTTAGGTGACATTGATTTTGAATTATTGCCTACTGTTTTTTTTATAAACTATAGGCGAAGTTGCTTGAGAGTTAATGATCTATAAGTGTTTAATGTGAAGGATTTATTTCTGTAGTTATAAACATTGATAGTTTGAGGTTTGCGGATATCAGTTGCTTTTATATAGCTTAAGTATAGAGCTCGCTCTTATTCAGTTATTTTTTAACTACAGTAATTAGGTGTTATTGATTCATCCAGATTTCACTGGGAATGCAATTCATGAATTATTACGTAACAGATTTAGAGTGAATTTTCAGCTAACTCTTTGTAATATGTTTTTTTGTAGCTGACAGAAGGCCGTAAATTATTACTACTCTTAGTCATTCAGTTACCCCGTATTATGTCATTCAAGTTCAAGTATATGAAGTGGTTCATTTTGGCTACTTTATCGATTCTTTAACGAAATGCTAAGAGAAGGATTGTTTTTCTCTTACTAGTAATTTGGATTAGTTGAAATTTATTATCACGTACCATTGCTCGGGTATTAATCCAAATCGTTGAAAGTGTCTGTGTCTCAAAAAATCAAGGATTTTCTGGGATATATTGCGATATATTAATATATCGTGTTTAAATATATCGTTCAGACTTTATTATTACTCAGGTTGTAGATCTTTGCATTTCCGCGGTATTATGTACATTAATAGATGATAGTAATTTTGCTTGTAAAATTTGTTTTTACATATATATATAGCTAAGTCTGCTTACTGAAATTCGTTTGTAAAGTCTGATTTAAAATCGGGCTGGAAGTGTAATGATAAAAGTTTAATGAT
This sequence comes from Actinernus sp. WN-2022, assembly GCA_030867875.1. Taxonomy (NCBI): domain Eukaryota; kingdom Metazoa; phylum Cnidaria; class Anthozoa; order Actiniaria; family Actinernidae; genus Actinernus; species Actinernus sp. WN-2022. The sequence continues at coordinate 183,378,492 of JAOWCC010000577.1, forward strand.
AAAAGTTTAATTATAAAAGTTTAATTAGTTGTAACTATCCTATCGAAGCATTATTTTACTTGATTAGTTTTGTTACGCAGGACCCCATTGTAAACTCCTCGAAGATATGTGCACCATGTCTAAACATAGCAGTTGTTGTTATTAGTATTATTATTGTGAGCCTCTTAGACGGGCGAATGATTTGGTATTATGAAGTATACCATGTTTGTACGTTGTTTAAGATTGTGAAATTGATCTGTTTGAAGCAGATTTCCCTGACCTTAGAGTAAGGGATGTGATATAGTGTAGCACGATTCAGTGCCGTTGTCTTTTTGGCATTACTGCATGGATTGCATTAGGTCCAATTGGACCAGATTATTTATCAGACAAATAATGGATCAGTATTTTCTGATTTTGCAAAAGAATATTGAAATATGTATATAATGAAAGCGTTTGATGGTGTCTTAAAATGAATACATTTTTAAGGATTTTAATTTCATATTGACAGTTTTGTCTTGTATAGCAGCTTTGATCTGTGATGTTAGTTTTACAGGTTATGGTGCATTTATTTTTTGTTGATCGCAAAATTCTGTACTGTGGTGTTAGTGTTAGTGTAGAGAGATTACTGTTGAGAGTTGGACTGTTGTTAATTTACGTTATTCATGTATTATAGTCCTATTGTCATTTTCATGATTTATTTTATTAACCTTTTGTTTTCAGACTCGTTGGATTCCTCGAGACCAGATTTCATTTGTTGGATATAGATATCAATAATGGGTTGTTAACCCTAAGCTGTTCAAAATGATTTTCAGTCAGTCTTAGTCCGTTTTGATATAGACATGATGTACTGACATTCAATTCTTACTTGCCACGGTTAACTATTCCGATCTTGAATCTGTTGTTTTTTCAACACAAATGTTGGAGTGATTTGTAACAATTGGGCTGGGAGTGTGATGATAAAAGTTTAACTGTGAGCCTCTTAGCGGGCGAATGATTATATAGGTATACCATATATTAGAATGTTATTTAAGATTCTGAAATATAATTGATCTGTTTTAAACAGATTTCCCAGACCTTAGATAAGGGATGTATTACTAGTGTGGTTTCAGTATCGTCTTTTACACTGTATCGATCGCATTTAAGGTCGAATTTCACCACATTTTTATCAAACAAGTGGATCAGTATTTTCTGATTCTGCAAAGAAGTATTGATATACGTATTTAATTAGGAATACCTGTACCCTTTGTTGTCGATCGTGCTCTGTTTATCGAGTACAAACTAAATGTCAGTGTTTTCTGCATGTCCTAAATTTAGTGTAAAAATTATTGAAGAGGGAACTGCACACGTGTAAGATAGCGGTATGATGCATGTTTTTCTCATGTTACTCTTTTTGTTTTGTTGTCAACGGTCTTCCCACAGGTCGGAGTCTTGAGCCGAGCATGACAGGTTGAACATCGCTCAAATGCCGATGCTAGCAGATCACTTCCTCCTTATCAGATGTGTTTCAAGGCATCGTTCGTCTCCTCAAACGCTGAAGCTAGCAGTTCACTTCCTCCTTATCAGATGTGTTTCAAGGCATCGTTCACGATTGTAGGAATACAAGAATGCATGGATTCATTGGGGAAAAGAGAATAGATCGCGAAGTTCTAATTGTTTTACCCATGTTCATTGCTGTTGTCTTCACGTATTTTAGAGATTAATTTTGTCTTTTTGAAGCTTCATTGCAAGTCACCTGCACGTGCCTAGTTAAGGAAGCCTTGTACGGTGTATGGTGCTGACGAGCCATAAAGTTGCATGTCTATTTTCAACTGATATTTCGTTACGTTTCGGTAAAACAAACTGAGGCATCCATGAAATTGCTAGGAAAACTAGTACACTGAAAGAAACCCCGTGAATAGAATTGTAATATATCTCTTGGTGGCCAGAATCAGTTCTCTTTTTTCATTTAAGGGCAATGATTCATCTTGTTTCGTTTGTACCATTTATAAGATGGTAATGAATTCAAATCGTTAGGAAGCATGTGGCTCATATTTACCTGAGCACATGATTATTTTTGCTCTAAGCGGTCAGTATTCCTTTTATGCTCTGTGTTACTTCAGTATTATTTCAGTACTTCTGGTGGTGTATTCCAACTTCATGCGGTTTCCAAATCCTTTTCCAGAGACGGGAAGCCAGTTAAAACATTTTATGCTGTTGCCATTAGATTACAAAATGATAAGCTAATGATATCTAGATCTTTCGATCGATTATTTATTTACTTGTCTCTTTCTATGCTTGCCTCCGTTACGGTTCTCGTGTTTGTAGTTTTCTCGTTTGCCGTTTGCTGCTGTCCATCAGGCATCCGGCACTGTCACACTCCACTAGTTGTAGTGTTATTATGATTTTGTACGCGTTGGGCGTGTTGCGTAGTATAGGAATGAATAGAGGCTTTCCAACGTAACAAAGTGAGTTGGAAAGCGTCTTCATTACGGCACGTAGCTATTTGTTTATCACTGAAGTGATAGTTCATTAGTTCTTTTCTTGTACATATGTTTAATATTCATATTTGAGGTATATAAAGACCAATCAGTTTAGAATTCTTTCTCTCGCTTGCTGGACAGCCACAAGTCAGCCAAACTTTAGTTTTAATGTTTTAAATTATTATTCATCAAGATATAACCATTTTGGCTTTAGCCCTCGGAGCCTTGTACGATTGCATTCGGTCGAGGAGTACGTTTCCAGAAGTTTTTCCACGTAGCAAGACGTGTTTTTTTACGATGGTTTTTCGTACCGGGCAACGTACATTATTTTCTTTAGATATCGATTTTTCGCTATTATTTGATTTAAGGATGTGAAAAGCTATTTATTATTATGTGATTACGTCATTTTATTGTGCAACCATCCGTTTAGGATGATGTGTGGTTATGGAATGTTTTCTCTATTCCTTCATGTCCTGTTAAATCATGTCCTGTTAAATATGATGATTTTGTAATATTAGTACTATGTAATGATTTGTAATATCGTAGTTTATTAAAGAAACCGTTTGCTGCTGTCCACCAGGCATCCGGCACTGTCACACTCCACTAGTTGTAGTGTTATTATGATTTTGTACGCGTTGGGCGTGTTGCGTAGTATAGGAATGAATAGACCTATATCACGCCGGCATAATATTTTGTAGTATTTGATTTAACGACAAAAGAAGTTTAAAAGATCAAATTGGTAACATCAATAACAGTAAAAATGTAAAGTTTCGTAAAAACTGTCCATAAGCTGGAGAAGATATGAATTTTTGAAACACAGAATTTTTACAAAGAAATGTATGTGGACGGCATCGTATGGCCGTTTCCAAAAAAATATATCTTCTCCAGTTTATGGACAATCTTTATGGACAAAATATACAATGTCTTCTGCGTCTAAATGCTTCTGAGATCATTTTAACAAATAATTATACAGTCATGTTATAGATTAATTTCTAAAACTTACTCTTTCTGTATTTCTCCTTCATATTCGTGTTTTTCTACTAGATCACGTGATCTATGAAATCCTATATTTTGATTGACGAGTCATGTTTGTTTCCAAGTTTGATGGCCATGGGGGCAAATGCCTTCAGTTGGAGGTATTCAAGTTTTTCTTCCAGATCACGTGAATGACGTCACATATTTTGACAGACGAGTCGCAAGTGTTATTCTTTGCAAGTTTGGTAGACAAAGGGCCAAATGCCTTGAAGATCTTCTACCGGGTCACGTGATCTATGATGTCACATATTTTGATTGACTGTTCATGTTTGTTGCCCCTCAAGTGTTTAATGTTTATAAGTTTGGTAGACAAAGGGCCAAATGCCTTGAAGATCTTCTACCGGGTCACGTGATGTATGACGTCACGTATTTTGATTGACGTGTCATGTTTGTTGCCCCTCAAATGTTAATGTTTACAAGTTTGGTGGCCAAAGGTCCAAATGCCTTGGAGATATTCGCGTTTTTCTACCGGGTCACGTGATGTATGACGTCACGTATTTTGATTGACGTGTCATGTTTGTTGCCCCTCAAGTGTTAATGTTTACAAGTTTGCTTGCCAAAGGGCCAAATGCCTTGGAGATATTCGCGTTTTTCTTCCAGGTCACGTGGTAGGAACTAAAATACTGGGGAAATGGTAGGACCGAAGACAATATGGAATGCCAACGGAGACTTTTCTGATTTGCAATTCTTCATATGGTTTTCTTATGCAGATGTACTTTGTTCAGAAAATGTATTAAAATTTGATAAAACTTTTTCAGAGTTGAGAACGAGCCCCTCAAAGTTGGCCCCGCAAAGACCTGGGCGCCGCCATTTTGTCACATTAATTCCTGTGACGTTTTTTACGTCACTTCTTGCGGCTAACTTGTAGCGACTTGTTTTCTTTGTAGAACTTTCACATTTCGTACTAGAACAAAAATATCATGAAGACGATATTGTGAGAGGAGTTCAGAAGGCTGGGAGGACGAGGAAAAGCATGTGGAAGGCGAGAATATCAGACAAACAACAAAAGGCGACTACCGAGCTAGTGCAAAACTGGTGTTGTGCTATGATGTAAAGATTCGCTGTGTTTTTGTATGGAACTTGTCAGCCTTAAACACAAGACTAAGGTAGATTATGACAATATTGATATTGGCATTGCTTTCGAAACTTATGTATTATTGGAGCTATATATATAATTTGCGAGTTATCCGGTTCGATCTGTACTGACTGCATGGCTTCGTGCAACTGGAACGAAACACCTGAAAAGTTAAAACCTCCCTGTAAAAACCGATAATAACTAGCCCAACATAGCAGAATATATGCAATGACACAAGAATGAGACACTTGGCGCAATTTTATTGCAAAAATAATTCCATTCCCTTAATAAATTGTGTGAAAGCATTGGCGCGATCAAGCCCGGCATGTTTGTGCAATTGTGGTGGAACTTGGCGCGCGCCCGCTGTTTCACAACACATCAGTTAGGTAAACGAAATTAGAATTATGTGGCTTGCTACACCGTGATTATCAAGTCGCTACAAGTCCGGTGGGACGAAGTGACGTAAAAAACGTCACAGGAATTAATGTGAACAAAATGGCGGCGCCCAGGTCTTTGAGGGGCTCGTTCTCAACTCTGAAAAAGTTTTATCAAATTTTAATAAAGGTACTTTTGAGCCCAAATGTGTTTTTCACTCGGGTATCCCTTTAACTTTAGCAACATGTAAAGTAATAGCCAATAAAAAGTTTAGCTGAATTCGGCTTGAAAAATCTATCCAATTCAGCCACAAACACTTTGAGTCTTTAGTATACGTTTCACGCGGTACTTAGATAACAAAAAATCATGTGCAATTTTTAGAAATCTAATTTACTGTCTGCACTACGAAACGCTTGCGTAATATATAACATGATAACTTGCCGACAACAAATTAGTGGGTCGCCTGTGGTTTCGGCGGGAATCCTGAACGCCTCGTAGGTGCTCTAGTTGTGTGACATTTCCTTCAATGTTTAACAAATGCAAAATGGAGAAACCCTCGCTACTTCTTATTGTGCAATTGCTTATACTTTATTGTCTGAGCGTTTCCTCGGTAGGAGATGAGGAAGACAAAAAGAACCTGAGAAAGAGGTACGGGTATATTCTGATAGCATGGAATACTGCGAAGACTGCATTTATTATCATGGCATGTGAGACATGTTCCAGTGACACAGCTTATTGCCAGTCCAAAACAATCAAGTGATTTTAACAGAATTGTTGTTGGCAATTTAGGATCAGGTAGATTTACGTTACCGTTCCGTTTTCCTGTATTCAGTGGAACCCCGTTATAACGGACACCGAAGGGACCAGAGAAAGTGTCCGTACTAACGGATGTCGCGGGTGTAATTTTTTACAGAAAATGGACCTAGCCGAAAACTGCAAGTATAAACTTTGGGATATCCGTAAGGCGGGGTTCCACTGTATATAATACCCGCGAGTATGGATTTTATCAATGGTTGCCGTTTCTATATAATTCAAAATGATAGGTGCACAATTTTGTCATGATTACGCATCAAATTTACGCATATATTTACCAGTTTTTATATTGCCGATGCGGCGTTTGCCGCGAGGACGGATTGTATGAATGTCATTAAACAGTTGTCAGTCCAAGACGTCAATAAACAGTCGTCAGTCCAAGATGTCATTAAATGTCACAAAATTGTTGTTTGACTTTTTTTTTTATTCAATCAAAATAGGATAATCCCGACAACCCAGCTTAGGCTTTCTCTTGCTTTCTTGATATCTTTTAATATCTAAACCCCTTGCCTGTGAAATGTTGGGCAAATCAACTAGCGGTGGTCGACTACAATGCTCCTCTTTTCATTTACTAAAACATGGCTCTCAAACAAAGGAGCTATAAATGCAATTTTAATTAAACGTATCGCGTCAAACGTTTTCCGGAATAATATTCAAGGAGCCCAGGTTTTCCTATGTGTTTTGAGCGGGCTGGTTTTAATTTGAGCTTCTTTAAAAATACAGTAGTAGATTGATGATTTTACAAAGAAAGCGGCGTCTATTACTTACTAACACGTACTCAGAGCATTTGTTTTCGGATAACTATATTCATCATGCAGTGTATCCAGCCAAGTTTTTTTGATTGAAAAATATAAAAAATAAATGTATATATGCAAAGTTATAAGCATAAGATAAAAACATATAGAAATGTAGAATTCCAAATAAAAAGTCTCGCAATCCAAAATACGTTGCCATTCCTAATTTTCAGCTTGGATCATTTGCGGGACGATTTTGGGATCATTTGCGGCCCGGGATCATTTGCGGCCCGGGATCATTTGCGGGCCTGGGACCATTTGCGAGTCCGTACAGACCGCCGATAACCGTGCGAATAGCCGTTGCACCACACCTGGGAAAATCCACGGAGACTTGCCGTCATACGGGAGGTGAGCAAACGGCAAACATCTGTTGTGAACTCAGAAATTCAAGTTGTAACAAAGAAGCCATCAATATTTTCGAAATATTTCCGGCATTTTTTGGCTTCCATGCAGGAAGCAACATTTACAGCCGCAACATAAATGATGACTTCGGGGGCGGGCAAACACATTTTAGGATGCACTGACATTCTTGTTGCTCTGATTTTCGGTGCACAGTGCGGTGTGGTATTTTAACTGCTTTCCTTCCTCATTCTTCATCTTTTCTATTTTTCTTGTTACGTTACGGCATTTCCACGTTGACTCCGTGATGCGTCACACAGCCCACAACTGCGAACAAAAAAAATCCAAAATAGGTATAGCCAGATAAATATTGTTGGGCCTAGAGCACAACAGAGAGTCTGTTCTTATCTGTGTAGCTTTGTACGATCTATTTTTATCGATGACTAATCGCCTGGTTTAGTAAGCGAAACAAAGCGTGGCGCTGTGCATTTTGTGTTCCGGATATTGCACACCTAGCAAAGGTTAATCGTCTAAAATTTAAGGCCGGGTGACACAGTACGAATTATCGTGACGAATGTCAATCTTTCATTATTCTGGTGGACTGCAAACTAGTGTAACTTATATAATTTGTTGTTTTCTGATGTTGATTTATTCTGGATCATGATGCAGTTTGTTTCTTTTCTGTGTGTGCCGCAGTGTATCTTGTCATACTCATCTGCTGTTACTTGTTCTATGGACGGTACTTCATGTATGGCTTCCCTCTGAGTAGACAATCACGAGACAATGTTTTACGTTTATTTAGAGATTGGTACGTTTATCCGCGCGTTCGGTTCTTACGTATATAGTAATGTAAATTATCTGGTGGGAAGGAAACGAATAAAAATACCATACTTACAACCACTATACAAAATATGATACCTATTTAGGCCCCGGGTTAAACCCCAGTGACCCTCACTCGAAAAAGCAGCCAAGTGCCATTATATGGAAACACCATGGACATAAGGATAAATCTTGGAAATTACAATTTACAGCATTTTTCCATGATATTTCCATGATCATAATTCCGATTCCACAATATTTCTACACTTACAAATTTTCGAAAGTATGGAAAAATCACGGGAATATCATAGTAGCCTGCTTGCAGGCTCTTCTGTCTTCAGTGGTGTTTTTTGTTGATGGGGTTCCTGTGGTGGAAGAGAGGAGGGGGAGGGGGGAGAGAATGAAAGTAGAGCTCTCCTTTTCCTCTCCTACATGCTGTAAATTGTAATTTCCAAGATTATTGTATATTTAGCCCTCTGTCGTCAATCTGATCGACTTCAAATTTCAAATCTCAAGTCAATCCGCTTGACTTGAGTCTGCGGTCAGATCAGCTTGAAAATGAATGCCGGTTCTAGATCTGGTGTGTACACACACACTTCACTGAGCGGATATTCAGTTTTCGATCGGGTCGACCATTCAATCCGCTCCTTGTCAGTACACAGGGACTCAGTAACAAAACTTTTAGTTTCCGAGAATTGCAGAGTGACGGAGTATAAACGCTTTGTAAGCTTCGTCTCGTGTTTTTCTTGGGGAAAACACCATTTCTGGAGCAACGTTACACACTGTCTAAGAGTTTTTAATCAGATAACATTTGTTATCGCTACTGCATGAGTACATGTTAAGAAATTGTTTGTCGCTATTAAAGTTGAACACCAATCAATATTTAATAGTCGATTCGGGAAATTTTCCTGGCCCATCACAAGTCGATGACCCGGTCGATGATGACCTTGCCGTCGTTGCAGAATACCTAACGTAACTCGTAAGAGTTATAAATAGAGATTATTCACCAAGCAAGGTGCATGGCACTACCCAACACACGCCGCGACATAGCTAGCCTCTAATTATTCACTAAGCTTGTTCGTTATTGGACTAGGGATTAAACAATCTTTATTATTTTAATACGTTCACCCCAAGAATTGACAGCTCATAGGTTTTTGTTTTGTATGACCAAGCCAAGCTCAGCTGCCAATCAACTTACATCATTATGTACCGATCAATTCGAAACATCACCATCCCCCCCCCCCCCGGGCAACCCCCGGGCATTTGACTCATTTTCGTGCCCGGGGAGTAGGGAATTTGACATCGGTAGCTGTCCTTGGGGTGGGGAATTTGACACCGAATGGGAGGGGTGGGATGGGATTTGAACAAGTTGTCTCGATTTCGAATTCATGTTCCGTTCTCGTCCTCGATCGAATCATGGAGGACACTTTTATATTAGATACATTTAAAGGACAAAACTCCGCTTTTGTGAGTGAGTGGTTGAAGAAGAAGGGACTCCAAAAGCTGTGTGCTGTGTTTGAAGGTATTAAAATGTAAATGTAAATTGCTTTTGAATATTTATAAAAGGCTCGACATGTTAAACAAATACCTAGGACACAAGGTCAAGGGCCGGCTGACTGATATTGAATGCTTTTACGTTATTATGGAAGCTGATGTTTTATAGTGGTTGCCCCTCCCGTGACAACCACAGTTCGAACGTTGCTTTATTTAATACTGTGTTGTATTTTAATATATTTTATTCTCAGTCACGAGTCTCACAAGAACTATAAGTTTTTCTACCCCTTTTTATATACGTACTACTTCGAATTTCGTTGCTTGTTAAAAAAGTACATGCATGCAACGATGGGAAAACTTCAAGAACATATAAAGCATTGAAATCAACTCCATCCGAAATTGGTCACGAAGACATTTTAGTCGGCTCATTCACTCTCCCGTCAGTACTGCTATTTTCGAATGACCTTCGGAACTGTGAAAAAGTAATAACGTACTGACAACGTATCGTCGTATTAACCGAAACAATGTAGTGTAGACAATGGAACGCCTCCTTTGGACATTAAGTTTATTAAACGCAATATTGAAGAGCAGTTTGCTCCAGGAACATGTTTTTATATTTTTATACTTTAGATTAACAGGGCACAGCCTGGTTATTTTAGTAAGATACCTGGTTGTAATCAAGTAGCGCTGTTGTGCCTGGCCTGAGGGAGCGTTTTTTAACGATGCTGGCTATGAGGACCGAGGGGATACAAACAATGGGTAACTAACGAGGTGAACCAACCCAGAACGAGATAAAAACTTACATCACGTGTTGTGAAACTAAAATAGATTTTAAATAATTATCATGGGACATGAGGATTCGTTCTCTTACCTCCTTTATTCGTTACTCCGCGGAGGACTTCTCGCGAACTCCCCCAGATTCTACTGCATTATAGCTAAGTAGTCAGTAAGTTCGTACATGCGTGTACCGCAAGTGGGCAAGCCATGCTAGGAAACGGGTTTAAAAAACATGTTGTACCGTACTTATAAACTAACGCCCAAAGCACTTTGAAAAAGATTTCGAGATACTACTAAAGTACAAATTGTATAAAGTTCTGCAACGTTCGATTTACGCATCAGTCAATTGAACCCCGGGATTGAACCCCAACCACCGACCCTCGCGACTTCAGTAGTGGGGTTAACCGGGCCTAAGGCCGTGGCAAACCTCTTTAGCACCTCGCTTTCTTTGGCCATTGGCCAGGAAATTAACGCCTGGAGACAATCTACCGCTGATTTAACATTGTATAGCTACAGAGGGAGAAGTAAATGTAGGTGCTCTAACAGGGCACAGTTTTGAGCATAGAACTGATTCGTTTAAATAGCGTGGAGTTTTACATTTTCAGAGCTCTGAATTAGTATATAGGTATATCTCGGCGAATGAAGCGATCATGCATTTAAATGTAAACCACTCTCCAGTGATCGTAGCGATCAACTTATCCCTGTATGGATTGCGAACTGCTCAAAACATGTCTCAGATATTCATTGATAACGGTATGCAATTTTAATGTTTTTTAACAGGAACCTAGTGTTTTTTGGCCGGGGATATGATTGCTATGTTGTTGCTATTTAACAAAAAGGTTTTGTAATCAAACGTTTGTTGAGTACGTATTGGTCGGCTAGGTTTCATGTAAGTAAAATAAAACCTATATTGAACCAGCAGTTTGTCTCTATACTTTTTAGAACTTTGTTTCAACAAGGAACAAGTCGCATCGCAAAATAAAGGCTGTGCTACAACTGTCTATTTAAAAAAAAATGTGGTGTAAACCACTATGTCCCGGGGGTAGGGGCATTTGATCGCCTAATACGACGATGGGGTGGGGAATTTGAACAACATTTTTGGACCGGGGGACGGGAATTTGAACAAACCAAACTCCAAAAATTCAAATGCCCGGGGGTTGCCCGGGGGGGGGGATGGTGATGTTTCGAATTGATCGGTACATTACTCAGTGATATTTTGCGGAAATATGGCCACTGCAGTGGCGTACAATGTAGCTTTTTAACTCGCAGCTATTTTTCATTGCTAGGTTATTCTAATCATCTGTATATCCGGCATAACTAGCTATTTGCCTTTCATGATTCAATAAAACAGTATAACATTTAAACGAGAAGGGAAATTCCCTTTCACAGTTAAACATGGCCAGTATGCATGCAAAACGGTCACATGCCTATACTTTCTTTCCAAGAAACAGTTACGTCATTTTGATCTAGTTTTGAGAATTTCTCAGAACGGGTTTTCCCCTCTGACTGCCCAATCTATTGGTTCAGTGTCGCCAATCACGCGCAGCTCATCTGATTTATAGTATAAAACATTTGAAGACGCTCATTGTTCTAACTGTTAGTAAGTCGAAGCGAGAAATAGCTGTTGTGCTGATCAAACCAACTTCAAACTGATATATACTGGATATCGGAGGTAAGTTTCTCAGTGACGAAATCGAATTCTTATAATTAAGACTCGACTGTACGGCCTTCTCATGCTGCTCAGTCGACGGAGATTTCAGCCTCGCTTCACTCACAAGGCTTTCCGGTCTCTCTTCGCTCGCAACATACTGATTTTGCTTGCTCTGTAGTTTAAACTGCCAAACAAACCAGCCATACTAACTGAAGGAAACTGATTTTTCTTCGCTTGTGATGTTTTCTTTAAAAATGCAAAGCATTATTCGTTTAGTTACGATAGGAGTCGGCAATTATTTTGATAACACCCAAAAGAATATTACCAGTCACCCAAATCATTTCGCATCATCCAATACGGATGATTTGACTGACTTGATGTCATCAACCTTACCAGAAGTAACAAGTCAGTTTGTCAACAACTCATCTCGTTTCAGCTAGAAATATTCAGGTTTTGGTAATAAACAAATGAGATGACCTATGACGTCATATTGTTTGCACAGCCTGGGGACAAATCACAAAATGAAGAAAATCTCTGATCCTGGTGGATCAAAGACTTTGGCTGGTCACTCTATGGGAAATGGTCTGATGATTGGGTTCACCACAATATTGCCATTCTGGAGTTTTAACCAATTGTCTGCACCTGTGGGGTACACTTAGCACTACAGCTTACCACTTTATTTTAAAATACTAGCCGTTTCATACTTATTTTACCTCCGAAATCTGGTCCAACTACTTACTTACATCTGACTTTCGAAAATTTCCACAGAAAGATATTATTTTAAGGAAGGATAACATTATTAGTATTATTTTTCTTAATTTTTTTTTCCATTCCGATCCAAGCCGTTTCGTTCCAGGTTTTGTCAACGCCGTCATCCAATACTAGTTGTTAGAAATCGATCTATATTGACCTACTTTCAGACTGATGTTTTAAAACGTTGTCATGAAAAGCACTTATTCCATCATAAAATTTATCCTCTAGCAGAGTAGCTCTCCTTCTCCGGTAGTTTTGTGTGTGTGTTGTTGTTGTTTTCGGGGAAGGGGAGAGGGTTGTTGCTTTCATTTTTCCGAGTATAGATAAAGGTCAGGAACGAACATCTCATGTGAAGAAATGGTACCAGTCGTATTAATAATATAATAATAATAATATGTTTATTCACCTTATCTCTTGGTTGAGACATAAGTATACAACAATGATTACAACAATGTTACTAACAAAATAATTATTAATTATTAATTAAAATTAATTATTAATTAGACAAATTCCTAAATTCCCTTTCGTTTTCTTAATTCTACTTCCGAGACTTCGTCAACTGCATGACCGTGATATATATTAAGTAGACATATGATGTCGCGTCATAGTACTTGTTTGGATTTATTTCTCTATTACATTTAGTGTAATATATCGTGTCGCCGAGAGTACGCGTGTGTGACACTAAGTTCCGGCCTCTTTTCACGGCGAACTAGAAATGAGCAGCCGGACTGAAAGCAAGCGAGCACATCAGCCTCTCCTTTAAAATGCTAGATTTTTAAGGTTGTCCATTTATGACTGTCAATGGTATTTTATGACTGTCCCATGACTATGCCCTTGCTCTGAACTGGTTAAACATTTTTGTGGTTCATTTGAATTTCGCGCGATAAGCAATAATCAGTAGGGATCACACAAGCGGAGCATTACAGAGATGTTCATTCCAAAAAGTCTGATTGGCAACTGAAGAGTGACAAACCCATGGGCTTCCCTTTTCATACCGGAACTTCGTGTTTAATGGTGAGATTCAACCGCTAGTTAAAACAAATAAAAGCTCTAGAATTTAATCCATTAGCCGGACAGCCACAGTTGTCAGTAGGTACCGGTTATCATGGCTGAACTTGTGTTCTTTTGGACCTAAATAGATAAAGTAACATAATTTCCGTCATACTGTGTATGTTTCTTCGTTTCCCCCACCAACGTCACCACCACAATGTAAATTACTTTAATTTGGTTGTATTGAAGTATAAAATTTGACACGCCGCCGCTGATAAATTAATCATTTTGAGCAGAGATTCTCAGATTATTAAGGTATTAATGTTGTTGCTTTCTCTGCTCGGATTAGGCTCCCTGTGCTGTCGAGATGATTAATGCCAAGGCGTTACTCGTTCTGATGACCGTGACTACTGCTGTCACGCCAGTGAGGTGCGAGTGTGACCCTTACACCCAATGTTTTGGTCACGGTGACTACAACCCCACAGCCAAGACGTGCTCTTGTTACAGCGTTTTCACCGTTAATGCTCACTGGGGACCTTACACAGGTTCGTCTGTTTTGATTGGCCAGAGACTAAGAAATTAACGGAACGTCGATTAAAGTGCCACTACTGCGAAATTCGACCATTTAATTTCTTTTGCCACTTTTTTGTCTTCCAAATAAAGGACGTACAGTGGCGAAAATATCCAAGTCAGTGAAAAATATTGCCAAAGGACCAAATTAAACTGATTTTTGCGGAGAGGTTATACTGTCAAATCACGTCCGCCATTATCCAGCTGCAGCGACCGTGCTGTCGTGACGTTATTTTCTCGACCCGTCGCTCTTTTAAAGGCATATTTCTATTAAACTGCTTCGTTCTTTTCTTTAAATTGTGGAAAAATAGTAAAACATTGTACTTCACTTATAAGTTCGCGCGAAGGTTTGTGTGAAAAGTAGCTCCGCATGTTGTCGAATTGAGTAAAATGACGTCACCTCCGCTGTAAATTAGCCCTGCACAGGAACGGGTTCGCGTAATGGCGGACAGTAAAAACTCGAGATTCGGACCTCCAAAAGTAAGACTTCCCGTCATCATATCGTAAAATGGTTTGGACAGGATCGGTATAGCAACTATACTTTGGAAATACTCAAAAATATCACTATCTTAAAATTTGATTTGTAGTGGCACTTTAATGTTTGTGCTAACCGCCGTGGGAAGCGAGTAGCAGCTGACGTTTCTTCAGAACAAAAGAGGGAATTGTGGGTGGGGAAACGGTTTATAAAGTGGTGAGTGTATGAGTGGTGAGTGTATGAGTGGTGAGTGTATGAGTGGTGAGTGTATGATTACCGCTGAAAAAGAATGTACTCGGATCAAGGATCAAAGGTAATTGCGCCGCCAAGTTTCTATCGACCCAGATCTATCAACACTAGTTTTTATAGGAACTTGTCACTCATTGACTATTCGGGTATGCAGTCTAACTCGACTGTATTATGGTGTAAAAATGCCTGTGTTCATGAAAATAATTTTAAGTACAGATTTATGACTGTTTGATATGCCATTAGAACAGGAATACTGAGACTGGGGGTTATAGATTGACAGAAGTCATCAATTAAAATGTCCCAGAATTCATCATGTTTCCTCCCTACTGGGCCCCTAGATGCTTGGATATTTCGCTGTGATATTAAATTTAGTTCAAAATTCTGTTCGCTTCAACCAGCTTTTTAGAAAGGGATTCGCTAACAAAAACGTCCAATAGACACCAAGTGCTGTATCCCTCTTATCAGTTGCGTTCCCAAGATCATTGCCTGTCTTTCAAGACTTCGAACAGTCCCCCTTCTTCAAACAGTCTCTGTCAACGAAAAACAAAATCAGTGATCGCTTGGCTGAGCGACAATGGAGGCGTGAGTCAATTGCAAAACCTAAAAATAAGAGGGACGTATAATAGTCAGGTGGCTTAGCGCAATATTTTAGCTTGATCGTGACAAGAGTGATAAAAGCACCAAATTTGGCACACAAATTCCTTAAGGGTAACTAAACAAAATTAGAAGGGGTGCTCACGAAAATATCACCTTTTACTATGTAGAACGAATACAATCAAAATTGGCTGATTTCTGAATTACCTGGTTACCAAGCTATTTATCTAAAATCGGTTTCTGATTGGTTAATTATCTTGGAAACATAGCATTATTACAAAAAACAATCCCAAAGGTCCACAGAACATTGATCAGGTATATTCGGATAAATTGTAGTGCATTTTAATGTATCCATAATGCTTTTTGGGCCCTTAAACGCACCCGATTAAATCCCATTGAAAAGCCAGGTTGCTGGTAATAAACAAATACCACTATTGGCGTAATCTGTAATCAGAAACAACACTTATCTGTTTTGACATGTAATAGATTGGTATCTGTTTAAGTGGCCATTCAGAACTTTGTCTTTCCAAAGAAGAAGCGTTGCCTATGGAACTTTTACCGGTAATCTATTGGCTCTCTGTGCAACTACATTTACACAGCGGCGAGCACTGCAAATTCCCTTTGACATATTTGCAGCGGGCCGGGAGCAGCGTCCTTTGCAGGAACACTTTATCAGCTCTGTAAACGCTTGCAACTTCAGTTGGGGAAGTGATATCCATTTGGGTCTCCAAAAGCCATCGACTTTACCCACGAAAACTCCTCGGGAGAAGGAAGATCCTGTTCAGCCTGCTCAGATGATGTCCAAATACCCGCCTGGTAATCCTGCAATTCAATGTCAATATAGAGGGGAAGTAAATTGACAATTATATATAAAAACTCAGTCGTCTCTAGTAAATTGCCGTTTTTTGTAGTAATTGAGTGTTTATTTGGAGTTTAGTGTATCAATTCCTTCACTGGAACGATTAACGTTTTACTTAAGTAACGTTGTCCGCTGAACAGTACATTGGTTATGAAAATACAGTGGAATCCTGATAACTCTAACCTCCGGGGGAAATGAAAATTGGTGCATTTCGAGTTATCGAGGGTGAAATTACAAGGGATGTTCAAGCAGAGGGAAATCATTGTAGGTTCGAATTATCAGGATTCCGAGTTATCGAGGGTTCGAGTTATCTAGCCTTTACTGTAATTATTTTCGTACTGCTCTACCTACAATGTACCTGTATTGGAGAAATGTTCTCCAATGCTCTGTTATGCTTACAGAACATCACCATTCTAGCCTCATTTACTGACTCCAGGGAACTCGATTTGTCATACATCAGGATCGTCATTCTCTCAAGTCTCTTGAAGTTCTCGGAGATGACGCTTAGCTGCTGGAAGGGATGAGCTGCAATGGATGTCAGGGCTGGTGTGACTTCGGCATTCAATTCCCATACCTGCCACGCCGACTTCTTGCCTTTACCACAGAATGATGAGGTGGTATCACATCCAGTGAAAGCGTGGAACACTGGTAGGGCGCGTGACTTAGATTCGCCAAGGGTAGAACATATACTGTTGATGCTGATGAATGAGAAGTGATTCCCCATTCCGAATGCCACCCAGATTTCCGCTCGTGGATTGTAGAGAGCGAGATCATGCAACTTTCCAACAAGGATACTATGATGTCCGTGTTAACAGTCCTCACTAGGATATATTCTACACGACCTTCCAAAGCATGACGTACATGTACGATGATACGGGTGTCGGCCTCTGAATTTCTAACGAGACCCGAAACAACCATGGCGGCTGATCAAAGCAAGGTCCCGGCTAATCCACAGATCGAATTGGAATTTAGCGTGTTGGTTTTTGCGGAGGGAGGAAAACCGGAGAACCCGGAGAAAAACCCTCGGAGTAAGGGCGAGATACCAACGAACTCAACTCACATATGGCGCCGCGTCCGGGATCCGAAACCTGGGCCACAGAGGTGAGAGGCGAAGCGCTTAACCACTGCGCCACCCTAGCTCCCTCCCCGCCTCTTCGTAGTTACACTCACACATGAAACGGTCCGAGCCAAGGGATAGCACATATATGTTTACCTAGAAAACCAAACCGCAATTGTCATTTCAGATTCATTTATATGCGTTACTAGTGTAATCACCTCATCATAGCAATTAATTTAAAAATATTTCAATTATTACCCACCAGATGTGATGTGGACCGCTCTGCCAGTGGGCCAGTAAAAACTTACAACCTTCAACGTCAAAAATGCGAAGAGTTTTGACTTGTTTGCAGGATCACGTAGGAAAAGCATCCAGTTTGTTGGGAGCTTCGTCTGGCCTGACACTTTTCTTCTTATAATAATAATAATAATAAAAAAAAACCATTTATATAGCGCTATATTCACGAATTGTTCATAGCACTTTACACAACTATATTAAAAACCTAAAATATGAAATAAAATAGATAATGTCGAGTAAATTAAAGTCAATACAAATATATACCTACATATAGATAGATAACTAATGATCGATACTAATATGCTTCCTTGAACAAGTAAGTCTTCAATTTAGATTTGAATAAATCAACTGATATGCTCTGCCTAATATCCAGAGGTAACTTATTCCAGAGCTTAGGGCCCGCGACCGAAAGGGCTCGATCTCCATAGGTTTTAAGCTTTGCAGTAGGGTCAACAAGCAAATTCTGCGATGTGGATCTAAGAAGACGCGGTGATATCCTATACCTAAATAATTCACTAATATAACGAGACGCAAAGCCGTTCAGTGCTTTATAAACTAGCAGAAGCATTTTAAAAGTAATGCGAAATCGTACAGGAAGCCAGTGCAGATTGATCAGCTTGGGTGTTATATGGTCATACTTTCTCGTTAAGGTTGCTATGCGCGCCGCAGAGTTCTGAACTAGTTGGAGTCTATCTAACAAGTACTTGGGAAGGCCATACCACAAAGAATTACAATTATCTAATTTTGAACTAATGAAAGCATGAATAAGTATTTCGGCCGTTTCCTGAGACAGGTATTTCCTAATCTTGGAGACATTCCACAAGTGATAGTATCATGATTTATATATTTTCGTAACATGTTCATCTAAAGTAGCACTCTGGTCAACAATGACTCCACGGTTCCTAGCCGATTTCGTAGGAAAGATCTTCTCATCACAAACTTGAATGAATTCCAGTGAAGCCATAGGTCTATATCTAGAGCTAATGAGTATTAGTTCAGTCTTATCTTGATTCAGTTTAAGACCATTGACAGTCATCCAGTAATCAATGTCTCTGACACATTCCTCAACACGTGACTTAGCCAGCGATAATTCGACAGAGCAATCAGCTTTAAGTACAGTTGTGTATCATCTGCATATATGTGATATTGCACATCATGCTGCTTGATAATATCGGCGAGAGGAGATGTTTACAACAGAAACAACAGGGGCCCCAACACATACCTTTGCGGCACTCCACCTGCTAGATGACAATAAGAAGACCTGCCATCCTCAACCTGCACAAACTGCATACGAGATGTGAGGTATGACTTAAACCACTCCAACGCATTCCCTTTAATGCCAAAGCGACCGAACAACCTGGACAGTAGGATGGCATGGTCGACCGTGTCGAATGCCGCCGACAGATCTAACAGTAGGAGTATAACAGCCTTGTTCTTGTCTACAGCACACAGAATGTCGTTCTGGACTCTAACTAAGGCTGTCTCAGTGCTATGAGACACCTTATAAGCAGACTGAAAGATTTCGTCTAGATGATAGGCCACAACATGATCAGTCAACTGAGCAGCAGCAGCCTTCTCAATGAGCTTAGATACGAACTTCAAATTTGAAATAGGACGGAAGTTAGAGAACTGTTCAAAGTCGGCATCAGGTTTTTTCAGTGAAGGTGACAGCACAGCAACTTTCAGCACATCAGGCATGGTACCATTCCCAAGAGACAGGTTAACAATTCTGGTTAATGTTGGCAGTAACACATTTAAACTGCACTTAAGTATGTAAGCTGGTAAAGGATCGAGACTACATGACTTGGAGGAAAGTTTGCAAGCCAAGGCACGTACTTCATCCTGATCAACATCATGAAAAGCGTAAAGTTCTGTAGTACAAACCGTACTATCGAGTAGAATGCAATCGGATACAGCAACAGTTCTTTGTGTGAGAGCATAGTGTATTTTATCAAACTTGCTAATAAAGAAGTCAGAAAATGAATTAGCCAAAGCAGTATGATTAGGTGAGGGCGGATAGCGTTTTTCCAGAAAACACAGCAGTTTGTTCCAATATAACTTGGCCCCTTTTCTCCCCTGTCGCTTCCTTTAGGCTATCAGGAGCATAGGTATCCCATACAACATCTACTCTCTTGCTCAGACGGAGCTGCTGCTGAAGATGCGGTATGAAAACCCTGTGTGCGTAGTCATCAAATTACGCGGCATCAACGGTCGGTAGACGGTGTACAATTACAGCACCGTCCGAAACCCTGCAATCGAACTGACTGGGTGGATCAAGGTGGACTGGTTGTTGCATACATTTCAGAAGGTCGACTTGGCACTTGGCAAACGCAGATTGCCAAACTCTGACAGTGGGGGTGGAAAGGATTGGACTTCGTGAGAAAAGAATTCTCTCATATGTACATTTGCGCAAAGAGGTTCACGTTATTCTGAAGAACTGCAATTCTCATTCCTTGTTTTGAAACTAACCTTGTGCGACACTTTATGAAGAGAGATGAAAACTGTGATATCCCCTGTACACTGATTAGATCTGCCATAGAATATGCGTGTGTCGTGTATGCCAGCCTGCCATTATACCATAGTTAATAGAGTGGAATGGTTAGGAAAGCCGGCAAACCCGGCTTCAAAAGGGCAAACAAAGGCGCTGCGATTTATGTTTGAAGGCCGGTAAGACAAAAGATTGTGCACGGACATAGTTCATTAGCGTTCCCTGAACGACTAAACTCACACGTTTCTATTGGCTGGATTGATTAACATGTTGGAATTTCTATTGTGTTTTGTGCAGGGTAGTGGTTGAAAAAAGCTAACAAAGACATATAACCATTCCACTCCATATAACCATTCCACTCTATTAACTATGATTATACCTATCTAATGCCCTAGAAAATATCCAGAATAGGGCGTTGTCCATCATTTTTCCGCGTATTGTTTACGGCGAAGCATAGGAAAAGGCGGGTATCCTCACTCTAGCCGATCGTCGATTAGTGGCGTGTAAGAAATTTATAAGCAGCATTAAGCCGGATAATCCCATCTACCCCCTAATACATAACAGAGCAATAATCTCATCCGCGCAGTAGTCGCTAAGATCGGGCAAAAGTAGTTAGCCAATGGCCACTAAGACTGACCGTTTTAGCAACTTTGTAACTGTGAAATTCCAAGATATCTAAATTTAACTTATATCATATAGTACGTATTTATTTATATAATCAGTAGCCTATTATTAAAGAATGCCAATCAGAATTAATGCTTTGCGAGCCCGTGTTTACATTTGAACAATAGAAAACCGTTACAATCGCCATTTTCGTACAGTCCGAAAATGGCGATTGTAACGGTTTTATATTGTTCAAACCCGCAAAGCATTAATCCTGAATGGCATTCTTTAAGTGTCATCAGCCTGTAATTCAATATATGTATAAACTGCAAGAGGCCTGAATATATATTATCATTCTCTATGGAATCTTGACGTTCATAGTTTATCTGGGCCGATCTTCTTCTTTCATGATTCTGGAAGTTCTTTGGACTCTCGGGATCGTAATCTGAAAGGCAGCCATCTTGGATAGTGAAATTGCGGAGTGGGCCCTGGGCTCTAGCCACATTTCTATTCTTAAAATATACTGCTATTATTAGCATCATAGTCAGTTATTACAGTGAAAATGTTTTAAAATATTAAGATATTCTTTAATAAACACTACAACTTGCAATATTTTAGCATTTCGAGCATAGAGGCCAATGGGAGGTAATTTAGACCACAGGTAGCCCAATCCGTGATTTTGGGTAAAACTAAAATATATCATAAAAGGAGTACCAGAACAGATTGTCATGGGCACCCCTTCTAATATTGATTAGGTTGGTCTAAGCAATATCTGTACGAAGTTTGGTGCTTTTATCAGTTTTGTCACGATCTTATCGCTAGGCCACCTGACTATAAGCCGTTGGCCTTGTCTCCTTCCTCTTCTAATCTATACGAGGGGACGTGAAAGGGCCTGTTGTGTTATTTCGAGAAAGAGTAGCAACAGCCTGGTATTCTAATGTGACTAACAAATGAATCAGTCATGACAGTAAACTGCACGGCAGCACATTGCGCCATAATAGCAGTCCGTATGACAAAAATAATCGTGTGAAACGCATTTGAATATATTCATATAGAATTTGCGCTATATAAATGAACTACCTTTACCTTTACAGGAAAATGCTGCGAAAGTACCGGCTGCATAAAGCCGAATGCAACCTGTGAACATGGAGTGTGCGGTCTTGATGGGATTCACTGTGACCACTGCCAAACGGGCTGGACTGGCCCTAATTGTGGTAATGTCACGGCGTGCTTTCCATGGTTAGCCTGCGCTCATGGACGCTGCACGAAATCGAGGTTCCGATGTGAATGCGACCCTGGTTGGCATGGTGATCTATGTGACCGCTGCATGTGTAATGTGCCATGTTACTTTGGTTCATGCCCCAGTGATCCTAACAAGTGCGTCTGCCAAGACAACTACTACAGCTCACAAACAGGCTGTGACAGGTGAAGAGTTATTTCCAGTTTATATGTTTCAGTTTAACTATCCTGAAAAATAGCATTAACAAACTGCTAATAGCACTACCGATCTCGTACAAGTGCCTCAGTTTAAATTAATGAAATCAGATTTTTTGCTATCCAGTACAATAATAATAATAATAAATTTATATAGCGCACATGATCCGCTTTACAGGAATATATATGTATATAACAATAATAAATCTAAATTATAATTAAGACATTAAGATATACATTAAAAATATACATTAAAATATGTATTAAAAATATACATTAGGAATATATAATAAAAATAGAAATAGCTGGACTAAATGGAATATAGTACGCGTCCCGTCTTTGTACCCTTACAAAGGCAACTAATGGAATAGGTCTGACGGAATAGATACGTCTTAAAATTACTTTTAAATGACATTAGATCGGTCTCAAGTCTCTGGAGCGCAAACAGAGAAAGCTCTGTCACCATAAGTTTTGGAACTCGACCAACAGTACAACCACGTGATTGGCCCATTCTCGCACTTCAATGAAAACGGTATAGGACGTTTTCATTATGGCGTCATTTTACTACAACTACCAGAATCCTTTTCCAATTCTTTTTCTCATTCAAATGATCAACTCCTTTGAGAATTCCAAGACCATGGTCCAAATTAGAGGAACAAAAGAATCCGCGCAAAGAGTTCTGGTAGTTGTAGTATGTGACACCATCATGCAAACGTCCTATTCCAACATATTTGGTCTACAGGTGCTTGCGATCATTGTTTTTCTTTCTACTGCTGTCCCGGAAAATGTTATTGTGACTTTTAATAAAAAAATGTATCAATCATTAAACAAACGTGCCTACTTACCGCTTACCAAGGTCTTACTGTGCTGTTGGATGGCAGTGTCAAAATGGAGGATATTGCGTCGACGCTCGTCATTGCAAGTGCCCCCCACACTACACGGGTAAGTACAAACGACATTCCTATCCAATTTCCCTCCCCCCCCCCCCCCCCCCCACCAACAAAATATTACTGAAAAGTAGAGAAAACTGATTTAAATCTGATGGGCGAAAAAGAAGTGGAAGTCGTCCAATCTTAGTTATGGTTTTTAGCAAAAGAGCATAACTGTGAGAGGGAAATCTCTGTTCTTTTCTTTCTATTAAGGTTCTCATTGTGAGTACATATCGAACTGTAGCGTGCCGTGTACTCACGGGCGATGTAACAAGAACCCAGCTCAGTGTGAATGCGAGAACAATTGGTCAGGCGCTGACTGCAGTAAATACATTGGACTGTGTAAAAACTGTTCCTCTGTTGGAGGCACGTGCTTTGATGGCCCAGACACGTGCAAATGTAAGCCTGGCTACACAGGGCCCACGTGTTCGGTGCAGAAATGCGACGGCTGTTTCCATGGATCATGCGTGATTGCTGGAGGGAAAAAATCGTGCACGTGCGATTACGGATGGTTAAACAACGTAAGTATAGAGATCAGTTTGTAATTGCCGGACGACCGTTTTCCTTGAATTTCAACCGGGAAGAAAGATGGTTTAATCGAAGGTTTGCATCAAACTTCCCTCGATCAGGAAAGGGCTACGCTAGAAAGCGTGACTGTTTAATGTGACAGGTTAATGTACGTGTGTCACGGTGAAGCAACGCCTTGAAGACGTGGCAAGCGCAGGGGGAGGGGGAGTGGAGGGGGAATGAGGAGACAGAAAGAGGAGTGGAGGGGGACGAAGAGAGAGGAAGAGGAGGAGAGGGAGAATGAGGAGAGAAGGAGGGGAGGGGAATGAGGAGAGAGGAAGAGGAGGGGAAGGGAAATGAGGAGAGAGGAACAGGAGGGGAGGGGAAGTGAGGAGAGAGGAACAGGAGGGGAGGGGAAATGAGGAGAGAGGAACAGGAGGGGAGGGGAAATGAGGAGAGAGGAACAGGAGGGGATGGGAAAATGAGGAGAGAAGAACGGGAGGGGAGGGGAAATGAGGAGAGAGGAACAGGAGGGGAGGGGAAATGAGGAGAGGAACAGGAGGGGAGGGGAAATGAGGAGAGAGGAACAGGAGGGGAGGGGAAATGAGGAGAGAGGAACAGGAGGGGAGGGGAAATGAGGAGAGAGGAACAGGAGGGGAGGGGAAATGAGGAGAGAGGAACAGGAGGGGAGGGGAAATGAGGAGAGAGGAACAGGAGGGGAGGGGAAATGAGGAGAGAGGAACAGGAGGGGGGGAAATGAGGAGAGAGGAACAGGAGGGGAGGGGGAATGAGGAGAGAGGAAGAGGAGGGGAGGAGAATAAGGAGAGAGGAAGAGGAGGGTAGGAGGAATGAGGAAGGGAAGGGTAGGAGGAATTAGGAGAGAGGAAGAGGAGGGGAGGGGGGATGAGGAAGGTAGGAGGAATTAGGAGAGAGGAAGAGGAGGGGAGGGGGGATGAGGAGGGAAGAAGGAATTAGGAGAGAGGAGGGGAGGGGAATGAGGAGAGAGGAGGGGAGGGGGATTCTCCCCTACGTTTTCGACGCTATAATTAAGGTTATCAAAAGAAGCGATGGTGGCTAGCTGTATACTGCGCAACGAGTTTAAGTTTAAATAATGTCATACCTTACTTTAAAGTATACCTGACTCAAATGATAATTTTTTAAGGTGGGCGTTCCAAACGAGTTTAATCCTGGAAAAGGCCCTTGCACAAAAATCTGGAAATGCATTCCACCGTGCGTCAATGGTGCATGTCCTAACGACCCGTTCAAATGTGAGTGCCGTGCTCCCTACACCGGAACGGAGTGTGACGTCACACAATGTCCTGACTGCTGCCCGCCAGAAACATGCGACTGCTCTGCTGGACATGCGCACTGTCGTCCAGACTGGCATCATGATTGCTGTTTGGTGAAGTCATGTTTCCGTGGAGATACACTTGTCCACACGGCAAGGTGCGTGTTAGAAGATGTCATATTTAAATGACGTTGGGGGGCGTCATAAGTTGTGCTGTTGATAATTCCATATTTTAATTAATCAGTGAACAAAGGACTGATTGCGCAATCTAGCTTGAACTACTGTGTGCATATTTTAATATATTGTTAAATCATGATTGAATCTTTGTCGTTCTAATTTCGTTTAAAAATTAATTAGTGGAATATTCAAAATAATGTTGAACACCAATGAACGTCCGGTCGATAACGAATAATCCCTGCGATTGCGCAGTCCATTTTTCTACTTAAAAAAAGTAAGGCTACCTATAGCGTCACCTGTAAGTAATAGATCGGCAGTATGAGTGACCATGAGTGACGATAAAACACGGACACCATTTCTGTATATGACTTATCAAACGTCTCAATGTATGAAGTTATGTTTTTCAGTTATTTTGGCGACATGACCGATGTCGGCCATGAAAATCTAAGCAAGTATTTATGTAAATCAGGACGAATCTGTATCAAATTTACAACTACTCATTAAACATTCATTCCTTTGTTTTCCTTCTTGAATCATTAATGATTTTGATAAGATGTATTTACTTCTTTTGGGGTCTTAAATGTCTTGTATATCTTAAATGTCTTGTATGTCGTATATGTCTTAAATGTCTTGTACGTCTTAAATGTCTTGTACGTCTTAAATGTCTTGTATGTCTTAAATGTCTTGTATGTCTTAAATGTCTTAAATGTCTTAAATGTCTTAAATGTCTTAAATGTCTTAAATGTCTTAAATGTCTTAAATGTCTTGTACGTCTTAAATGTCTTGTACGTCTTAAGTGTCTTGTATGTATTAAATGTCTTGTATATCTTTAATGTCTTCTATGTCTTAAATGTCTTGTATGTCTTAAATGTCTTGTTCATCATGATGTATGACCTCATAATTTATGTAGCAATGAGAGTAGCGCTCAAAAAGATCTCCTTAAGGTATAGTCTAATGGTTACCAGGTTTTGATGATACATTTTATTTCATTGTTACAGAGGACTGGTGGCTATCAAGGACATCAAAGTGGGAGACATGGTCGTGACTCGACATGAAGGTGATGCACCGGAAGTGACATATCTTCGGCGCGTAGACCAAGTCCGGAAGCAGTTCGCTTCTCCAAAAGACTTAGTCGTGTTCCGTTCAAATGGTGAGGACATTTGGGTGACCCAGAACCATCCATTCTACGTGGAGGGGACAAAGTCATGGGTATCGGCAGTACATGTGACAACGGCTGACACTCTACAAGCTGTGAAAGGTGTGTGACTCATCATCACCATTATCGTATCATTATTATCATCATCATATAGGTATCATCATCATCGTCATCGTCATATAGGTATCATCATCATCGTCATATATCATCAGCATCATCATGATCATGATCATGATCATGATTATTATTATTATTATTATTATTATTATATGAACATTGTTGTCTCGACATTAAAAATGTTCTTCCAGAGAGCTGTGTTCATAGTGGTATCACAAGTTTAGTTAAACGTATTCTCAATTTTTTCAGTGTTAGGTAATTCAGTGTGGCATCAAGTGATGACGACCGATGAGTTGCCCCAAGATAATGATTGGACCACGTGTCCTCTGATAAATTAATGTCTTAGAACAGAGAGATTGGGAATAACCTAAACATTGTTAACATTTAATACTGATATGCTGAGATTCGGTCATGAAACAAATGGCTAAATAGTCGCGCACAATTTATGACTCAGGCTTGAAAAAAAAGGCAAAAAGATTCGCAATTCCAATTCCTTTTATATACCCCTCAGTGAGAGGAAGATTGTTCAGGGCATTTCAGTTTCCCGATGGACATTCAAGTGACAATTGTTAGTCGACTCCTAAAAAGTCCTTATTGTCTACTGATTCTATAGGGAAAACTATCAGACTTGAGCAGAAGGTTCAGGCCCTTCAGCTGATGGCATCTAACAGTAAGATCCCTGTGTACGATCTGTCGGTAAAAGAATACGATCGCTACATGGTGGGTAAAGATGGACTGTTAGCGTCGAGCTGCAATACAACCAACACTTTACAATCTAGGGACAGACAGGTCTGGGGTACATTGGGGCGACCATTGTTCGTGGCTGAGCTCCCTGGTGGAAAGAAGCAAGTGAAACAGGTATAAATGGACAAATCAGTGATAGAATCAATTCATGTAAACGGAAAAACTGAGTCTAGGCACAACCAGCTAATATGTTTTTAAATATTCGATGAACCGAATTTTCTTGTTAAAGGGGAATATCTTTGGAATTGTATTAAAGCGCAATTTGTATGTGGATTTAACTATGATATCATCTTTGCGTGTCTTCATTAGGGACCGCTGAAGAATGACAAGCAATCAGTATCTGGTGATAAGGAGGAAGATTCTAGCTCACCTGGACTTGTCGCTCTGGCTGCCATTGGCGGAGTGTGTCTGATAATTGCAGTAGCAGTGATTATCAACAAATATCGCCAAAGACGACCCTACAAGACCCTTGAAGGGAATTATTTAGTGACGGAGAGCACTAGGCAAGCCGCGTTTTAGCTTGAGAATCTGTCAGTATTATCGGTATCTACCGAGTCAGTTGAGAACATTAAGGACAATACTGATCACAGTTTGAGCATCGTGCATGGCTACAACTTGCATTTCTTTCTTAACTAAAAGCTAGCCGAGCTTAGTCAAACAAAAGCCAGAAGGGCTTCAAAATCTGCAAAACAGAAAGTCGTGCAGTATAATAAATTGACATATTTATTAGCTTGGTATATGATGGCTAATGTGCTGCAGTGGAAATTAGTAATTAAAAGGGATCGGTCATTAATTAGAGGGGGTCTGGTGCATTTGGGGAGGGGGCCATGATTCTTCATGTATCAACAAAGGAGTTTTTTTGGGGAGGGGTGGGGGGGAGGGGGAGACAAAAAGGCCTACTCCGGGTTCTGATGTCGCTTTAAAGTCGCCTTAAATCGCATAAAACCGCATTAAGTCGCTTTAAGAGGGTATTCAGCAGTTACTCCTTATAATCAGTTTTGCTTAAGTCACCTTAAGTTGCCCAAAGCTGCAACAAGCAATTCTTCAATTTTTCTTAAGTCGCCTGATGTTGCCTGAAGGCGCCTAAAATGTTCCCAAATTTAATAAAATATAATAAAAACGGGATCGATGTTTTCATTTCATCGGCACTTTAAATTGCTTTTCATCGCCTTGAATTACAGCAACTTTAGGAACCGGAGTAGACCTACAAAAAATTGTTCAGGACCGGACGGAAATAAGGTAGCATGAAATACCATTCTAGAGGAATTTTCACAATTTTCCGGAGGAGCATAGACCTCATTCATAATGACCGCCTCCCAGGAGCCCATCATTAATGGACTCCTGCCGCCTCCTAATTTGCATATACTTTGGAAGATATATCTGTAGAGGAAAACTAATCGGCCACCACATAAAAGATCATATCTAAACTAGAAATTGTGTTCAGTTTTAGAGCAATGTGGAGAATTGTTGTTGAGTTACACGTATTTCAAATGCAGAAAATACATGAAGGCGAGGCTGGAAAGGCTTCCGTTGTTTTTCTTATACAAATCTCTCTAATTTCAAAAGGCTGTAACTTCATTGCTTATTTTTAAAAGCTACAGCACTGAAATTTCACAAGACATGCTCTTTCACATGGCAATGTTCATGTTTTCTGTACATGTAGATCAGTAAACTATTGAAACGGGAATACACAAGATATATGCCCCCGGGTAGCTCGTATTCTATATTTTTGGTCCCTAGGGTTATTTCTTTGTTGCCGCCATATGTAGTGCTGGTCTGTCTCGTACTGATTCGCCTATCTATAACCTGTTATTCTAAAAAATCCAACTGAGTAGCAGCACTCCTGCTGACTAACTGTACGCATGTGAACACTCGGCAGCTCTTGGCACTTCCGATTCACTCATGAGTATGTACCGTATGCAAGGCCGTACACAACTTATTTTCATTGGGGGTCAAAGTCCGAAGGCACGAAAATATTTTTGAGCAAGACTCTCTAAAATAGCCATGTTGATGATAATAATAATAATAATAATAATGAATTATTTATATAGCGCTATTTCCTATAGCTCAATAGCGCATTCTGATGCATTCTGATGGCCAATTCCAAGCTTAGTCACATCTCATAGAATACGTTTTAGGTATAAAATTGATATTCTTAGATTTATGATAATTGACAAATATTTTAGATTTTATTCTCATTTCACTTGGGTGGTGGGTGGGGGACAACTGCCCTCCTTGCCCCTATGCTAAGTACGGCCCTGTCGCATGTGGGTACAGAATCATCACTGAGCTCGGGAATCTCCGACCAAATTAGCAACGCGATGCGCGCGAGCATCCTGACACATGCCCTGCTCATGTCAGGCATTGGGTGGCTCAACTATCGCACAATGTTAGATTGCACGATCCAACTTTGCTCGATCCAACATGATTATTCGACTGTTTGTCGTCCCATGTTGAAAAGTGTTTGTCCAACATTTTTTGCTTGATCAAATGCGGATGAAGTTTGCTTTTGGTCAGTCATTTCATCCAACAATTCTGTTCGACTAACAAATGTTGTAGCGTTTGGACAGTCTTCCAACAAATTTTTTACCGAGAAGCGAGACACGCCTACACTGTTAGCCAATCATGACTCGCCATTTTATTTTCGTCAGTACTTAGTGTTTTGCCGCCACCCCAACATTTTCACCCATACAAAGTTGGATCGCGTTATCTAACAATATTCGATATGTTGACCTACAAGGCATTTTCAAAACTTGTGGTAAAAAATGTGTATTCAATATGTATGTACGTATGTACTTAATGAGTCTCACAAGATGTGCTAACTCCCTTAGCTTGCCGCTAATTTGTATATTGTAATAAATCTTTTGTTGGTATTAAAAACGTTTTTAACCCACAAAGCATGACCAGATAATTATATAAACACTGCATGATGATCAATTAAAAGTTGTATGATATGCTAACCGTCGCAAGACGAAGGGCTAGCAGTCCGGCGAAACGTCAGCTGCTAAGTTATCCATTGTATAACTTTCGGTTGATTATACCAGTAGTGTTTATCTTCCCCGCCGACACAGACCTACACTAGTTTTTACAGTACCTAGTTATCCATTGTATGACTCTCAGTTGATTATACCAGTGTTTATCTTCCCCGCCGACACAGACCTACACTAGTTTTTACAGTACCTAGTTATCCATTGTATGACTCTCAGTTGATTATACCAGTAGTGTTTATCTTCCCCGCCGACACAGACCTACACTAGTTTTTACAGTACCTAGTTATCCATTGTATGACTCTCAGTTGATTATACCAGTGTTTATCTTCCCCGCCGACACAGACCTACACTAGTTTTTACAGTACCTAGTTATCAACTGTACGACTCTCAGTTGATTATACCAGTGTTTATCTTCCCCGCCGACACAGATTTTTACAGTACCTAGTTATCAACTGTGACTCTCAGTTGATTATGTCATGTATTGGTGGCAAAAACGGATAATAAACGCAACACTATTTACTGAACTCCAAGCAAGTCTAAACTATGAGGTTGGCCGTGATAATTCAATAGATTGACATGCCTCACGTGGGGCGTGACGTCAGAACTAATATGCTACACTTCCTCCCCCCCCCCCCCTAAAACGTACAGTTCCCTATAACACAAAACACTAGTACAACGCCTGTCCATGTATCCGCGTTTGAGTTCATAATCTTTTAACTTCTCTAGAAGCTTCACAATCCTTTCAGAACGCCTTAGTGCAGGTTGTTCTGCCGGGCTTCTCTCGATTACATCAGCCGCAGGTGGTTCTGGTATCGTAGTTGGGAGACTTAGCGTGGCGTCTACAGGCTCGATACTCTCCGGTATAGCTGGTTATGATAGAGGAATGTCACTTGTTGAATCAGGAGTACCACCAGCTCCAGCCCGCATTTGTTCCTTGTGGTGTCGCCAAACCATGTCATTCACCTGCACCTTGTATAGTAGTGGCCCCCGTCCTTTCGACTACTCTGCCTGGCACCCATTTCACCCCTGGCGGTAATTGCGAACCCAGTGAGAATTCTTCATCTTCTCCGAAGGAAATCAAAGACTTGCTCTCGCTCCGAAGCAATCTTTTGTCGACTTCTCGCTTCACATCAGGTTTCAGTAGTTCTAGCCTGGACTTTAGATTCCTACCGATCAGTAACTGTGCTGGGCTATCTGTGCCCCGTGGTTGCGTGTGGCGCTGTGCGATAAGCAAACAAGAATCTGTCTAACTTCTGTTGCTAAGGTCGATCCGTGCGGTCAGCTTTAACGGCATTCTTAAAAGTTTTCACCATACGCTCAGCCAAACCGTTTGTGGCTGGATGGTAGTGAGCGCCAGTCACGTGTCGAATGCCATTCATGGTCATCAAATACCCAAATTCGTCCGAGGTAAATTGCGCTCCATTATCTGAGACCAGTTGCTCTGGGAGGCCCATCCTCGCAAATAGAGAGTGCAATGTCACTACAGTTTCCGACGCTGTAGTATTCCGCATCACAAAAATTCCAGGCCATTTGCTGTGGGCATCGACCACTACCATGAGCATATTCCCTTGAAATGGGCCTGCGAAATCAACGTGGATGTGTTGCCATGGAAACGCGGGGTACTCCCACCGATGCAGTGGCGTACGCGCAGAATTCTTGGCGACCGTTTGACAACCTTCATACCACCTTGCTAATGCTTCAATGTCTTCATCCATTCGTGACCACACGTGTACCCTCTCGCTCTGTGACTGGTAAGATGTCGACAACGCCCATGTGAAGCATCTCCACCTTGTCTGGTTCGTCCTTCGGGGACTGCACTAGCGACAAATGAGACAAACCGTCGCAGTTCGAGTGCTGTTTTGTCCCGCGATACTCGATCTCGTACGAGAACTAATGTACTTCAGTGGCGCGTATTTCCGCTCCGTAGGCGTCAGCGAGCGATAAGAGAACGCGACAGGTCTCTCGCTCCCGTCAGGCATCCGATGTGATTGCACAGTGCCTAGACCATACGAGGAGCTGTCGCACTCCAGAATCACAGGAAGTTCTGGGTCAAAATGTGTCAGCACTTTGTCTTGTAGAAGCATGTTCTTTACTGACTGGAAACTGCACTGGTGCTCTTCTCCCCAGGTCCACTCTTGGCCCTTCTGCAAAAGCTGATGAAACGGTGCCAAATGTGTGGCCAAATCTGGCAGGAAACGCGCATAGTACTGGACCATACCTAGAAACGACCTCAACTGCCCCACATCCTTTGGGGCTGGTAGATCCGCCATCGCTTTCACTTTCTTGGGTGACTGGAAATACATGTCCCAAGTACTCAACATTGTCCTGCATGAATTTGCACTTCTCCCGGTTGGCGTGGAGCCCGTTCTCTTCCAGACGGTGTAAGACCTTGTCTAGTGTCGTAATATGATCCTCTCGGGTTGCACTAGTGATAACAATGTCGTCAAGATAACATTGCACCCCGGATATACAATCAGTGGTAGATTCCGGCAATTCTGCTTTTCAACGAAAACACAAATGCTGAAAGCTGAAAAAGGCCAACTAATTAACTAGGTTTTTGCATAGTTTTTGCTACCTTTATTTATAATATTTTTATGAATAATTGTGAAAAGTTGGTCTTAAGTGGCAACGTCGTCTCTGATATTAGTGACCACTTCTCCCAAGTTGGTATATTATCCACAAATCTGAATATCTCAAATAAACAAAAAACTAAAAAGAGACGGGATTTTTCAAGATTTGATCCTAATCACTTTAATAATGAACTAGCTCAAATTCCGTGGTCTACATTAATAAGAAGTGATAACGTTAATCAATCGTTTAACACCTTTTATAATAAAGTTAATAAACTTGTAAATAAGCATGCTCCTTTTAAACAGCTGTCTAAGCGTAAAATCAAGCAGTTCTCAAAACCTTGGATTACTAAAGGAATAATTACTTCAATACGAATCAAAAATAAATTATATTTACTTGGCCAACAAGGAAAATATAAAATATATAGAAATAAGATTTCCTTACTTATTCGTATAAATAAAAGAAATTACTTTCAACAATTCTTTGAAACAAATGCAAATAACATGAAACAAACATGGAAAGGAATTAATCAACTAATCTCTCGGTCAAGAAAGAAATTGAAGCAAATATGCGCACTTAAGAGATCTGATGATAGTTTATCTACCAATCTAAACGAAATTTCGAATATTTTGAACAAACATTTTGCTAAAATAGGTCATAAGCTTGCTTCAAAAATACCATCATCAAATCGGTCTTTTTATGAATTTATGGGCCAGCCCGAGCCTAACTCTTTTTATTTTGACCCTATTATCCCCTCTGATATAATTTCTCAAATAAATGTTATGCCTCTTCATAAAGCACATGGCTTATACTCATGCCCTATTGAAAACATATTATTAGCCATCCTTTAGCGGATCTCATTAATTTATCAATTCAGTCGGGAAAATTTCCTACTATACTAAGTTTGCTAAAATAATTCCAATTTTTAAAGAGGATGACGAAACCAATGCTTCAAATTACCGACCTATATCTCTGCTATCAGTATTTAATAGAATTTTTGAAAAAATTATGAATGAAAGACTTACTAAATTTATCTCTAAATACGATATTCTGAATCACTCTCAGTATGGTTTTCGTAGTGGCCACAATACACAACATGCAATATTAGACATTATCAACACAATTCAAAATAATATGAATGACGGAAAATGTTGACATGTCTTTTTTATTGACTTGAAAAAGGCCTTCGATACGGTTGACCATTCTATTCTATTAAATAAACTTCAATTTTATGGAATAAGGGGTATAATAAACGACTGGTTTAGCTCATATTTAACTGAACGTAAAAAAAAACACTTCTAATTGTGGTATTATTTCTGATATGGAGACAACTCTATGTGGAGTTCCACAGAGCTCTGTCCTCTTCTCTTTTTATTATATATTAACGATATTACTAGTTCCTCTGATAAATTTACGTTTTATTTATTTGCTGATGATACAAGTATAATGTATGCAAATAAGAATACCTTAAGGCTACTATTTATTGCGACACTTAAATTTTGCGATTTAGGAAACTGCGTATTTCGCGAGTGTTTTAATTTTGCGATTTTGCAAAGGAAAAAATGGCAAATAAATATCAGTCCTGAGTAAAGACAAGTTAAGCCTAAGGAGTACTACTTTTCAGCTAGATTTTCCTTCGCGCTACGCGCTAAATCATATAAACGAACGCGGAAAAAGGTTCACGCTTAACGGTAGCTTGCAAATGGTAGTATTAAACAACAAAACGTGCCACATTTACAACAAAACAATAACCGTTTCTTTATTGCTTAAACTGCAAAACAGGGTAAATTTTGCGAGTAGAAATTACTGCGGCAACTAATCTTTGGGATTTGCGAAAAATCGCAAAGATTAGTTGCCGCAATAAATAGTAGCCTTAAGGTATTCACTACCTTGAATCTGTAGTAAATTCTGAATTACTTAAGGTGTGTGAATGGCTTCAAGCAAATATGCTAACTCTTAATTTAAAAAATTCAAATCATATAATTTTTCGACCACACTGATCAAAAGAAGTTACTCCATTATCCAGAAATCAAAGTATATGACCCAATTCTAGAAAACACAATTCCTCTTGAGAGAAAGGACTTTGTAAAGTACCTTGGAGTCTTAATTGACTATGAACTTTCGTGGAAATACCATATTGACCTCATGTGTCAAAAAGTTAGTAAAACGATCGGAGTAGTAGCTAAATTAAGTACTGTTTAAAACACGAACAGCAGTGTTTTATCAAGTTTAAAAATTCGAGGGCGAAGCCCGAGAATTTTTAGACTTGATAAAACACGTGCTGTGAGTGTTTTAAACGGCTTCAAAAACGCTTTAAGAATGCAATGAAAGAAAGACGCACATCTCAAGGGAATGGTTACTTAATGAACCATTGAACCTTTGTATTCACAACGCCATGCAAAATATTCGAGTAATCACCGCCTGCAATTACGAACATCTCAAGGGAATGACATCAAGAAATTACCATACTATATATGTTGTTTGAAGCGGCGTTTCGCAATGCAAGAAGAACCTGCACTTGAAGGATTTGGGGTCGTGGTTTACCTCGATAAAGTTCAAGACTTGGAAAGCGATGTGACTGACATGACGGCAGACTAAATTTTTGACTCCGGCACAAAATATGTAAGTTTAATGCACGTTTTTATTATTTTACGGTTCTGAGTTTGGTTTAATAATTGGAACTAAACAGTGGCTCGGTAAACAAGTAATGGTAGTTGGATAACTTCATTTAAAAAATATTATCTGTGTATCTCGGTAGTCTGCTGATATTAGTAAATTTAGTGCAAAATTTATTATCTATAGGTACCTTATGTTCCGTGTACTTTTTGCTATCTTTGGGTCTTTATCAGTGAATTCTTAATTAGGATGAAACTTTATATAAAATTTCATGTTCATTAGTATTTTTTATATAAAACGTTCATCCCGTAATTAGCAATTCAATGAGAAAGCTGAAACATCAATAGAAATTCCATTGTCTCAATCATTAACCCCGTTTCCCTCTGGGACAGAATTGAAATCCCTCCGCGGGCCTTTTAGAATGATGAGATTTTATCAGGTATAAAGGAGCATGCACGTGACTGATTTGCTTCATCTGATTGGACAAAATGCTCATTAATTATTCATGAGTTTTTTAAGATATTTTATTCCTTTAAACCCACTTCTTAAAATATATCAAGCCTTAATAAATCCATATCTCTATTATGGTGTATGTGCTTGGGGGTCTTCCTCTAAAACTCATTTAAATAAACTCTTAATTCTCCAAAAACGAGCTTTACGATTAATCTACTTTGCAAAGTCAAGAGATCATGCAGTTCCTCTTTTTATTAATGCAAATGTACTCCCTATCTTCTTTATATATTTTGAGCGTGTTTCTAATATGATGTGGGATATTTCTAATAATTCTGCTCCTGATATAATCACCTTTTTATTAGTTTAACTATTTGCGGAAGGAAGTTTCTTGTAATTTATAATAGCGTCTTCTAATTGAAATAAATTATTGTTATTGTTGTATAGTTTACAACACTTTCTAAGGCAAAATGTATACCTTCTTTGTTGCTTGATTCCTTTTTGAGAAGCCTTTCAAAAAGGTACCTTTTTGCTAATAAAGACTGGACATTTTTGGGTTTCATCCAAAAATCCAGAAAGCTGAAATTTCATACCTTTTTTCAGCTTCGATTAGCCTTTGCGAGAAGAGCGAAAAAGGTACCTTTATTGCGCTTTCATTCGAAAACCAGAACGAATGCAAATTCATACATTTTCTCAGCTTCGATCAGCCTTTGCGAAAAGGGCGAAAAAGGTACTTTATTGCACTTTGCACTGAAAACCAGAACGAATGCAAATGCATACATTTTCTCAGCTTCGATTAGCCTTTGCGAGAAGGGCGAAAAAGGTACCTTTTTGCACTTTGCACTGAAAACCAGAATACACGAAAATTCATACCTTTTTTCAGCTTAGCTGCGATATTGCGAGAAGTTTATTGGCTGTTTGATTGACATGAACTCCCGGCACTGTACTGTACTAGCGTGTTACACTAGTTTTTACAGTAACTAGTAGTACCATTGTATAACTCTCAGTTGATTATACCAGTGTTTATATTCCCTGCCGACGCAGACCTACACTAGTTTTTAAAGTAACTAGTTATCCATTGTATGGCTATCAGTTGAGGGCATCTAATACCTTCAGAGTACAGATTAAAAGTTGTTGTATATTGAATGAAATAAGGGCAACCTATATATATACCAAAATGACCACAAAATTTGTTAGGTGTTGCTATGGCAACATAAGTTTGGAGAATTTACATTCACATCAGTGAATTTCCCATATTTGAATTAATCGCATATGTGAATATGACGTAAATATACCATCTGAAACTTTGAACTATAACCGTAGAATAACATCGTCTTCAAAAGTATGTGAGAGGCTGGCGGCTTTAAACGAATTTTATCCGGTACCATCACTCAATGTTGAAGAGGATGAGGACGACACCGAATAAGAAGAAGCTAAAGATATTGTACTGGACGAGATTGGGGATGACTTGAGACATACAGATAGTGACAGTGAGAGTGATACAGATAGTGACAGCGACAATGAGAGTGAGAGTGATGTAGAAGATGGAGATTAGTATAGTTCAATAGATGGTGATGGTGTAAATAGTCAAACAGAAGTCGATATAAATGAGGTGTTGCATACCACAAAATCAGGCAGAACCTGCAGAACATCGAAAGGAAGGTCTTTGTATTATTACTCGGGCTGCCTGTGGCAGCACCGAGTCTAAATCTGCGAGCCGTTATTTTTTTGTTTTTTTGTTTTTTTGTTTCATGTAGCAAAATTTATGCGCATGCGTTAAAGGTCAAATTCACACCAATCAGATTGCACTGTGCTGGTCACGCAACAATCGCCAGGTTAATTTCTTTACATAATTTAATACAGTAAAGCAAGATGGCGGAGGACCCGCGAGGAACTTTCTCTCTAATTTGGAGTCCCATCTCTCAAATGTAAGCCAGTTTGATGTTTTATTTAACTTCACTCGTGCGAAAGC
Organism: Actinernus sp. WN-2022; assembly: GCA_030867875.1. NCBI lineage: Eukaryota > Metazoa > Cnidaria > Anthozoa > Actiniaria > Actinernidae > Actinernus > Actinernus sp. WN-2022. The sequence goes on from JAOWCC010000577.1 coordinate 183,415,988, forward strand.
CTTCCAACAGGCTCAGGATATTTCAACTGGCGCTATTGACGGAGCCGAAGTACCGCGTTTTTTACCCAGATGGCCAGTGATTTTATATACGACACGTACGACGACCTGAAGCCAGTGAAGGAGCCAGGATCCGGAAAGCTAAAATTCGAAGAAATAGATATTGGAATCTATAAGCCATCGGCTCGCTGTGCTACATTTAAAACATCCGAGGAGAACATCTTATTTTGGGTGAAGGCACTTCAAGACCAATATTATGAGTCTCTGAAAAACTGTCAGAGATTTAAATTTACCGTAAGTTGGATCAGAGAGTATTGAGATCAAGTTATAAATTTTCGTTCCAGCGAGGATATTGACCTAGCGGAAACGGTACAAGCTGTCGAAGGATTTTACTTATAATCATCCACGTCTACTTAACAACAGGAATAGCTATGTGCCAAGGCATGGGCAAAGATAGAGTTTCCCATATTACAGATGAAAGTAGAGAACTTAATGAATGAAGAAACAGAGGTCACGCGCGACATGCTTGAGAAAATGAACATGTTCAACACTTTATGTTATACTAAGAAAACAAAACAAATTACAGAGCCTGCAAGTTCACAAGTCAATGAAAAACCCCAAGAGCCTGTAGTTTTGGATCAACATATCCTTGAAACTCCAAAAGCAACATACACATGAGTCAAATTCAAACCGGAAGAGACGGAATTCTTTAGATTCTTCACGACAATAAGAACTCTCTCGCTGCTTTAATGACCTTGATTTGTAACATGGAGGCTGACCTAACTGATATGCGTAATGAATTCTTACTCTCGTCACATCAAAACGAAACTCAGTCATTTGGAAGACAAATTAGTGCAGCAAGATAATATATACAAGACCGAAATCAAGATGCTGTCATCACCTTTATTGACCTAGAAGTTGAAAATGGCGAGTTGAAAGCGGATATAATAAAGCTGAAATCCGACTTTCAAACTTTTTAAAATAAAACAAGAATACAAAAAAAAAAGACAATGAAAGACCAAGGTCTCCAGTATTCCGAGACTACCCAACCTACTGAAGCTTTAGCAACGAATCAGTTTGTTCAAGAGCCATCTTTCTTACATGACAACCCGATCCCTATTCATCAGAATACATTTTCTGTGCTAAATGACGAGAGTTTACAATCACCTGACCGACAACCCACTACTAAAGAAAGGGACCATGAAGTACGGTAGTACCGTTAATTCTCGGGTTCAAAACAATGAATATATGCCTGCTCAAATGCAGTGTGTTAAACGAATAAGTAGTGTTTAAATTAAAAGGTCAACATACGAGAAAAATAAAACTATTAAATTACATATATACTAGTGGAGCAGAGAATGAAAGTCACCGCGCTACCGACCACTCCTAAAGACTGCTAAATTCAGCTAACAATTCTTCCCTTTGGTTATTACTAAGAGGATTTCAAATGAAAGTGTATTTCATCTTCAATCTCATGTGGCCCGAGTGAAAGCCCAGATGGGCTCTTGTTGGAACAAGCTAAATGAATGTAACGGTTATATGTTTCCTTGTTTTACTTGGGGGTGGGGGCACAACTTTCTTGTCTGAAGGTTAGAGGGGGTCACCGGCATTTTTGGATCGATTTAAGATGGGGGGCCAATACTTTTTTTTGGACTCCCTAGAGTGAAAGTATAGCAGCTCCCCCACTCCCTCAGGTAAATAATTACCGGTACCTTAGGATCTTTTCTACGTTCAGACATTGAGTGAGACAAACTACCGAGCACGGTTTCCGTACAGCATGCCGTGACATTGAAATGGTTTCTCAGTGTTTTTGTCCTGCTGATCCAATCAAATTACAGAGATACAGTACAGCACGGTCGGCACGGTGACGGTGACTACTCTAGTTTCTAAGTTGTACATCACTTCGCGGCTAAATACAGGACTAAAATGGCTCCAACCTCTGACCATATAAACTAAGTAACTAAAACCCGAACCCGAACCATAAAACCGATACCCTTGAAACCGGTCAGTGAATAGAAGTTCCCAGGTAAACAACGACTGACGTTTTAGGGTTAACAAGAGCCCATCTGGGCTTTCACTCGGGCCACATGAGATTGAAGATGAAATACACTTTCATTTGAAATCCTCTTAGTAACAAGTCGTGCTTTAATTCGCCAGTGAGAACGTCATAAAAACAGACTGGTCTATTAATCGCTTTTATGACATGACTATGATAACGCAGGATTCGAACAACAGAATACTGGCAATTCAAGTGTATAAATGCAATCAGAAGTCCATAACCAGAATCAGTTTACAGAGTAGTCTATTTATAGAAAGCTTTTCCCGCCATCTCGTAGCCAATCATATTCTTCGAAAATTTATCAGCAGTACGTATACCTCAGTTGGCTAATACAGCGATTTCCTTTGTTTGTAATATTGTACAGTTAATTATATATGCGACAAAATTTTGACGGACAAGGCGAGCGAATGCTACTTGCTAGTGTAGAAACTTCTTGATAAACAGCTATTTCTCATTTATAACAGGCAGGAACTGGTGAGCACCACATGTTCAGGAAAGGCCATTATAAACCAGAACATGTGGTTCCTTTGTAACCTTTTATTTTCCCGTTTCATCCGTTTCAGACTTCGTGTTTACAGCACTTGTGATGTATACGGAACGAAGCTAAGTTTCAGTTGTCTTTTGGTTCATAAACACAGATTTTTGTAGTGATATTTGGCATAAATACAGCAAGTGATAAATATCACATACAAATCATGCTATTTTTGTTTATAATATGACCTAAGAAATGTACTGAAAAAGACAATCACATGTTCTCTCAAGAGTAAATAAGTGCACCGAGTTTATTTACTTCGAGTTTGAGCTCAAGTGAACATTTGAAAATCCTGTAAGTAATTTGCGTTTGGCAGATAAAAGAAATCCAGGCAAGGCTTAATAATCGACTGGAACTGAAAGAAATAACTATAAACTAGCTATTTCTGGTACACTTAACACTAGCAAGAAGCGAAGTTTGATTTCAGGCAGTTCATCAAGCACATGCAATCAAACGATGAAACAGTTGTCACTTTGCTGTTTTATTAAAGACACTAACTGTTATACATCTCCAAGAATAAACTTTACAATCGAAAACTAGAAAACTGAACGCAACTATCGCAGCTGGAAATGAAATTCCAGTTCTTAAAATTAGTACAAACAAGGTTTTTTTTCTTCAGGCAACCAGTGAACAAGATTGATTAGAAGATTTGAATGGCAACTGCCTCACGGCAACGGGTCATATGCGACCGAGTTTCCAAGGCCGATTTCAATGGATTAAAAACAAAACATTTAAATAAAAAAATAAAAGTAAACTTGGCTTACTTTGATTTAATTTTGTCCTGGTATAATGTCAGTTGTTCCTGGCCAGATGAATGTGAATTTTCGGTTCCGTTTTCATTCATTGTCATAATTCAAACTTTTATACTCGTCGCTAGTCAACACTTGAAGACTTGAAAATCACTTTTAACTTTCTCAATCACCCCAAGATCCATTAGCAGAGGCACAGATGATCAGTCTATACATTTCGTTTCATTACAATTACAATATCTTCAATTTTAGTCGTCAAAAGCCCGACATTTGCCACCGTACTTAGCTTTGTAGTGGCTTACGGTACTTTGCGAAACGAAACGGTGCGAAACGGTATTTTGCGAAACGGTACTTTGCGAAACGGTACTTTGCGAAACGGTATTTTGCGAAACGGTATTTTGCGAAACGGTAATTTGCGAAACGGTATTTTGCGAAACGGTATTTTGCGAAACGGTACTTTGCGAAACGGTATTTTGCGAAACGGTAATTTGCGAAACGGTATTTTGCGAAACGGTATTTTGCGAAACGGTAATTTGCGAAACGGTATTTTGCGAAACGGTATTTTGCGAAACGGTATATGCAAAAACGAGAACAGTTAGTAAACGATTTCTTGTCGAAAAATCTAGAATACTAACTGATAACTCATTTCTGTAATCGCGAAATGTCAAAGTTTCTAAGTTTAGCGTATTCACGCAAAAAGCCGTAGTTGTTTGTAGCGCGTTAGTAAACTGTTCTGTCTATCGGCTCTCGCAGAGTGGATAGAACTTATACTGTATGATAAATGTTGACAAGCTTATCCTTTCTTAGTTGCCCGTGATATTGGCGCTTGAGGAATCACATTTTAAGAGAATTCGTACAGTTTTCAGAGCATAGTGTGTATTGTTTTATCTGTAATGGCGTTAACTGCGTGCAGTGTTAAGCGGTTTGTTACACTGGTAAATCGGGTCTCGCGGAATGGATAATCACTTTTAGAACTTATCCTGTATGACAACTGTTCACACGGCTATCCTCTCTCAGTTGCTCGTGATATTTCTACTTCATGAGTTGTATTCTAAGAGAAATCGTTCAGTTTTCAGAGCATGGTTGAAACTGTCTTTGTTCATCCTGGTTTCCGTGCCGTGAATATTTGACTTTTCGGCGCCTCTTTTCTCCTAAACCATTTGTTCAAATGTCATCAATTTTTTTCTTTCGTATGTTCAGGATGTGTGTTTTGTCGTATGCAAAAATGAGAACATTTGTTCAAGGATTTCTTTTCAAAAAAGTTTGAAAACCAAATATGATAACTTCAGAACTGATTTTCATGTTTGACGTAAACGATGTGGCAACGCAAGACATGCATTAATACCGATGCAACTTCAACTTCGTTGATCTTTCTTTTGGTGTATACCCTGGTCCCAGAGGTTTTCTAGAGAGAAACCTCTGGAACCAGGGTATTTGGTGTATAGAAACCCAAGTTGTATTATCTGTATGCTGAGATCGAACTGGGTTTGCATGGCGGCCATTTTGAATCACTTGGTCATGTTAAAACCATTGTATCTTCGGTTCTATTGCTCGAATTAACTTCATGTTCACAAGATAATGTACATAATGTCAAGCGATTATTGTATTAAAGTTTCAGTCTCATCGGATCATTCTTTCTATTTAAAGTTTGAGTGTGTACGACAACGTGGTTTTCCAGTTTCACGTAAATTAGGTAGCAAAATATGGCGTGTCTTAATTTATACAACTTTTAACCCCGAGCAGAGCTGAAAGTAACAATGCTGTTATACATTGGTTTCATCTCTAATATATAGGGTTTCTGTCGGTATATATGGAAACCCCGGTTTTATTTCGACTACGCTAAGTTCGAGATGCAAATGTTCGATGCAACATAAGTAAAACATACTACATAATATACAGATTTCATTTATGTGCAGCTGTCTTCCAATTTTTTTAAACTTAAACAGAAATGTTTCAGCAATGACCTCCATCTTTGGTACACATAAACTATGCATCCCAATGATATTGTAGCGTAAAATTCATAATGATGGAGATACCAGAAGCAAAGTTAGCCGGTTGAGAAGTTCACTTTTGAGAAAATTTCAACCCCAAAATTTACTGAAATCAAAAACTGTCAGTGTTTACAATTTTAGAACAACTAATAGTTGCTCGATTGACTTCACATCGGTGCTAAATGGAACCCAGGTCTTGCTGATGGTTTCTGTGGATCGAAACAAGACAAATAGTTAAGATCTAGAAAATTAGATTTTGCAATGTACAGCATGATTTTTCAACATCCTTTACGTCAACCATGAATATAAGTTTTCAAGTTATCATGTTGGGTTTCCCAATTTTTATAATTAATTTTTTTAATCAAATGTTCTCATTTTTGCAATGAAATTTTCTCAAAAGTGAATTTCTCAACCGGCTAACTTTGCTTCTGGTATCTCAATCATTATGAATTTTATGCTACAATATTATTAGGATGTATAGTTTATGTGTACCAAAGATGGAGGTCATAGCTGAAAGATTTCTGTTAAACTTAGCTGAAATTCTGAATAACATGACTGATTTCTATTGTAAAATTTTGTCAAAACTTGCTGTACTTTTGAAAATCTAAAAACTAATTTTCTAGATCTTAACTATTTGTCTTGTTCCGATCCACAGAAACCATCAGCAAGATCTGGGTTCCATTTAGCACCAATGTGAAGTCAATCGAGCAACTATTAGTTGTTCTAAAATTGTAAACACACTGACAGTTTTTGATTTCAGTAAATTTTGGGGTTGAAATTTTCTCAAAAGTGAACTTCTCAACCGGCTAACTTTGCTTCTGGTATCTCCATCATTATGAATCTTACGCTACAATATCATTGGGATGCATAGTTTATGTGTACCAAAGATGGAGGTAATTGCTGACAGATTTCTGTTAAAGTTTTAAAAAATTGGAAGACACATAAATCATGACAGACTTCAGTTCTGGGGGACCGTTTCGCAAAATACCGTTTCGCAAATTACCGTTTCGCAAAATACCGTTTCGCAAATTACCGTTTCGCAAAATACCGTTTCGCAAAATACCGTTTCGCAAAATACCGTTTCGCAAAATACCGTTTCGCAAATTACCGTTTCGCAAAATACCGTTTCGCAAATTACCGTTTCGCAAAATACCGTTTCGCAAAATACCGTTTCGCAAAATACTGTTTCGCAAAGTACCGTTTATATTTTGCTACCTAATTTACGTGAAACTGGAAACCCACGTTGTCGTACACACTCAAACTTTAAATAGAAAGAATGATCCGATGAGACTGAAACTTTAATACAATAATCGCTTGACATTATGTACATTATCTTGTGAACATGAAGTTAATTCGAGCAATAGAACCGAAGATACAATGGTTTTAACATGACCAAGTGATTCAAAATGGCCGCCATGCAAACCCAGTTCGATCTCAGCATACAGATAATACAACTTGGGTTTCTATACACCAAATTCACCCTGGTTCCAGAGGTTTCTCTCTAGAAAACCTCTGGGACCAGGGTATACACCAAAAGAAAGATCAACGAAGTTGAAGTTGCATCGGTATTAATGCATGTCTTGCGTTGCCACATCGTTTACGTCAAACATGAAAATCAGTTCTGAAGTTATCATATTTGGTTTTCAAACTTTTTTGAAAAGAAATCCTTGAACAAATGTTCTCATTTTTGCATACGACAAAACACACATCCTGAACATACGAAAGAAAAAAATTGATGACATTTGAACAAATGGTTTAGGAGAAAAGAGGCGCCGAAAAGTCAAATATTCACGGCACGGAAACCAGGATGAACAAAGACAGTTTCAACCATGCTCTGAAAACTGAACGATTTCTCTTAGAATACAACTCATGAAGTAGAAATATCACGAGCAACTGAGAGAGGATAGCCGTGTGAACAGTTGTCATACAGGATAAGTTCTAAAAGTGATTATCCATTCCGCGAGACCCGATTTACCAGTGTAACAAACCGCTTAACACTGCACGCAGTTAACGCCATTACAGATAAAACAATACACACTATGCTCTGAAAACTGTACGAATTCTCTTAAAATGTGATTCCTCAAGCGCCAATATCACGGGCAACTAAGAAAGGATAAGCTTGTCAACATTTATCATACAGTATAAGTTCTATCCACTCTGCGAGAGCCGATAGACAGAACAGTTTACTAACGCGCTACAAACAACTACGGCTTTTTGCGTGAATACGCTAAACTTAGAAACTTTGACATTTCGCGATTACAGAAATGGGTTATCAGTTAGTATTCTAGATTTTTCGACAAGAAATCGTTTACTAACTGTTCTCGTTTTTGCATATACCGTTTCGCAAAATACCGTTTCGCAAAATACCGTTTCGCAAAATACCGTTTCGCAAAATACCGTTTCGCAAATTACCGTTTCGCAAAATACCGTTTCGCAAAATACCGTTTCGCAAAATACCGTTTCGCAAAATACCGTTTCGCAAAGTACCGTTTCGCAAAGTACCGTTTCGCAAAATACCGTTTCGCAAAATACCGTTTCGCAAAATACCGTTTCGCAAATTACCGTTTCGCAAATTACCGTTTCGCACCGTTTCGTTTCGCAAAGTACCGTAAGCCCTTTGTAGTTTGTAGCACCGTTTGGCGACCTGTATGTACTGAGCTTCAAACCGGGGGGCACTGCTTGCATAATAAAGGGGAGGTATGTGAGGTATCGTCTTTAGAGCCCGACCCAGTTTGCAAAATAAAATGTAATGAAGGTGTTTTTATTAACCAGAATTTCCAATAAAATTTATGAAAATCAACCCGAATTGATAGTTGATTTGCTCCAAAACAAGACTTAGTTTGCCAAATTGGGCTAAAACCTTTATCCGGTACCGCCGCACATCTCATTTACGTCGTGTACATGAGTGCCCCCCGGAGCCATGACTCTCGCATCTGACCCAATGTCCGCCATTGATTTCCCCCGCGAAATTTGAGATTAGCATTTCTAAAAATAGACTACTCTGTAAACTGATGGGCCGCTACCCCAATACCAGATGGACACTTCTGCATGGTTATTAGGCATAAATAGATTGTGCTCGGCAACTTTTGAGCAACTTTTAGCGTTTTGAGCAACTTTTTGTAGTGCGAGCAACCTAGAGCAACTTTTGCCTTCCTTGGCAACTTTTGAGCAACAAATCGGTATAAAACTGATCCAAACTATCAAAAAGGTCTTTATTTAGAAGGTTTTTATTAAAATTGGTCAAAACTAAGGATAGTTAATTGATAATTGATAAATAAAACTGGCTTTACGCGCGCCCACGCAAACTGGACAGCAGCTATCTATTTAATATCGCCCGCGAATTATCCAGCGGTTATTCGCTCCATGGTCAATATCACATTAGAAAGTACTACTATTGGTAGTTATGTTGAACTTTAAGACTATATTGAATTACACATCCAACATTCCATGTTTTAAGTTGTTATCTAGAATAAAATGGCTCGCCAAAGTGAGCAACTTTTTCAAATTTTGGTGGCAACTTTTTCAATTTTTGGCAACTTTTGAGCAACTTTTAGCCTTTTTTTTGGAGCAACTTTGGCTGGATTTGCTAGCACAATCTATTCATGCCTAATGGTTATGGACTTCTGATGCAATACAATGACATATTCAGACTTTGAATTTGATTGAAAATAGATCAAAAACTCGGGGAAATGTCCGGCTAAAACTGTATGAATAAATGTGAAATGAAACATAAATTTCATAGCAAGAAAAAAATTGTAATTCCTAATGAGAAAGCTCTTCTAAGGAGCCGACCATTTAACGTTTGAGGGGGGGGGTGGGTGTTTTTGAAAAAAAATATCCTGCAAGCCAACGGTGTTGAAAAAAAATATCCTGCAAGCAGAAAAGCTTTGTTCTGGCTCCGCTTTTTTCGCAAAAGAAATTCGTGCACCAACACTGCTAAAGAAAAACAAATCGAGCACAGACAAGAACACCCATCCCCCCCCCCCCCCCCTCAAAAGTCAAATGGTCGGCCCCTAGCCGCTTCTCAAAATCACAGACTGTTTCACAAAAACATTTGCGCTTATCGACAGAGTTCAGTTGACCTTTCAAATAATTTATTCTGAGGTACGCATACTCTAAATCACAGATGTTAAATAAAGCGATAATTAGAAGAAAAAGTACATTAACAGACAAACTGAGAGGAAATTTATTCAAATCAAAAAGAGTTTACTTACAGTACTTACGTAACTGAACTTTCGTTTTGGATCTTTTGGTAGTGTTGTTGACAGCATCCCACCTTCGTGCACATATGCACTGAATCGGAATGAAAGTCGAAGCCTACCCTAACCTGTTTCCTTTCATTCCACAATGAATAATAATCTCATAAAGTAAGCCCGTGTCTGAATGAAACAGCTAGATCTTTTCCAATTTCTCTCACGAGTCACGGCAGAAGACAGTCTCAAGCTACAAAACTTGAATTTTGATCCTCTTCACAGTAACGTAATTTAACGTCTCAGACTTATATATATGCCCTACTTCAGCTAGCGCTGTGCATAATTTTCAATTACTTTTTCCTCGGACGGTACAAAGTGCAAGTTGCAGGTTGGGTGCAGGTTGGGTGCAGGTTGAGTGCAGGTTGACAGTTTTCGATTGATAAATGAAATATATCAATAGATAAATAAAATAAATAATAAATTAGCTAATATAAACAGATAAATAAAATTAATTAATTAATTAAATGAAAATCGAACAAAAAAACTCAATATGTCAGAAAATCGTGTGTATTTCCCTAGAATTCAATCGCACATCAACGAAACTTAAGCACAGCAACGTCAATACACTAAACGAACAAGGTGTGTCAATCATATTATGACGCCATCGGTCACGTGATTAAGCAGTAAATCGTGGCGGCCGTGGGGGCTTGCTGTCAATTACGTCCTTTGTCGCTTGAAGCCTTAATTCTTGCCCTAATTCATTCAATTTGAATTTTATGAACAGTCAAGTGCAAGTATAGCGATACGTCGATCTTGTATATAAACAATTAACGTCCTTTACATGTTTGCATATATCATGGTACTTAGCGATTTGATTTGGGCCTCACAACTGTACATCCAATGTCTCATTCTACTTCCAAATCACATCACGGAACATACCCGGAATAAAACCTGGAACACACCCGGAACACCCGAAAAAAATATAAAAAATAAATGAAAAAATATACATACCTAGAGCCTCTACCGTGAGAATCAGACAGGCATCCCAATCACTTTTAAACGAGCTCCGGCAACTTCCGCAATTACGTCATGCCACTGGCGCTAAATGACGTGATAACTATTTCATCGCCTAAAATAGCTTGCAGCGAAGTATAATGTTTTAGCTGCTCGCTCCGAATTTTAACCTACTCCGCTTTTGACCCCAGTAAATACACACGATTTACTGCTTAATCACGTGACCTATGACGTCACATAATATGATCGTTTAGAGTATAGACGTTGCTGTGCTTAAAGTTTCGTTGATGTGTGATTCGATTTCAGGGAAATACACACGATTTTCTGACATATTAAGTTTTTTTGTTCGACTTTCATTTAATTAATTAATAAATTTTATTTATCTATTTATATTTGCTAATTTATTATTTATTTTATTTATCTATTGATATATTTCATTTATCAATCGAAAACTGTCAACCTGCACTCAACCTGCACTCAACCTGCACCCAACCTGCAACCTGCACCCAACCTGCAACCTGTACTTTGTACCGTCCGCTTTTTCCTCTCTCTTTGCTGGCAGTTCATGCTTCTTGTTCGTGTAGTTGCCGCATTTCAGTTGGCATACACTGAAAACATCTGCTTAACTAAGATTTGTAAAAATCTTAGCGGATCATGTAAATATTCCGCTTGGCTCAATTGAGGGTTTCTGCCGTCAAAGTTCATTTTTTGTTTCAGTTTTCCCCATATTAAATTAGCCGACATGTATAATGTCTCGAGCTCTCAATCCAGTAGAAAGACTCTGGTTATTCTGTCGTAAAACATGCCTTAGCTGTACAAAACCTGACCCAAATTTAGGTTGTATTGCATAATTGCCCACGATGGAATAGATTTCTGACAATGACTCATTGAAAGTGATATCTCCTTGTCTCGCCTAGTCTGAGAGCTTTGAACTTTCTTATCTGAGCGCGCCTGACGAAATCTAACCTTTGAATATAATTCGATACCCGTTTATATCCAAACGTGTTTGGATATTGTATTTCGCTTACGTTTCTAAATGTACATTGGATCTGTCCAGACAGCGCTGATCGAATGTATTACGGCTCCTGGTTGTTCATGTATTTTTATGGTCAACAAGAGCGCCAGTTGAAATATCCTGAGCCTGTTGGAAGGCTTTCGCCCTCGCGGGTCGACCATTTTGATTTACTGTATTCAATTATGTAAATAAATTAACCTGGCGAGTGTTACGTGACCAGCACAGTGCGATCTGATTGGTGGTGAACTTGACCTTTAACGCATGCGCAGAAATTTTGCGACACCCAACTAAAAAACAAGAGCCCATCTGGGCTTTCACTCGGGCCACATGAGATTGAAGATGAAATACACTTTCATTTGAAATCCTCTTAGTAATAACCAAAGGGAAGAATTATTAGCTGAATTTAGCAGTCTTTAAGGTGATGTTACACGAGACGATTTTTAACGACGATTTTTCGTGCAACATTGTTGCGCGAAAAGTCAACATAGTGTAACATGGCGCGCTGGACGATTTTTAACACAATCTTCGTTGCGGCAACATGTTGCAAGTTTTGAATTACCTTCAAAAATCTGCAACATTGTTGCCCGAATTTTGTTGGAGTTGCTTCGTGTAACACCCTCGCCGTTGACTTTTCGCGCAACGTCGTCCCAGAAATCTGTTCGCTACGCCAACGGAAACGAGGCTACGTCAACAAACAAAGACTTCACTCGTCAGCCATGTTTCTAAACGAGGGTGTCGGAGTAGGGGCCTAGGTGCTAGCTAGATGTTGCGCTAAAAATCGTCCCGTGTAACATACCCGTTGCCGCAACAATGTTGCGCTAAAAGTTGTCTCGTGTAACATGTATTAAAAATCGTCGCGAAAAATCGTCGTTAAAAATCGTCTCGTGTAACATCACCTTTAGGAGTGGCCGGTAGCGCGGTGACTTTCATTCTCTGCTCCCCTAGTATATATGTAATTTAATAGTTTTGTTTTTCTCGTATGTTGACCTTTTAATTTAAACACTACTTATTCGTTTAACACACTGCATTTGAGCAGGCATATATTCATTGTTTTGAACCCGAGAATTAACGGTACTACCGTACTTCATGGTCCCTTTCTTTAGTAGTGGGTTGTCGGTGTAGTGGTTGTAAACTCTCGTCATTTAGCACAGAAAATGTATTCTGATGAAAGGGATTGGGTTGTCATGTAAGAAAGATGGCTCTTGAACAAACTGATAAGCTTTAGTAGGTTGGGTAGTCTCGGAACACTGGAGACCTTGGTCTTTCATTGTCTTCTTTTTTGTCTTCTTGATTTTTTTTTAAAAGTTTGAAAGTCGGATTTCAGCTTTATTATATCCGCTTTCAACTCGCCATTTTCAACTTCTAGGTCAATAATATATTCGTGATGACAGCATCTTGATTTCGGTCTTGTATATATTATCTTGCTGCACTAATTTGTCTTCCAAATGACTGAGTTTGGTTTCTTGATTCGTGTTTTGATGTGACGAGAGTAAGAATTCATTACGCATATCAGTTAGGTCAGCCTCAATCCTCGTGAAGAATCTAAAGAATTCCGTCTCTTCCGGTTTGAATTTGACTCATGTGTATGTTGCTTTTGGAGTTTCAAGGATATGTTGATCCAAAACTACAGGCTCTTGGGGTTTTTCATTGACTTGTGAACTTGCAGGCTCTGTAATTTGTTTTGTTTTCTTAGTATAACATAAAGTGTTGAACATGTTCATGTTCTCAAGCATGTCGCGCGTGACCTCTGTTTCTTCATTCATTAAGTTCTCTACTTTCATCTGTAATCTGGGAAACTCAATCTTTGCCCATGCCTTGGCACATAACTATTCCTGTTGTTAAGTAGACGTGGATGATTATAAGTAAAATCCTTCGACAGCTTGTACCGTTTCCGCTAGGTCAATATCCTCGCTGGAACGAAATAACTTGATCTCAATACTCTCTGATCCAACTTACGATAAATTTAAATCTCTGACAGTTTTTAAGACCCAAAATAAGATGTTCTCCTCGGATGTTTTTATGCAGCACAGCGAGCCGATGGCTTATAGATTTAATATCTATTTCTTCGAATTTTAGCTTTCCGGATCCTGGCGCCTACACTGGCTTCAGGTCGTCGTACGTGTCGTATATAAAATCACTGGCCATCTGGGTAAAAAACGCGGTCCTTCGGCTCCGACAATAGCGCCAGTTGAAATATCCTGAGCCTGTTGGAAGGCTTTCGCACGAGTGAAGTTAAATAAAACATTAAACTGGCTTACATTTGAGAGATGGGACTCCAAATTAGAGAGAAAGTTCCTCGCGGGTCCTCCGCCATCTTGCTTTACTGTATTAAATTATGTAAATAAATTAACCTGGCGATTGTTGCGTGACCAGCACAGTGCAATCTGATTGGTGTGAATGTGACCTTTAACGCATGCGCAGAAATTTTGCGACACCCAACACAAAAACAAAAAAAACGACTTGCATTTTAAGACTCGGTGCTGCCACAGGTAGGGTTTGGCACAAGTTGCCGATAATTTGCTCAAAAGTTGCCGATAAAAGTGCTCAAAAGTTGCCGAAAAGTTGCTACTTTTTTCAAAAAGTTGCCGAAAAGTTGCCAAGATATTTAAGCTTTTTTAACTTGTTTTTAGGTTAAAAATATTGAAATTTCACACATTCTTGCCTTGTTTCTTATCAAACTTTATTTCAAAGCTATTTCAAACTCGAAAAGCGTTTTTTTTCCCTTAAGATTACTTTCGTGCTGACTGCAGGAAAATACGTTCACTCCCTGAGATCGTATTCATAATTGACGTGCTCACATTTTGTGACATGTGAAAACCGGGGTTCTGACGTATAAACTAATATTTACAAGTTCTCTAACAAAAGCGATGATAACTGTTATGCTAATAAAGAAGGTTCCAAATCAGGTTGTCACTTCCTATTGTTTATACTATGCGATCAGTCATGAAACAACCATTCAAAGTACGACGACCTTCCTCCTCTGGTTTTGGTTGTAGCGGAGCATCACCGAAGCTTCAACTGTCTCCTCTAGGGCGGCATCTTGTTGGTTCCCAAAGAAATTCTTCATTAAGCTGAACACTCTTTCAGCAGAGGCAGAGCTCGGTTGCACTAGAAGTACTTTCTTTACTGCTGAGGACCAGTTGGGCAAGGTTGCTTCGTTCCTTGACCACCAAAGTAGCTTCTCTTCCTCGGTCTCTAAAGCTGTGCCATCTGCAATGGCCATGTACCGGGGGAGTTCGGCGGTGAGCCCTCGTATTATATCGTCATCATCAAGGAAGGAAAACTTCCTTAACTCTTCCACAGAAGCAACTGTAGGGTGAAGCTGCTGAACCTGTACTGGACAACACAATCTGGCACTACGAAAGGCACGGACATTATCATAAAATTCTTGACTGAACTTTCGCTGATAGAACTGCAAACCAGGATTGATACAGGCTTTGGCCCTGGCTACTAACTGGTTGAAAACAGGCACGTTTCCATTTGCCTGGCGGCGAGCAACTCCTTCAACATTAGGGTAGTTGGCCAAGGCTACTGAATGGGACACTGTGGCTAACCGCTCGTAGCAACTGAAAACAAGGGGCCCATCCCCTTCCAAATAGTACGTAGCTGAGACAAAGTGATTTCCTCCGTAAACAAAAGCAGCTAGTTCAAGTTCAAGATCTTTAGAGTCAGCAGGAGAGTTGAAAATCTCCAATAAGTGAACTCTAGTTGCAGGAACAAGCTGATCATTCTCCCTGAGGAATGGCTCCACGTCACCAAAATAATCCAGTACCTGTTTCATCATCTCCCATTTGCTCCACCATCGTGTCGGGCTATAGGTACGCATAGCAGTGCCAGTCTTGGTCTTCCAGGCAAGGCGCACGGCTGCACTGTACGAGAACATGCTCACCCAGTATTGAGCGAATGTGTCCAGAACACGGAACTCGAAGTGCTTGCCCACATTATCGATTGTATGTGAGAAGCAAGTAACATCCAGCAGCTGTGGGAAAAAGAACTTGACTTGTTGCAGTGCTGCCTTGTTCACAGACGCACCGTCCTTCATTGCCGCTAATAGAGCTCCGGGCTGGACCGAGAAATCAACGGCCAGGGCTTGTATCAAGCATTGGGCTAGCTCGTTAGCCTTTAAGCTTTTTGCTAATACTTGAAGTCTGACAAGCCTTTGTTGGACATTCCAATGACTGTCTACAAAGCGCACGACGATAGCTAAAGCTTCACCTAAACGAGTGCTGCCGTCAAAGATGGTCGAAACGGCCTTCACTTGAGATAGTTCTGATTTCAGCGTCTCTTTTTCTTTTGCAAGAACGGAAGGCACTAACTCTCTTAGGTGACTGTCCGACGTAAGCCTATGCCCATACATTTCAAGAAACGAGCGTAGACAGTCAATTTTAGATAAAGGAATTCCAGCTGCTAAAAAGCATTCGATCAATTCAAAGCGATACAGACGCATATCAAGAGGCAGTGTTTCACCTTTGGGATGCTTTGCTTGATCATTCCTTCTGATCAAATCTAGTACTGACTGGTCTTTTTTCTTGCTGTCCAAGACAGCCTTCTTTGCCTTGACATGCTTGGCGGATTGGATGTGTTTCTTGACAGTACTAGATTTCTTACTGATAGTCTCCTTGCAAGCCTCACATCTTAGCTTTCCGCTAACTGCTGTGAGGTATTCATCCTTATGTTCTTGAACACGTTGCCACGAACTCAACTTTGGGTCATTTTCCCCACGCTCAGAGCGACTTTTACCGGCTGGATTGATTTGAATTTTTCTTTCTCTAGCTATTTTAGCTTTCTTTGGAGTAGAGAGATTTGCCCCCAGCCTTTTAGCTTCCGCGATTGGATTACTTGGACCCTCATCTGCAGACTCATCTGCAGAGTTGGAATTTGAATCACTCACGTCCGCCATCTTGAAAAACGTGCCATGTGATACCGCTGACCTTGTTGACAAGCACACATATACAGAAATGGGTACCCTGTGGCTGACTGGCGGTGTAGCGCCCTGAGTCGGGTCGTAAGGTCAACCATGTGTTTTTTTTAGAACAATTGAGGTAAAATTATCTTTCGAAAACTAATAAATGTACCCAAAAAGTAAAAAATACACATCTTTTTGGTTGAAAAAGTCCAAAGTTGCCGAAAATCTTAAAAGTTGCCGAAAATCTTAAAAGTTGCCGAAAAGTTGCCGAGCAACTTGTGCCAAACCCTAGCCACAGGCAGCCCGAGTAATAAATCACAACATGGAGCACATGGTTTTTTTTCGGGAAAAGGTTTCTACTTTATAGCGAGTTTAGCGAAAGAGAATTTCGGGTAGAGATCATTTTTCTACCCGAAAACTCACTAATGGGTATATCCGCAACACAATAAAACTGGCAATCGCGGGCTCACAAACATACAACACTCAAATAACTACTAATCTTTATTTCTTGAGTAGATTTAGAGCACAGTATCGCTAAATTTTCATTCCAGGAGTGAATCATTTTTCAATTCGTAGCCTAGCCTCAGGGTTTTCGAATTATGACGTCACGTGATCTCTGTTTGTGAGCCCGCGATTGCCAGTTTTATTGTGTTGCGGATATACCCAACACGGCTGAGATGTGAACAACCTCACGTTATTATCGAGCCATCTCTCTTGTTTTTTGGCAAAGATTCTCGCCATGTTGAGCTTAGCCGGGCTTAGAAGTAGGCTGAATTGGCTTCCTTTTAGATCTGGCTACAAGGTAATTTCTTGATATTAGTTCTTTATTGCTTTGCGATGCTGCTATTTGAATAAATTTCGTCCACCAATTTACGTTTTAATACCTGACTCAGCTGTCCTGACATATACTTTATACTTATAAGGTAACAAGAGCCCATCTGGGCTTTCACTCGGGCCACATGAGATTGAAGATGTAATACACTTTCATTTGAAATCCTCTTAGTAATAACCAAAGGGAAGAATTATTAGCTGAATTTAGCAGTCTTGAGTGGCCGGTAGCGCGGTGACTTTCATTCTCTGCTCCTCTACTAGTATATATGTAATTTAATAGTTTTATTTTTCTCGTATGTTGACCTTTTAATTTAAACAGTTTAACACACTGCATTTGAGCAGGCATATATTCATTGTTTTGAACCCGAGAATTAACCGTACTACCGTACTTCATGGTCCCTTTCTTTAGTAGTGAGTTGTCGGTCAGGTGATTGTAAACTCTCGTCATTTAGCATAGAAAATGTATTCTGATGAATAGGGATCGGGTTGTCATGTAAGAAAGATGGCTCTTGAACAAACTGATAAGCTTCAGTAGGTTGGGTAGTCTCGGAACACTGGAGTCCTTGGTCCTTATTGCGGGCTAACAAATTTATCCTCGTGAATAATCTAAAGAATTCCGTCTCTTCCGGTTTGAATTTGACTCATGTGTATGTTGCTTTTGGAGTTTCAAGGATATGTTGATCCAAAACTACAGGCACTTGGGGTTTTTCATTGACTTGTGAACTTGCAGGCTCTGTAATTTGTTTTGTTTTCTTAGCATAATATAAAGTGTTGAACATGTTCATGTTCTCAAGCATGTCGCGCGTGACCTCTGTTTCTTCATTCATTAAGTAACTCAATCTTTGCCCATGCCTTGGCACATAACTATTCCTGTTGTTAAGTAGACGTGGATGATTATAAGTAAAATCCTTCGACAGCTTGTACCGTTTCCGCTAGGTCAATACCCTCGCTGGAACGAAATAACTTGATCTCAATACTCTCTGATCCAACTTACGGTAAATTTAAATCTGACAGTTTTTAAGAGACTCGTAATATTGGTCTTGAAGTGCATTCACCCAAAATAATATGTTTTCCTCGGATGTTTTAAATGCAGCACAGCGAGCCGATGGCTTATAGATTCCAGTATCTATTTCTTCGAATTTTAGCTTTCCGGATCCTGGCCCCAGTTCACTGGCTTCAGGTCGTCGTACGTGTCGTATCACTGGCCATCTGGGTAAAAAACGCGGTCCTTCGGCTCCGTCAATAGCGCCAGTTGAAATATCCTGAGCCTGTTGGAAGGCTTTCGCACGAGTGAAGTTAAATAAAACATTAAACTGGCTTACATTTGAGAGATGAGACTCCAAATTAGAGAGAAAGTTCCTCGCGGGTCTTCCGCCATCTTGCTTTACTGTATTAAATTATGTAAATAAATTAACCTGGTGATTGTTGCGTGACCAGCACAGTGCAATCTGATTGGTGTGAATTTGACCTTTAACGCATGCGCAGAAATTTTGCGACACCCAACAAAAAAATAAAATAAAACAAGAGCCCATCTGGGCTTACACTCGGGCCACATGAGATTGAAGATCAAATACACTTTCATTTGAAATCCTCTTAGTAATAACCAAAGTGAAGAATTATTAGCTGAATTTAGCAGTCTTTAGGAGTGGCCGGTAGCGCGGTGACTTTCATTCTCTGCTCCCCTAGTATATATGTAATTTAATATTTTTTATCGTATGTTGACCTTTTAATTGAAACACTCTACTTATTCGTTGAACACACTGCATTTGAGCAGGCATATATTCATTGTTTTGAACCCGATAATTAACCGTACTACCGTACTTCATGGTCCCTTTCTTTAGTAGTGGGTTGTCGTTCAGTGATTGTAAACTCTCGTCATTTAGCACAGAAAATGTATTCTGATGAATAGGGATCGGGTTGTCATGTAAGAAAGATGGCTCTTGAACAAACTGATTCGTTGCTAAAGCTTTAGTAGGTTGGGTAGTCTCGGAATACTGGAGACCTTGGTCTTTCATTGTCTTCTTTTTTGTATTCTTGATTATTTTTTTTAAGTTTGAAAGTCGGATCTCAGCTTTATTATAAATATCCGCTTTCAACTCGCCATTTTCAACTTCTAGGTCAATAATATGTGATGACAGCATCTTGATTTCGGTCTTGTATATATTATCTTGCTGCACTAATTTGTCTTCCAAATGACTGAGTTTGGTTTCTTGATTCGTGTTTTGATGTGACGAGAGTAAGAATTCATTACGCATACAGTTAGGTCAGCCTCCATGTTACAAATCAAGGTCATTAAATCAGCGAGAGAGTTCTTATTGCGGGCTAACAAATATCCTTGTGAAGAATCTCAAGAATTCCGTCTCTTCCGGTTTGAATTTGACTCATGTGTATGTTGCTTTTGGAGTTTCGAGGATATGTTGATACAAAACTACAGGCTCTTGGGGGTTTTCATTGACTTGTGAACGTGCAGGCTCTGTAACTTGTTTTGTTTTCTTAGTATAACATAAAGTGTTAAACATGTTCATGTTCTCAAGCATGTCGCGCGTGACCTCTGTTTCTTCATTCATTAAGTGCTCTACTTTCATCTGTAATCTGGGAAACTCTATCTTTGCCCATGCCTTGGCACATAACTATTCCTGTTGTTAAGTAGACGTGGATGATTATAAGTAAAATCCTTCGACAGCTTGTACCGTTTCCGCTAGCTCAATATCCTCGCTGGAACGAAATAACTTGATCTCGATACTCTCTGATCCAACTTACGGTAAATTTAAATCTCTTGACAGTTTTTAAGAGACTCATAACATTGGTCTTGAAGTGCCTTCACCCTCCGACAATAGCGCCAGTTGAAATATCCTGAGCCTGTTGGAAGGCTTTCGCACGAGTGAAGTTAAATAAAACATTAAACTGGCTTACATTTGAGAGATTAGAGAGAAAGTTCCTCGCGGGTCTTCCACCATCTTGCTTTACTGTATTAAATTATGTAAATAAATTAACCTGGCGATTGTTGCGTGACCAGCATAGTGCAATCTGATTGGTGTGAATTTGACCTTTAACGCATGCGCAGAAATTTTGCGACACCCAACAAAAAAAAAAAAAAGAACGGCTTGCATTTTAAGACTCGGTGCTGCCACAGGCAGCCCGAGTAATAAGGTGCCTGACATATAAAGCCATTAAACTTTTTAAAGGGGGGAGTTGAAAAATCACATCCACATTCAAACGTCAGTATATAGCTAACAGAGAGACTCTTCCACGTTTTTTTTTAACTTTTGATATATACGTATAGCGATACTTACTGTTTGTAAACACTGACATTTATATATTTGCATATATATTAATATAATGTGGTTGGCAAAAAACCCCGCGTGTTTGAATGACTTGTATGGCACTTAGCGTTTTGGGCCTCACAAAATACATCTAAAGTCTCAATTCCGCTTCCAAATCTTAATTCTTTTATAAGACTTGTAAGTTAAGAGCATATAAGCTTCGATGAAAAGGCTTGCTTGCATTTTGGAAGAACAAGAAGAGTAATTTGGCGATGAATAAGCACCGACCTGTGATATTTTATAAGCAACTGACTGCAATTCTGTGGTTGGCAGAAACGAAGCATGATACAACAAACGTGGCCAGTCAGGCCTGTGTGACATAACAGTAAGTATCACTATAACAGCAAAACCATCGATACTGCTGAAAAGAGCACCTCGAAGTTAGTCCAAATCTTAAATTTGAGAGTTATATCTTGAATAGGAGCAAAATTACAGGCCTGCAAACTCGGAAAAGTTTACAGACATTTGTATGGAAATTTTGACTGGGGGGCAAGTTTGTTGTGCCCCCCAGTCAAAATATTCATACAAACGTCTGTAAAATGTCCCAAAATTTTCCGAGTTTGTGGGCCTGTATCTTTGCTCCTATTCAAGATATAACTCTCAAATTTGGGATTTTGACTAACTTCGAGGTGCTCTTTTCAGCAGTATTGATGGTTTTGCTGTTATACATGTACATATATATATATATATATCAAAAGTTAAAAAAAAAATGTGGAAGGGTCTATTCTGAAAACCTAGATTGAGATTCAGTTCGAAGGGAGGAGAGGGCTTCTACTTCCTGTAGGGTTGACATAAAACAAAGAAGACAAAAACTCTAAACAATGAACTACAGCAAACCAATACCCTGAAATACAAAAAAGACCTAACCCAGAATACAATACTGATTCTGGTATACAAAGAAGGAGCCCTAGATTGAGATTCAGTTCGAGATGAGTGAACATCATAGATATACATGTACATGTAGGATGAGAGCAAAAGTTGGCTAGCTTCCAGTTTCCGGATCCCTCACTTCCGAATCCCGACGCACGTTGAGCAATGTGACTGAAAAAATACTGCACCTGCATGCATGCTGTTTAAACCAGGTGGTCCGGATTGAAACCTTGGCCATTAGCTAGATAAATTTCAATTGCTGTTGTTAAATCCTTATGTCATTAATAAATTGGAATTTATAATAAGCTTTCTTAAAGTGCACCTAATGTTTATTTTGTTATCATAAATATCGATTCTACAACAAGTTTTGAGTAGTCTTCTGTGAAGAAAGTTTTGGTTTACAGAGAATACTCTATGTTCTATGTTTGTTTGAAAGTGTGACCTTTCCTGACCCATGACCACGTAAGCAAAAGCCTGGGTCGATCCCTGGGTTGACATCATCTCATTAATGCAATATTCTCCATGGCATCTTTCTATCACAACAACATCGATTTATAGAGAATATATACTGTTTGCGAGTTGTTAGTAAAGAAAAAAGTCATTTTAGTCAACATGGTAAGTATTTATTCAAATTATTGCAAAGTCGAATTAATTATATGACATCAACCCAGGGATCGACCCAGGCTTTTACTTATGCGGTCGTGGGTCAGGAAAGGTGACATTTTCACAATTTCAAACAAGCGTAGAACATAGAGTATTCTCTGTATTAAACCAATTAAAACTTTCTTCACAGAAGTACTCAAAACTTGATGTAAAATCGATATTGATGATAACAAAATAAACCGTAGGCGCACTGTAAGGATCACAAACAATGAGTAATATACATGTAATTGGCAACAATAGGATGTGAATGGAAAGCTGTAAATAAGGGTACAAGTCAATGTGATTTCTCAACTAAATACACAATGTATGTCAGGTAACATGGTACACTGTACATTACCCTAGCTCACCTGAAACTGAATCTCAATCTAGGCTTGAAGAAGTGGTTGGTAATGTACATGTATGCACATCTCGCCTGCTCACTGTAAGCTGTTAATGTTTGAAGTACTATTTCAAACACAAATTGTAGTGTTTATCAGCGGTTCCAAATATTGAGAAAACAAATGCAACCTGAGAGGCGTAGCCTCAAGGGTTTTATTGTTTTTGAAATATTTGGAATCCCCTGATGAAACACGAACAATGAGTGTTTGAAATGTATTGCACTGAGAGGAAGTGACATCAAGTGCAATATGAGAGAAGTGGCACCATTGCATGACGTAACTTGCACATGCTCCATAGGAAAGCTGTTGGTTGCGTGCAGAGGTTCCTTTTTCTCTCTTTCCCTCTTAATTTTGTCTTGAGAGAGTGGAAGGATAATATCTGCCTAGTAGGTATATTGGAAGTGAAGTGCTAGCTGCCACATGTTCAGAATTATTAAACAATATTTAATTAAAAACTAAGGATTTATTTAGCACTATTTCATTATTTAAAAACTTGTTTCATTGATTTAACGACTGTACTCAATACTTTTGATGTGCCCCTAAAATCTAGAGTTAAATGGCTACAGGAGTTTTCTAAGCAGCTTTGAAAATGGATTTTTATTAATGGTATTGAACCCCGGGTATTGAACAGTAGTACATACTTGTACATTTGTATGAACAGTCATACCACATGACTCTAGCTCTCTTTGCAAGTCCTCACTTGGGAGTATGGTACATGTAACTAAAGGTTAACACAACAATTTTAAAATGATTTATATCATGTCAAGTGTAAATTTAACCCTTTCAGGAAGACAGTACAAATTATTTATTTCTCAGGGTCATGAGCATTTCAGTGATGAATCGAGGGTCTGCTGCCTCATGACTATAAATAAAGTTTGTCCACACAACAAATTATTGGTTATTCCCTTGTACATCTAGAACACATATTAATGGTATTTGGTACAGTAGAAAATGAAGAAATTGCTCTCTTTTTACATACAAATGTAGAGATTTAAAATAAATATTATAATCATGAATTACATTGCTTCCTTAATAACCCCTTGAAACACTCAAGAGTCAAGTACCAAAACGTGTTAATTGTTACAAAAATGTACAAAAGTAAATTATATCCTGTAAGTACAGTATCCGTCATTAAAAACACCTGCTAAGATTGAAATATCTTTTTAGGTTGCTGGAAGGCATCTGAATCATGGAGAGTCAACCCTTCATCCAGAATGGACAGAGTTAGCAAAAAAGCAACTGAAAGGTGCTGACCCAGAGCAGAAGCTTACATGGCACACTCCAGAGGTAGATTTTTTAGCTAGGTTCTATAGGGACCCATGTGGTCAGGTGTTTCATATTGACTACTTTAATTGCCATAAGTGATACCTTCCAAAATTCTATTACATGATTGTATTATTATATAGTGGCAATGTCAAATGATTTTTTCCAGATTTTATGCAATAACGTACAATGTACATCAACTAGTGTATCATTTTTACTCCTTTTTGAAATTTAGTGTTAATTGCAAATATATATGATTAAATGTTGATTGTAATTGGGATAATAGCAATAATGTAAATTTTTGGTTAGACAAACTTGAGACAAGGTTTATGCAAATAATAAAATAGAGGGATTATTTATATTAAAATATATATATATACTAGATCTATAGATATATATCTAGTATACAGTCAATGCCAAAAAGGTTGTCCAGCAGAACATAATATAATACTATAATATCCATTGTTTTGGCCTATTGTCTAGACCAAGACAATAGGCCAAAACAATGGATATTATAGTATTATATTATGTTCTGCTGGACAACCTTTTTGGCATTGACTGTATATATATATATATATATATATATACAGTCGTTGCCGTTAATGTTGTCCTAGACATATCCACATATTGATTTATAGCCTTTGTTCAGTTCGCACCTTTTACATAAAGAACGGTAATCAGCAGTGAACGCGCCCTTTGTATTTGGTCACAAAGAGCCATGGTGGTCTAATGGTTAACGCTCTTGCTTACCAGTTCGAAGCCCCGAGTTCAAGTCTCAGTATCGGCATCGTATTTTTTTTTCCTTGTCTTTTTGTTTTGTTTACATATGTTTCTTTTTGCAGTTTCTTTTTTTATATTGGATAAGAACGGACGATGTAGCTAAAATAATACTTTCAACCTGAAACGGTGTCAACTTTTCCCAGACTTTCGAAGTAGATAATTATACCAGCACTGACTGAGTACGCCCAAATTACGCTATTTTCGTTTAGAACGGTGTAGCGATTCTGTTGATGGTTGTGGGTTTGAAAAAGCGTAATTTGTTTTTCTTACACTGTGCCGGGCTTACATGTATATACCAGAAACAGTTTTGAAAATACTAGATACCCACTGATTCAAAGTATTATATCTTTGTTTAGAAGTAGGAAGCGATTTTAGCAAGTGTTATTAATTTCATTCGTACTGATTTTCTGAACTTAGGCAGACTGAGCGAGCGACCTAATTTTTTTCCTCGAGATTTCGAAAACATCGGCCGCGAGACACGGAGCGGACAGTTTTGAAAATATCCGGTAGTCCAGAAATTGTCCAGAATTCTCTTTGAAAGCCATAGGAGGGTCTCAATGGGGGGTCTACATGTCAGTTGTCAGTTAAAATTTTGGCCATTAGTCAGTTGTCAGTTAGCCCTAATTAATCATTACTAGAGAAAATTTACAATGTTTGACCCACAAAAACCAAATTTGTCAGTTGTGAGTTATTTTTTGGTTGTCAGTTGTCAGTGAAAAAATGGTCATTTGTCAGTTGTCAGTTATTTTTAAGGCCGTTTGTCAGTAGTCAGTTAACCCCATTCAGGCCCTCCCATAGTAATGCTTGCATTCGTACTGATTTTCTGAACTTAGGCAGACTGAGCGGGCGACCTCATTCTTTTTTCCGAGATTTCGAAAAAATCGGCCGCAACACACAGAGGACAGTTTTGAAAATATTCGGCAGTCCAGAAATTAGCCAGAATTCTCTTTGAAACCCATAGTAATGCTTGCATAAGTTAACGAAGCTTTTTTCTTTGTGAGGGAAAATAACTCACATGGAATTATAGCCGTGTACTCGGCGTAAGGTTTACGAGTGTTTGACAAACGATAACAAACTTTTGAAGCTACGCCATGGACGATGTCGATGATCAAAATACTACATTCCCTGCGGCAGTCGAAGCTTTTGCAAAAGAAATGTTCGAACATCCGTTCTTGTTGTCACGTTTGAAATAAAAGCTTTTAAGGGAATGCAGTCAGAAAAAAAAGGGAAAAAGAAATGAAAAAAATCTTCGCAGTAACAAAAATGTCGATTCTGAGACTTGAATTCGGGGCTTCGAACTGGTAAGCAAGAATGTTAACCAAATAGACCACCGTGGATCTTTGTGACCAAATACAAAGGGCGCGTTCACGGCTGATTACCGTTCTTTATGTAAAAGGTGCAAACTGAACAAAGGCTATAAATCAATATGTGGATATGTCTAGGACAACATTAACGGCAACGACTGTATATATATAATATATATATTTAATTTAATTTAATTTAATACATGGTCATGTAAATAGAGTACATGTAGTTCAGTAATTTTGAAAGAATTGAACATTTGAACATTTATCAAAATAATCAAAAATCCAACAATGCATGGAACAGAGCTATAGAAAAGGACAGTCTAATTATTATGTACACTCCAGGCATGTTAAATCTTTATATACACATGTAGATCTATTTTTTTTTTTAAAGGTGCCTATATACATTGTAGCTACATGTACATGTGTACAGTGAACTGAATTTTATCAAAGTTATTGTTAGTTACATGTACTAGAAGAAAATGTCTATACAGTACATGTAATAATGTCAGTAAAGTTTGTGGTGGTCATCTGTACTATTATTGTAATATAATAATGATCATTGTACTGTGTAGGGTATTGCAATTAAGCCACTTTACTCCAAGCGTGACACAGCTCACACTGGTGAAGAACTTCCTGGTAAATTTCCATACACCAGAGGTCCTTATCCAACTATGTATACCAACAGACCCTGGACCATCAGACAGGTATACATTTACACAAAAGACTCACTGATTATCTGCCATTTTGTTCTGCACGGTTTATCATATACATGTACATGCAGCTGAAACTTTAAGACAGTAAACTAAGGATGTCAAAGAGCACTGTTGTTGCAATTGATTAATCACTGTGAAATACATGTACAATGTATTGTAACAGACCTACAGTGTACATTTTCAATACACTGTACTGTCACGAGACGGTAATTTAATAATAATAATAATATAATAATAATTAGTTTATTCACGCCTCTTGCAATGTATATATTGAATTACAGGCTGATTACACTTAATAATGGGATACTGATTATATAAATAAATAAATACGTACTATATGATATAAGTTAAATTTAGATACCTTGGAATTTCACAGTTACGAAATTGCTAAAACGGTCAGTTTTAGTGGCCATTGGGTAACTGCCTTTGCCCGATCTCAGCGAGTACTGCGCCAATGAGTTTATTACTCTGTTATGTATTAGGGGGTAGATGGGATTACCCGGCTTAATGTTGCTTATAAATTTCTTACATGCCGCTAGTCGACGATCGGCTAGAGTGGGGATACCCGCCTTTTCCAATGCTTCGCCGTAAACAATACGCGGAAAAATGATGGACAATGCCCTTTTCTGGATATTTTCCAGGGCATTAGATAGGTATAATGGAAGGCTGGCATACACGACACACGCATATTCTATGACAGATCTAATTACTGTACAGTAAATAATAACGATGTCCGCAGAAGGGACACCACACGTTTTGAGTTGCCTCAGGGCATACAGCCTCCGATTGGCTTTTTTGACTACATAATCGCAGTGGACAACCCACGTGAGTTCCTCTGAGATAAATACCCCGAGAAGCTTGAAGGACTTCACGCACTCTATATAGCTTCCGCCGGTAGCAATGGGTCGCATCACGCAACTATTATAGTGTAAAAAGTCAATCGACATAACCTTACATTTACGAGGATTTAACTGCATATTATTATTGACCGCGAAAGATTGAATATTGTCTACAATAAAATTTAATAAGGATGGTGAGTTTCTAGGAATAATTTCTAAAGCTGTTAAGTCATCTACGAACTTAGCACGTGAGGCCCATGAGGGTAGGAGATCGTTAACCATAACTGCGAACAAGATAGGGCCTAGCTTTGTTCCCTGGGGTATTCCACCATTAAGAACATGCGATGCTGAGCGTGTCGAGGTAATACGTACAAATTGGGATCTACCCTGCAAGAACGAGGCTATCCATCTTAATAAACAATTATGAAACTTAAACTTAGAAAGCTTATCTAGTAAAATACCATGGTCAATAAGGTCAAACCCCTTTCGGAAGTCGGCAAAATAGAACCTTAACGAGCAGTGACCCCTATCAAGAGCTTCAAGGGCTAAATGAAGGAGGTAAACTAGAGCTTGTTCTGTTCACCTCCCGGCGACAGCAAATTGTTTATCGTCCAGATCGTCAAGGATGGAGGGGAGGATCCTAGCTAATGTAAATCCTTCTAACAACTTAGCCACCTGACATGTGAGTGATATAGGTCTAATGTCATTTTCGATGTTCGCGGGTGGGCTCTGTTTAGGAACCGGACAAACAGCAGCACACTTCAGGAGAGGAGGTATAAAGCCTTCCCTTAGGGAAGCATTATAGATGTCAGCAATCACTGGAGCCAGCTCGGAGGCAAATAGTTTTAACACGATGTTCGGGATTCCATCTGGGCCAGGGGCTTTCCTTGTCTTGATTGAACACAAAGCCTTATATGCTTCCCTCGTGGTTACATAAAACTCCTCAGGGATTTCTGGGACAGCAATGCCTGTGACGTCGGAGAGTGTAAGGGGGACAAACTCAGAAGTGAGTCCAGTAAAGAACCTGTTGATTTCCTCGCACAGGCATTCAACAGAGTCAATAATAGAACCGTCAATTTAGCTGAAAGTCGTTTATGCCTTGATACAATGTATAGAGATCCCCAGGTTGAGAATCTCGTCAAGATCTTGTAAGATCATGTAAGATCTTGAAAGATCTTGTAAGATCTTACAAAGATCTTACCTGTAAATAATCTTGCCAAGATCTTACTAAATCTTGGAAAGATCTTACTAAATCTTGCCAAGATCTTGCATAATCTTGCAAAAACATTTTTGTCTAAAAAGTTTTTTTAATCTTGGCAAGATCTTACTAAGATCTTATAAGAACTTACAAGATCTTACAAGATCTTACAAGATCTTGGAAAGATCCTCTAAAGATCTTACAAGATCTTGAAATATTTTATTGTAAGATCTTATCAAGATCTTATCAAGATCTTATCAAGATCTTATCAAGATCTTATCAAGATCTTGGAAAGATCTTATAAACATCTTGAAATCTGTTTTGTAAGATCTTAGCAAGATCTTATCAAGATCTTACAGGATCTTGGAAAGATTCTCTAAAGATCTTGCAAGATTTTATCAAGATCTTACAAGATCTTGGAAAGATCCTCTAAAGATCTTACAAGATCTTGAAATATTTTATTGTAAGATCTTATCAAGATCTTGGAAAGATCTTATAAACAATCTTGCAAGATCTTGAAATCATGTTTTGTAAGATCTTAGCAAGATCTTATCAAGATCTTACAGGATCTTGGAAAGATCCTCTAAAGATCTTGAAATATTTTCTTGTAAGATCTTAATTATCAAGATCTTGGAAAGATTGTATAAGATCTTGATATCATGTTTTGTAAGATCTCGAGAGACACATTCTCTTGCTCGACAGCTAATCAATCCTGATATCTGAGAGCCCATGCATTTTAGTTACAAGACTCTTACAATTCCACAGACGATAATCATTAACACCCTGACAGGGTCAATAAAAGGTCATACATAATACGAGCTAGTCTAAAACATTTACATAGTTACTGATAGACATGAACCATGGTGTTGTTATCTCCCTCTTCTTGGGCCATGAAGTTCGGACTTCTAAGGCTGGGTCGCAGGGTTCCCGTTGCTATTCCTTCTCCGGACAGAGATTCCCAACCCGTTCCGTTGCCAATTCAACTTCTGAATCTGTTTGTCGTTACAAGAAGTCGTCCTGTTCTGCACATTCGCAGTACCAGCAATCCACGGGCTTCCTTGAGAGGGCATCAGCGTTTGTATGGTTCTTTCTGCTATGGTGTTCAATCACAAAATTGTAAGTCCCCAACTGTTCGAGCCACCTTGCCAGCTGGTTTTCAGGGTTCTTAAAATTCGGCAGCCACTTCAACGCACCATGGTCCATTCAAATTCTGAAAGGTCTACCGTAGTGGTGGAAGTGCTTAACCGATTTCACTACTGCTACATGTAGTAGCTCCTTCCTGATGACACAGTAGTTTCTTTCGCTTTTGGTCAGGCTACTATACTGAAGTACACCACCACCCTCTCTTCTCCACATTGGACCTGTGAAAGCACAGCGCCTATTCCATCATTGCTACTAGCGTCGCTATCCAGGATAAAGGCATCCACACTTGTTGGGTACGCTAACACTGGCGCAGTGGTAAGCACCACTTTCAGCTTCTGGAAGGCCTCGTCAGATTCCTTCGTCCATATAAATCTCTTCCCTTTCTCCGTCAACCGGCGAAGGGGCCACACAGTCTCTGCAAAGGACTTCACGAACCGCCTGTAGTACGAGCAGAGGCTGAGGAAACTCCCATCAGAGCTCCCATCAGCCAGTACCATGGTCGTCTGCACGCTGTCCAGCTCTGGTCGGTCCTGGAGGGAGATCTGTTCCATAATGGCTGGCTTTATAATGGTGGTGTTGGTACCAGTGTCAACTAAGAATGTGACCGGTATCCTTAGCTTTGTACACATCCAGCCATGTAAAGTCCATCGTTACAGTCTGTTACTTTCCCTGACTTTACCGCTGGGTTGGTGGGCCTTAATGGCTGCTGATCCGCCGAGTTCAGACCCTCGAGCTCTGCAGGCTATCGTTTCCCAAAGGCTGGTTCCCTGCTTTCTGCTGCTCCTGGAGTCACTGTGGTTGTAGTGGTGGCCTTCTCTGCTGCCGTTTCGGCTCGTCTGGGCAGTCACGTCGTAGGTGGTCTTTGTCACCACAAGCCCAACATCCTCTGTGTCGCTGTCTACTTTGCTGTTGTGATCCTAGACATTGAACAAGTCGTTTTAGCTCCTCAACCTCTTCCCATAGCTCCTTTTCCGCCTTAAACAAGATATGCACTGCTCTCATTGGTCGTAGGCGCTGTTTATCAGCACTGATGAATGCTTCAAGTTTTACTGCTACGTTGAGGGCTTCATTCAGAGTCTTTAGCCTGGCCTGACAAATTTTACAGCAGATTTCAGCTTCACCAAGGGTGTCTATAAAAAAATCACGAGCCAGAGTTTCACGCAGGTCTGCCGGTGCACTTGGGTACGCTTGGCAGGTAAGTCGCCTTATCACCTGGGCTAATTCTGGTAGACTCTCGTTTTTCTCCTGGGTGCGGGACTTGATGGCTGCTCTGAACATCTCTGTTCTGAATCATGTTGACAAAGCCGAGGTGAGGCATTCATAATTCTGTCACTCCGAGCTTTTAAGGTCGCCTAACACTGCCCAAGCTTGGCCTGTTTGGCAGACAGCCAGGTAGGTGGCTTTTGTCGTACTATCCCATTCGTTCAGGACAGCTATTAATTTGAATTGGGCTTTGTAATCTTCCCAGGATGCTGACCCGTCGAACTCAGCGGGACACACACATGGTTTTCCACTGCGATGTTGATTTGTTGAGCCACTGACCATTTGGTTTGTTTGGCCATCGCCCCCTAGGTTTGTTGGACCAGCTATCCCCTGGTTCTCCTTTGCCAACGCTTCAATTTTAACCAGAGCATTAAAGTACCGATTAAAGTACCAAACCACACTTAGCTGTCCGTATCTAAATGAATTGCCATAATAATTCAAATCCCACCTGACTGCCACCAGTTGTAATGGACCTAGATTTCCAATACACGAGACAGTAATTTAGCTGAAAGTCATTTATTCCTTGATAGAGAGAGACACATTCTCTTGCTTAACAGCTAATCGATCCTGATATCTTAGAGCCTGTGTTAGTCACAAGACTCTTACAATTCCACAGACGATAATCTTTAACACCCTGACAGGGTCAATAAAAGGTCATACATAATACGAGCTAGTCTAAAACATTTTATTTTTTATTTACAACATTTGGGCGTAACGCCACTGGAAACAAACAATAGGACTCAAGGTCCCCTACGAGGCTTGTCTCCGCCATGTCAGTGGACCTACGATTTTACGTCCTTATCCGAGAAGACGTGAAGGTCTAACCATTTGCAGTTGGTTCACAAAGGCAGCACCTTCTACTCAGTTATTTTAAGACCCTGAGTGTTGGTCCGGCCGGGGTTTGAACCCGCGACCTCCGGCTCGACAGACCGGAGCTTAACCACTGAGCTAACCGGGAGGCAACCGGGAGCTAACCGGGAGGCATTTACATAGTTAGTGACAGACATGAACCGTCACATTATCTAGTGCATAGCAATAGAACTTTAGACATACATGTAAGTTAGGATGGACTGATCATCATTTCTCAACTTTACAGTATTTTGGTTACAATAATTACAAAAGAAAGAACAATAATATTCATTGTCAATCTTGTCTAGGGCTGCATAATTGTTCTCTCATGATCGTTTGTCTAAATTTAGTTTGTTTATTGTCATGTAAACTGACAAAAACAGACCATTGTTGACTATGGTTGACTTGATATAGTAGGGCTTGCAAACAATACCTGTAAAATACCTTTGTTTTCTCTACTGATGTGCAGTATGCAGGTTTTAGCACAGTAGAAGAGAGCAACAAGTTCTATAGAGATAACATCAAGGCTGGGCAGCAAGGACTCAGTGTTGCTTTTGACTTGGCCACACATAGAGGGTGAGCTAGTGCATATACATGAAAATATTTACTGTAACTCTTGACTGACTGATTGGTTTTAAAATAACTTTATTTTAGTCAGCTGATGTAATAAACATTAATTTGTGCTTTCAGTTATGACTCTGATAACCCCAGGGTGCATGGCGATGTTGGCATGGCTGGTGTAGCTGTCGACTCTGTTGAAGACATGAAGGTATTATTATGGTGAAGGCTGTCAAGTCAAAGTACAATGTAATACGTTATACAGTACTGTTTTTACAACAACTGCTCGGTTTCTTATTTACTGATTGGCTTATTACGATTGGAAATCACATAGTATCACTTTTCTCCCACAAATTCCCTCGTTTTGAAGGCCCTTTCGCTTCACTATTTCTCATTTGTTGTTTTAAAAAACAAGTTTACAATAGTTTACCATGGCATGTCCCCTTATTTACCACGTTGTGTCATCTCATGGTAAAAATATGTTGTGGACTCACTCGGCTAGTGGCTCATGATGTACGATGTGTACTCGGCTAGTGGCTCGTGATGTACGATGTGTACTCGGCTAGTGGCTCGTGATGTACGATGTGTACTCGGCTAGTGGCTCGTGATGTACAATGTGCACTCGGCTAGTGGCTCGTGATGTACGATGTGTACTCGGCTAGTGGCTCATGAAATCCACAACAATGTTGACCATGCAATGATGCAAAATGTGGTAAATAAGAGGACACAACACGGTAAACTAAATTGTTAATGTGTTAAATCTAGCACACACATAATGCAGGTAAATGTTTGAGTAAGCGGCCATGAAAGAAAAGCTGGCTTCTAATAAAACCCTTGATAATGGTCAACACACAGTGTGTAAGGACATAATTATACTGTTGGACACCATAGAATTATATTATTTATTTAGTAAACTATGTGTTCTTGTGACCATATGATGTTCTCTGTGTCTGTACTGTATCTCCAGGCTTTGTTTGATGGTATTCCTCTGGAGAATATGTCTGTTTCCATGACAATGAATGGTGGTGTCCTTCCTGTTCTGGCAATGTACATTGTTGCTGGAGAGGAACAGGTAATTAATGGCCTATAGCTACATATTAATATTACTGGGATATGTGATACATTTGTACCATTGAACACTGTACACAGGCTGCATGTTTCAGATTGTTAAACAATGTTTGTTTGGAATATCACATATGCAGCCTATATGTATTCTTGAGTTAAAGTGCTTCTTATGGGGATGATCATCCTTGATAGTAAAGGATTGCCAATTGATTCGTGGATAGAAAAACAAAAAAACAATTTTATGTAATGAGGGTGGCCTCCTTCCATTTTATAAAGTACATAACATGTGAATTCAATACAATATGTTAAGCTGGTAACCTGTTTTTTTCGTTTGACATGGATTACATACAGGGAGTAAAACAGGAACAGTTGGCAGGTACAATCCAGAATGACATTTTAAAGGAGTTTATGGTCAGGAACACATACATATTCCCCCCAGAACCCTCCATGACAATTGTTGGTGATATATTTGCCTACACATCAGAGGTAGGTACCAACTTACATCATAGCAAGAGCATACTATATTCCTCAACTACATGTATGAGCCACATTTTAAATTTTGAAACTGCTATAAGGTTGGTAGCTGTGACTTGTACATTTATGAAACAAATCCACATGAACAATAATAGTGACAGTACATTGTGGATACAGCATAAGTGTCAGCAAGGTAAGTGTACTCGAGGTGTTCTTCAGCGTTTTCCAAAGAAAACTTGTTTTACATCTGCTTGCATGTTGTCTAAAATGTTCATTTATTTCAAATGGTATTCGTATACATTTTATAGTATGTACATGTATACCAATGGCAGCCCACTTTAAATACATTAATTTTGTAAATGCTTTACTTGTCATGCACAAAAGTTTCAATATGAGGCTCCAGGATATGGAATTAAATTAATTATAATATTCTCAGAGAATAGAATACATTCAGAGATTCTACTAGGCCAACAATAGAAGTTTTTCCTGATAAAAAAATTGAACTCTACCAGAAAAAAGTGAGGCTGCTGATTTTTTGTTGAAACTTCGATTCACTTAGCTTGAAATTTCTTTGAACATTTGCACGAACTTTCGACCATAAACAAAGAACGAAATTCATTGAATTTTGCTTGCATTACTCTCCAGCAGAACTGTACTACATGTAACCAAAATGGTTGGATGATGACTATAAGTGGCCAGTGCATGAATACAAGAGACTGCCACTACGTTTGATTCTTAATTGATCTAGTTTTTATTTATCTGTAGCACATGCCAAAATACAACAGCATCTCAATCTCAGGGTACCACATGCAAGAAGCTGGAGCTGATGCTGTGCTGGAAATGGCCTTCACTGTAGCTGATGGGCTGGAGTACTGTAGAACAGGTGAATCCGTCACTAGAGGAAGATGAATCAGTCACTAGAGGATGCAGGGTCACTGGTTAATAAGTCACAATAGGAGGATGAATCAGTTGCTAGAGGAGGGTGAATCAGTCACTACTATAAGAGGAGGCAGGGTTACTGGTGAATCAGTCACTAGAGGAGGGTGCATCAGTCACTAGAGGAGGCAGGGTCACTGGTGGATGTAATGTACATGTTAGTAAGGTTTTCATTGCCATTAAACGAAGCTAGCATTCAACCTTGAATGGCAAGAGATTGTATCTTTCACCTTCCATGATTCAACTTGGGCAATCTTCGTAACACATTAGATCATCTCTGTTGAATTCGTTTTTCATGTCATGAAGCAAACTGCCTGTACAGCACATGACTGTATGGTGTAACATTGTCAGCTTTATTAACAATCGTTCTTCTTTGAGATATCAAGTATTTTCTAACACGTAATACATGTATGTATGTCATCCTTGTTAGGTCTAAAAGCAGGACTGGACATTGACAGCTTCGCTCCCAGACTTTCCTTCTTTTGGGGCGTTGGGATGAATTTTTACATGGAGATTGCCAAGATGAGGGCGGCCAGGAGGTTGTGGGCCCACCTGATAAAGGAGAACTTTAATGCGAAGAAGCTCAAGTCTTTCTTACTCAGAACACACTCACAGACTTCAGGCTGGTCCCTCACAGAGCAGGTACATGTACATGTATTAATCGTAAGAACGCAACACTACGGGGCATTTGAAATTTTTATTTTGTCGAATCCTTGGATGGAGACAGCAAAATTTGAGAAATGTAAGAAACAAAGAACTGGTTCAAGCTTGCTTTATTATCCTAAAAGCCTTAAATTTCACATTTAGAATCCCAAAGGGGGAGGAAAAACGGAAGCAGCAATCCATTTTGTAGTGCAGGAGAAGAGGCAGGATGTGGGAAAAATGTTTTCCTGAAATTTGGTGTTCACTGATTCCTTTATTCACCTGTTTTTGTTTTTCAGAATCTCGTTCATGCCGAACAAAAACTAAAACAGTGATGTTAATTCTAATATTTAATTTTATGTTCTCTTCTAAACGTAAAACTTAAAGTTTATATTGTCACATTGTGGTTTTGCAGAGAACTTTAGGGCAGCAACAGATGTTGCCGTTGTGGTTCCTAATCGGTGTAAGGACAAATACCACAGATCATGAGCAGTTAATGTGTTTTTTGTATGTCTAGGATCCCTATAACAATATCATCCGTACCACTGTGGAAGCCATGGCTGCTGTGTTTGGTGGTACCCAGTCCCTTCATACCAACTCGTTCGATGAGGCCCTTGCTCTACCCACTCCCTTCAGTGCCAGAATCGCCAGGAACACACAGATCATTTTACAGGAAGAGTCTGGAATTCCTAATGTAAATCATACATGTAGCTCTTGCTCTCTTTACAAATCACGCTATCTTTTTTTTAACGTAGCATGTTCTCGACATTTGCCGCCAGAGCATACTTGTAAGCTCATCAAGGGGTCTTGAAACAATTTAAAACAACTAATACACTAATAATAATTTTATGTTATAATAATGCAAATAGAAAAAAACAAAGAATGACGTTAAAGTGATTATACTGGAAACGTGATTATACTGGAAACGTTATGTATACTGGAAACGTTATAATTATATAAGATCGAACTTGATTTAAAAAAAGCTATTCTGAGATAATGTCAAGAGTGGTAAATCGTACAAAATATATTAACCTTCTGGGACTAGAATTCATCTAAGAGCAGCAAAACGGGGACAGGTGCAAGATGGAGACGGTATACAGTTGCATGTAGTTCTCGAAAGATGATAGTTTTGAAGCGTAGCTACGTGTACATGTATCTCAGAAGTAAGCTGCTGCGGTGTAGTATATTGATGTTTTCTGCATGGCAAACTGCTTCTCATTGAAACGTAGCTACATGTATCCCAGAAGTAAGCTGCTGCGGTGTAGTATATTGATGTTTTCTGCATGGCAAACTGCTTCTCATTGAAGCGTAGCTACATGTATCCCAGAAGTAAGCTGCTGCGGTGTAGTATATTGATGTTTTCTGCATGGCAAACTGCTTCTCATTGAAGCGTATATGTAGCTACATGTATCCCAGAAGTAAGCTGCTGCGGTGTAGTATATTGATGTTTTCTGCATGGCAAACTGCTTCTCATTGAAGCGTAGCTACATGTATCCCAGAAGTAAGCTGCTGCGGTGTAGTATATTGATGTTTTCTGCATGGCAAACTGCTTCTCATTGAAGTGTAGATGTAGCTACATGTATCCCAGAAGTAAGCTGCTGCGGTGAAGTATATTGACGTTTTCCGCATGGCAAACTGCTTCTCACTACACATCTTTTGAGCTGGCTGATATGATATTAATCTAACCAGGTGGCTGATATGATATTAATCTAACTAGGTGGCTGATATGATATTAATCTAACCAGGTGGCTGATATGATATTAATCTAACCAGGTGGCTGATATGATATTAATCTAACCAGGTGGCTGATATGATATTAATCTAACCAGGTGGCTGATATGATATTAATCTAACCAGGTGGCTGATATGATATTAATCTAACCAGGTGGCTGATATGATATTAATCTAACCAGGTGGCTGATATGATATTAATCTAACCAGGTGGCTGATATGATATTAATCTAACCAGGTGGCTGATATGATATTAATCTAACCAGGTGGCTGATATGATATTAATCTAACCAGGTGGCTGATATGATATTAATCTAACCAGGTGGCTGATATGATATTAATATAACCAGCTGGCTGATATGATATTAATCTAACCAGCTGGCTGATATGATATTAATCTAACCAGCTGGCTGATATGATATTAATCTAACCAGCTGGCTGATATGATATTAATCTAACCAGGTGGCTGATATGATATTAATCTAACCAGGTGGCTGATATGATATTAATCTAACCAGGTGGCTGATATGATATTAATCTAACCAGGTGGCTGATATGAAATTAATCTAACCAGGTGGCTGATATGATATTAATCTAACCAGGTGGCTGATATGATATTAATATAACCAGGTGGCTGATATGATATTAATATAACCAGGTGGCTGATATGATATTAATATAACCAGGTGGCTGATATGATATTAATATAACCAGGTGGCTGATATGATATTAATATAACCAGGTGGCTGATATGATATTAATATAACCAGGTGGCTGATATGATATTAATATAACCAGGTGGCTGATATGATATTAATATAACCAGGTGGCTGATATGATATTAATATAACCAGGTGGCTGATCCGTGGGGAGGTTCGTATCTGATGGAGAGCCTAACAGATGAAATATACGAAGCAGGGCTTAAAGTCATCCAGGAGGCAAGTGCGACATTTCGTAGCAAATTTTATTTTTAAGGCTTAAGAAGCAAGTAATAATTCATTGAACAGTTTGCCATTCATTTTTGTATTTTCACAGAGTTATTACGGCATGAGAAAAAAATAGTCCCTAACTGCTCTGGTGGCGCGGTGAAACCATTTCAATGTTGCAAAGATAGCTAAATATTGTTTTTGTGTCTACTGCTTCTATGAAGCCAGTAGACACTGCTGGCGTGTCGTGTTAGTTAACACTATCCCATCGTGCTTTGAGACAACCTCGTTTCCAAACAGTCCTGGAAATGAGGTTGTTCGAACTTGCCTGGTCTTTGCCATCGGCCATCTTTGCCCCACGTAAGTCTGATTCTTACTATTTACAAATATAGCTTTCAAAATGTGTGGAATGAAAGATTGTGAAAGATGCTTTCAAGTTTTAGGTCCTTTCGGTCGATATTCTTGGCACCAACCGAAGGGCCGGCTTCAAAGACTCGTCACATGTTAGAATTTCACTTGCTCAATCTTCTGGCCCTGAGTCATGACCTTGCACAACACTTTTTTCTGGACTTATCCAAAATCTTAAAACCGAATCGTTTTACTCATGATCAGTACCAATAATTAAGCTTACATACTTTTTTAACTTGTGTCCTTGAAAGCCATTTTAAGTTTTTCTTTTAATATGCTTCTAAAATTATAATAGACCCACTCGTCTTGACTTTTCCCTTGAGTAATTAAAAATATATATATATTTTAATTATGTATCTCAAAACGAAATGTATCAATTTCTATAATTGAAAAAAGCACAATTCTCTGGAGAACTGTCACCTGGTCTGAAATGGATATCAAACTTTATTCTGCCGCTGAAATAATATTCTATACCGTTCTTAGGCTGCAAGCTCTGTCAACTGAGAAGTAGTGGATAACAGTGTACATAAGGTTGTTTGCTCAAAAAATGTTTTTGGTCAAAACAGTGTGCTCAATATTTTTTGGGATAATTTGTGTAATTCCAGTCAATAAAGGTCCAACCACAATTTGTGTACATGTAAATAAAGTTTGCATTATTCCATCTATCTTCTCATACTCAACATCACATTCCTAATAAGAGCAAGCAGTAGACATATGCAGCCTTTGTGTGCCTATTTTTTCAGATGTTAACTTGATAGGTGTATACATGCATGTTTGTTGTAAGCGTGTTTATTGTCATGCATTTTGTTGTGGATGCCGTATTTTCTAGTATATGTTTGTTTCTACTTTAGAAGTGTTTATGCATGTATGCAGTACACATGGTCTCGTTCACTCTCCGGCACTGCTTCACAACACTTGCTGGTTGTGATAAAAGTCGCG
Organism: Actinernus sp. WN-2022; assembly: GCA_030867875.1. Classification (NCBI taxonomy): domain Eukaryota; kingdom Metazoa; phylum Cnidaria; class Anthozoa; order Actiniaria; family Actinernidae; genus Actinernus; species Actinernus sp. WN-2022. The sequence goes on from JAOWCC010000577.1 coordinate 183,455,542, forward strand.
GTGTGTTGTATTTTGTGAGTGCATATTATGAGATCTGCATCTCAATCAAATACATTTTGTGTTTTTCAAGGAAGAAACACAACTAATGCATTCATTAATTGAAATCCCCCCTCCCTCTCCCCCAGGCCTCTCCCCCTTCCTCCCTCTCCCTCCCTTCCCCTCCTCCCCCTCTCGTTTTTCTTTCTTGTCTTATGTAATTTTGTAGCACTGAAACTAACGTGAATATACTAGCTGAGGCTTGATTGTTGGAAGTTCTTGTGTTTAATGAAACATGACACAAAATACTGGTGTGGATGTGCATGTAGCCTGCAAACAGGCCTGTTCGCAGGCTAGCGTGGATGGACATTTGAAAGACTGTTCAACTAGTTTGATTGCAGGTAGGCAGAACCACTTTCCCTGAGGCTGCTCTCCCTCCTGAAGTCCAACACACTGAAAGTATCCGGAACCACTCTATTTTGCATCCTGGATTGTCACATGTAATCACTGCACTTAATGTACTTCATCTGGTTTCTGACACAAACAGTTCAGTTAGAATTTTTGAGCAAGCCAGGTTGGAACTTTGATGGTCCAGTTGCTGAATAAAAAATACTGTATTTCCCAATGGTACAAATGTATTTGACTTTTTGTATAGAAATGAAAAAAAACTGGCTAAAATCTTACCTGATGATCGCCACCACAGGACATACAATGTACGTCACGGCCACATGGAATGAAGAAGAGATGAACTGGGCTCCAGTCAAATCCCCAGCCCTTCCCACGAACATTGAAAGTACATGTACATGTACGTGAAGCAAATCGAATAAAATCCCTGACCCCCTGAAAACTGGTCAATTACTATAATGCCCCATAATCCCTGCAGAAGTGGAATTCAAGAAGAGTTTTGCGTTCTGTGTGCAACGTCTGTCCTAATAATAACATTCGAACTGTAAAACTGACAGGTTGAAGAGCTGGGTGGTATGGCCAAAGCGGTGGCAGCTGGAATGCCCAAACTAAGGATCGAAGAGTGTGCAGCCAAGAGGCAAGCAAGGATCGACTCTGGCTCAGGTCAGGCTCTTTACTAAGATCCCTTGTCACATGTCTCCTATACCAGGTTATTTCTCTTGGCATAGACGACCATCTTTGTACTTATTGTGGTATTGTATTTTTTCTGTAGAAATTATCGTTGGTGTGAATAAGTATCGTCTGGCCAAAGAAGAGGAGGTGGAGGTGTTGGTAGTGGACAACACACGTGTTCGAGAACAGCAGGTTAGTTTCGTTCATACAGGCTTTACTGTATCAGGACGGGTGTCAATAAACCACTCGTATTAACCTGGCTTTATTCCTAATGTGACAGGGTCACTAGACACTAGGAGTAGTCTCTCTAGTAATTTTAGTTATTTCCTGTGGTTTGTTAAATGTGTTGCTATTTAACTACTATGTTTGTGGTTTCCTGCACATTAGCAGCAACATATCTATCTTCCTTCCTGGTGGGTGAGCAAATCGGCGTAACTAGATTAGGATAGGGGCGGTTTCCTGTCCTAAACATGTCCATTCATTGTGGTTTTACTAGCCTTGCCAATATATTTCAGTTATCTGCAAACAGGATGTTTTTCACCATTTTAGTTAGCATAAATAGAGCTCTAAAACTAGCCAGAAGTCAGTCAGGGTTGAGCACAGAATAAGGATTGCTCAGTGAAATGGTAACAGAACAAGAACAGACCCACGAATAAGAGGGCATGTTAGTCGTTCCCGTTTGTTAGCGTTTGTTAACGATTGATAGTGTAAATGTATGATCGTCGAGTGAGTGTTAATAAAGTAATTTCAAACCAACATTGAATCATTCGTTCCTAGCGTCGCCGCCCGCGCCGTCTAGTTACATTTGGTGTCAGAAGTGGGATTCAATTGTTGTGTTTGAGGTTATTTTATTAAGGAAAACGGGAACGAGCTAACGGAAGAATGTCCGTCGAAGACTCGTCGCGCTTACTGCCAAGCTAAAGCTGATGGAGACACAGCTCCAACAGCAAACAACACAGCAGGCGGCGGGAGGCAGCACTGACCAACAACCATCATCAGTCTCAGATCAAGGTGACCGTGCCACGAGAGAGGAAGTTCGGGAAGTATGGGGGAATCAGGGATGACAGGATCTTGGGAAGACTGGATCGCAGATGCCAAGAGGGCCATCAAGGGGCAAACAGACGCCGAGGCCATAGACTCCCTGGTTTTCCATCTAGAGGGTGGAGCAAAGGAGGAGGTGCGACTCAGGCCAGCTACAGAGTGGTCTACCCCAACTGGAGTGTTTGGAATCTTGAGGACCACCTTCAGCGAGCAGCTCACAGAAACGCAGGCGATGAGAAAGTGCAGGACTTCGCCCATTCACTGATGGTGCTACTGTCCAGGGTAGAACGCTTGAACGCAGAGGCTGTGACAAATAAGGAGAAGCTACTTAAAGAGCAGTTCACAGAGAACCTAAGGGACCCCCTGCTTCGTCGCGATATCAAGCGCTGGGCAAAGGATCACCCAGATAAGACGTTCCAGGAAATCCGAACGGAAGTCCAAAGGTGTCTGGAAGAGGACAAACTGACACCTGTCCGGAGGGCTGCTGGTGTTCACGAGATGACAGTTGATGACGAGGGTGATGTACAGTGTGAGGAGGTGCGAGGAATCAGGAACCACCAGAGGGTTGTGTCAGATCTGATAGCGGGACAGAAGGTTTTGGCAGAGGAACTCCAGAAACAGCAGAAGTCCTTAGCAACACACATAGAACAACAACGGCTGGTCTTGGATAGGCAGCAGGAGACCTTGGCCAAACTAGTGGCAGCCATGGTAACCAAGCCGAGACCAGCTGGTTGTTTTGAGTGTGGAGGCCAAGACCACTACCGGCGAGACTGTCCAAAGTTGGCAAGGGAGAACACTGGGGCCAAGGGTCCCCGGACCACCCAAAGTCAAGAAAAGACTCCGAGACCGGCTTTAAACGGCCAAGCTCCACGGCAGTGAGCCATGCAGTGGAGGAAGACAGTGGCTCACGCCTTCCAATGAACGTGGTTGGGGAAACGCCAACCACAACGGCGCAAATGGCAGGCATCGAGGTGGAATGCCTGGTGGACACTGGTTCCATGGTATCCCTGGTATCGGAAACCTTCTATAAGCAGAGATTGCAGTCCATATGTGGCAGAGTGCAGAGCTGTAGTGAGATGCTTACTCTCCGCGGAGTTAATGGACTGGAAATCCCATACCTTGGATACCTGGAAATAGATGTTGTAGTGGGAGGAGTGGAAGTACCAAAGTGCGGAGTACTTGTCCTGAAAGACACAGCAAGGTAGCTAGCAAGGGGGCTGTGTGGGGGGTGCCACCAAATTCAGTAATGAGTGTCGCTGTTACTGGTTCAGCCTGTGGGGCTAAGGCATTGGTGGAACCCCTGAGCAGTCCACTTCAAGGAAACCTTCAGGTTGCGAACACTCTTGTTGATGCATCCAAGACATGTTGTCTCGTCCAGGTGGTAAACCCCACTGGAAAGGACATTTGGCTAAAGCCAAGGGCATGCCTTGGGACCGTTCAAGGAGTGGAGCAGGTATCAAGAGGGGAGCAGTTAATGTTTACAGTGGGAAGTAACGAGGTGGTAGTTTCTTGTCCCCTGAGTGCAGATTCCCAGGACGCATCCACACAGATTACTGGTGAACCTGCACAGAACCAGGAAACACAGGAACTTCCCGAGGGGGTTACTCTCGAGGACTTCCCAGGCACTGGTAAACAGAAAGAAGAGGCTCTCGGGATGTTTAAGGAATATGCGGATGTGTTCGCAAGAGAGGGGGAGGATCTTGGCTGTACGCCAACTGTTCGTCACCGAATCCACACGGAAGATGACGTTCCAGTTAACCAGCGTTACAGGCGGTTCCCTCCAAACCAATTCGAGGAGGTCAAGGAGCACCTCCAGAAGTTACTGGACAGGGGTGTTGTCAAACCTAGCCAGAGTGATTATGCGTCGCCAATCGTACTTGTCCGGAAAAAGTCTGGCACACTGAGGATGTGTGTGGACTACCGACAGCTCAATGCAAAGACGAGACGTGATGCATACCCTCTGCCTAGGATTGAAGAATCTCTCGACGCACTTGGTGGGGCGAAGCATTTCTCCACGATTGATCTGGCATCAGCTTACAATCAAGTAGAGGTGGAACCAAGAGACCGACACAAGACGGCTTTCACAACACCAATGGGGCTGTTTGAGTACAACCGGATGCCATTTGGACTGTCCAATGCACCTGCTACCTTCCAGAGGCTGATGCAGGGAATATTCAGAGAGGAGATGCTGAACACTCTGATGGTATATCTAGATGATATTATCATATATGCATCAACGGTGGAGGAGCATCTAAAGCGGCTCGGGATAGTGTTCAAAAAGTTAAGGGAGCATGGGCTAAAAATAGAGCCGAAGAAATGTCAGTTCTTCCAAGGAAGTGTCACCTACCTGGGACACGTGGTATCAGCAGAAGGGGTGGCGACTGATCCATCCAAGACAGAAGCAGTTTCGGAGTGGCCAGTACCCAAGTCACTTAAGGACCTAAGGTCGTTCCTGGGGTTCGCCTCATACTACCGAAGGTTCGTTCCTGGTTTTGCACAGGTAGCGGCACCACTCCACAAGCTCACTGCTGAGATATCAGAAGGAGGGAAGAAGAAACGAGGACTCATAAGAGAGGAACACTGGGACAAAGTATGTCAAAAGGCGTTTAATGACTTGCGTGTCGCCCTGACAAGTGCGCCGGTACTTGCATATCCTGACTACAAAGAGCCTTTCATCGTTGAGACGGACGCATCGGAGAGAGGGTTGGGTGCGGTCCTATCACAAAAGCAGGAGGGCAAACTGAAGGTCATCGCCTATGCAAGTAGAGGTCTACGCGGGGCAGAGAAGAACATGGAGAACTATTCGTCTATGAAGTTGGAGCTTCTTGCTCTAAAGTGGGCTGTGGCAGAGAAATTCAGGGAGTACCTTCTGGGGTCCAAGTTTGTAAGGCTGTAGAACAGCGCTGGGCAGCGGAGCTAGCGAGTTTCAACTTCAAAATACTTTACAGATCAGGGAAGCACAATCAAAATGCAGATGCACTGAGTCGGATCAAACAAGACGGAAGGAGCGAAATGGAAGCACAAGGCATGGTGGAGGCATGTACTGGGACAACTGCAACAGCGAGGAAGATTGAAGAACCATTGCTTCAGGCAGAGGTTGCGGCAGTATTGGCATTCAGTACAGAGACCACCGAACTTCCAGTAGAAGTGCGCAAGCATCTACTGGCCGCCGCCGTCTATGTTTCTGAATCAAGGACCAGAACTGCTGATGATGTCACACAAGGACAAGCCACATATCTTCCCACAATACAGAAGGACCAGATGGCTGAGCTACAACGGAAAGATCACGCAATTGGACGGCTCTTACATTACTGGACGATGGGTCGCAAACCATCAAGGGGAGAACGTCGTCAAGAGACGCGCCCTGCCTTAAAACTCCTAAGTCAGTGGAACCGGATCCAAGAGAGAGACAATATCTTCTGTAGGATCACCGGTGACAACGATGGAAGAGTAAGGCAGTCGCTGATAGTACCCCGTTCTCTTCGCAACAAGATGTTAAAAGCTGCCCATAACCAGTGTGGACACCAAGGTCCAGACAGAACCTAACAGCTGATTCGTCAACGGTGTTGGTGGCCTGGTCTACATAGCGATGTAAAACAATGGATTGCAGAATGTGAGAGGTGTGTAGTAGCCAAGGGACCCTACCTTCCAGTGAAAACACCGATGGGAAGTATCATTGCCACGAGACCCCTCGAAGTACTGGCAATGGACTTCACGCAACTGGAACCGGCGTCTGATGGAAGAGAGAACGTCCTGGTATTGACAGACGTATTCACGAAGTTCACTGTTGCGATACCTACGCGGGACCAGAAGTCCAGTACTGTGATTAAAGTGCTGATAAAGGAATGGTTCCTGGTCTATGGTGTGCCAGAGCGAATCCACTCGGACCAAGGGAGGTCGTTTGAAGCGGAGTTGGTTCAGGAGTTGTGCAGGATGTACGGGGTCCAAAAGTCAAGAACCACACGTTACCATCCTCAGGGAAATGGTCAGTGTGAGCGATTCAATCGGACATTACATGAACTGTTAAGAACTCTCTCCGTGGAGGAAAAGCGGAAGTGGCCACAACACCTCCAAGAACTTTGCTATGCATACAACGCCACGCCACACGCAACCACCGGTTACCCGCCCTACTATCTCATGTTTGGTCGAGATGCAAAGCTTCCGCTAGACAGACTTGTACCCACCGATGAAATCCCGGATAGCAGACGCTGGATAACAAAGCACCAGGAGAGATTGCGTGATGCGCATGCTAGTACCTGTAAGCGGTTGGAGGAAACAGCCACAGCAAGGAAAGCAAAACATGACAGAAGTGGTAGAGTAAATGCAGAACCATTAGTCGTCGGTGAACGAGTGCTGCTGAGAAATAGGAAGGTTAGAGGACGTAACAAGATCCAGGACAACTGGGAAAACCAAGTCTATAAGATAACGGAGCAACGTGGAAACGGCACGTATCTGGTACAGAACACTAGTGGACAAGGGGACGGAAAGGTTGTCAATCGAGCAGAGATACAAGTGTGTCCGAGGGTAGTACTTTCAAACTGCCAGAGGTCTCAACCGAGACAAGGAGCTAGACGCGTGCAACAACCGCAGTCTGACGAGTCTGATGATGATGACGTAAATAGATATATCATCCGTATTGTGCCACGTGACATGGACGACATAGCAGGTACTGAGGGGGATGATGTAGTATCATCAGAGGAAGCTGTATCATCAGAGGAGGAACATGAACCACTGTTGCGCAGGTCGACAAGAAGGACAACTGGACAACATAGCAACAGGTTCCGGGAGCCGAAATCCACATTATCATAGAAGGAGGATAGTCCTAGGCCTCATGAACACTAACATAGTAGTAGTAAGCTTTATAAAATAGTTTCGATAGTACGCGCGCTCTGATTGGCTGTAAGCCGTGTTTCTATAACTCTATAGAAACATAGACAGTTGAGCGCGCGCTTGAGCTAGTTGTGAGAATTTACGTTTTGGTTATCAAATTAAGCAAGCGTTTCCGTGCTTTTATTCGTTTATTTTATAAAGGAAATAGAAAACATTTTCCCCTTGTTTCTATAGAGTTATAGAAACACTTGTGGAAGTTTGGAAGAACTCGAAATAGATGTGGAAACACTCGCCCTTCGGGCTCGTGTTCCCACTGCCATTTCTCGTTCTCTCAAACTCCCACTCGTGTTTCTATAACTCTATAGAAACACGGGAAATGTTTTCTATTTCTTAAATAATGAACAATAATGCTGGTTGAGTAGTTAGTGTTTAGCTCGCCATCCAGGGCATGACGAGCAAAAGGGGGGGTGAATGTGACAGGGTCACTAGACACTAGGAGTAGTCTCTCTAGTAATTTTAGTTATTTCCTGTGGTTTGTTAAATGTGTTGCTATTTAACTACTATGTTTGTGGTTTCCTGCACATTAGCAGCAACATATCTATCTTCCTTCCTGGTGGGTGAGCAAATCGGCGTAACTAGATTAGGATAGGGGCGGTTTCCTGTCCTAAACATGTCCATTCATTGTGGTTTTACTAGCCTTGCCAATATATTTCAGTTATCTGCAAACAGGATGTTTTTCACCATTTTAGTTAGCATAAATAGAGCTCTAAAACTAGCCAGAAGTCAGTCAGGGTTGAGCACAGAATAAGGATTGCTCAGTGAAATGGTAACAGAACAAGAACAGACCCACGAATAAGAGGGCATGTTAGTCGTTCCCGTTTGTTAGCGTTTGTTAACGATTGATAGTGTAAATGTATGATCGTCGAGTGAGTGTTAATAAAGTAATTTCAAACCAACATTGAATCATTCGTTCCTAGCGTCGCCGCCCGCGCCGTCTAGTTACACTAAGGTCTTTAAATACTTTGACTGTTTCTCAAGTTGACTCTGTGTAGGCCTTTTCTTTATTGGGGGAGGGCGGCTGGGTAATGTTTTTGTTGGCTCCTCTGGTTACCTGGAATCTGTTGAAGACAGGGGAATATGTGTGACATGAAAATCTATTGCATTCCATTTCCCTGCAGTTCGAAAAGTTGAAGAACATGAAGGCAAACAGAAACAATGAAGAGGTATGTTACTGGCATCATTTCATTCTCAGATTTTCAAGTTTCCCATTTTACACTTTACTGTTACATGTACTTCCACTGGGTAAAACTCATTTAATTTCATTCTCAATTCTTCAAGTTTCCCAGTTCTACTTTACTGTTACTTCCACTGGGCAAAACTCACTTCATTTCATTCTCAGTTCTTCAAGTTTCCCATTTTCTACTTTACTGTTACTTCCACTGGGCAAAACTCACTTCATTTCATTCTCAGTTCTTCAAGTTTCCCAGTTCTACTTTACTGTTACTTCCACTTCATTTCATTCTCAGTTCTTCAAGTTTCCCATTTTCTACTTTACTGTTACTTCCACTGGGCAAAACTCACTTCATTTCATTCTCAGTTCTTCAAGTTTCCCAGTTCTACTTTACTGTTACTTCCACTTCATTTCATTCTCAGTTCTTCAAGTTTCCCATTTTCTACTTTACTGTTACTTCCACTGGGCAAAACTCACTTCATTTCATTCTCAGTTCTTCAAGTTTCCCATTTTCTACTTTACTGTTACTTCCACTGGGTAAAACTCACTTCATTTCATTCTCAGTTCTTCAAGTTTTCCCAGTTCTACTTTACTGTTACTTCCACTGGGTAAAACTCACTTCATTTCATTCTCAGTTCTTCAAGTTTCCCAGTTCTACTTTACTGTTACTTCAACTGGGCAAAACTCACTTCATTTCATTCTCAGTTCTTCAAGTTTCCCAGTTCTACTTTACTGTTACTTCCACTGGGCAAAACTCACTTCATTTCATTCTCAGTTCTTCAAGTTTCCCAGTTCTACTTTACTGTTACTTCCACTGGGTAAAAGTCACTAGTCACTGGTAACTCAGATTCCTAGAACAAGGAATAAATAAGGAATTAAAGTATTTTATTTTGTCAATAGGTAAAAAAAGCAATGGATGCAATATCAGAATGCACCAAGACTGGTGAAGGCAATTTGCTGGACCTCGCTATAAAAGTAAGTAAACTTACAATGCCATTTTGGCCCCCTCAAAACCACGTGATGAGACTCCTTTCAGGCACATAAATGTACTGTTATCTCCTGTCTCAGAAAGTGCACAAAGTATATTCACTTGATTGAAAACTTTTTCTATGCCGGATTTGTCACAAGTAGGTGAAGAAAACAAGCGGCGAGATTTCTAAAGAGCAGTGTCGTAAAACCCAAACCAAAGTAATCACAGGACCAATCACAGCAGCAAGTAAAAACACAATGAGCCAATCACAAGCAAGTGGAAACACAATGAGCCAATCACGAACTGAAGTAATTCACGATTGGTTTTACTTGAATCACAGGCAGCCCAAGCTCTATTTGTGTGTCATTATTGCGAGATTTTGCAGAAATTAATAAAATGTAAGAAATCTATACAGTACTCAAATAAAGGTTACATACCTCTTTAAAGTTGTGTTATTGATTGCCCTGTGTACTCCTGGGGTCATTTTAGCCACTTTAACAAAATTTCCAATTTTCTGTTAATTTCTGTTATATAACAGCTGGGACGGTGAATTGGAAATCTTGTTAAAGTGGCTAAAATGACCCCAGTAGTACACAGGGCAATCAATAACGCAACTTTAAAGAGGTATGTAACCTTTATTTGAGTACTGTATAGATTTCTTACATTTTATTAATTTCTGCAAAATCTAGCAATAATGACACAAAAATAGAGCTTGGGCTGCCTGTGCTTGAATCAATCACGAGGAAAAGTAAACGAAATCGTCAAAAATTACTGTCGCTTAAACGAAAATTGATTGCGTGATTGCAAGTGCGTTAGGTTTTAGTTTAAAACTAAAAGTTCATAGTCAAAGAAAAGGAACTCGTCAAAGAAAAGCGATTAGTAATTAGAATATAATTTTGGACATGTCTAAAATATCACAGTTATATCATAGTTAAATTGGAAAGTTGATTGCGTGATGGGCCAAAGCAATGAACATTTGGTTTTAGTTTAGCATTGCATCGGATTTGCTGATAATTCAGTACAATACGTTTCTCACAGCTAAGAGAAAAGCTAAGCAAACCAATCACTTATTACTTTCTATACTGAGTCGAAAACCGCTCTAATGCGAACTCATCTAATGTTGATCACACATTATTGTTTGAATTCCTTGTAGTGCAGTATACAGTCGGTATTGTCTCAGGAGTGTTTGTGATTGATTTTATTGGTAATCTTCTCTCCTGTATTGGCTTCGAAAATAAGAGAAGATGCAAGCAGAAACATAATTATTTTAGTTATTTATGTTCCGATTGATCAAGTATTGCACCATTGTTGGGGTATTGTGTACATGGAGTGACAAACTTAGAGAATGTCAGAAATTACAACGTGCATGAACAGTTTCTTGCTACCGGTATCTTTTGTGATCTTGAGACAAACATTTTACACTGTTCAGTCATTTATTAACTCCCCCCCCCCCCCTCCCCTAAATCCTATCGATTGATCATCTATTCTCGACACTCACTACTTTTCAGGCTTCCCGTGTGCGGTGTACTGTGGGAGAGATCACAGACGCGATGGAAAGGGTATGTACACATGTGTTAGAAGTGTAGACTCCTGGTCATTAATTATTGTACTGCATGGTTTTGTTACTTCTAGTAATTTTATGAAATGAGGCGCTGAATATTCCAGTTCTCTTTTTAATTCCTGTTACCTGAACAACCAGTGTTATGGAGAAATATGAACAACCAGTGTTATGGAGAAATATGAACAACGTAGTTGCTTCTCGCTATGACACTAAGCATCTTACCAGTCAGTTTAATCAACCCGTTGCTATGGTCATTTTGTGATGTACAATTTTTCGCTTTTTCGTGCATGAACCATTTCGGAATACAAGCGAAATTACAACCACAGTCTTGTAACCCTTGCAGCTACAAAAGTAGTATCAACATTCTTCGTACTGATCTTCGTGCATTTCTCGCAGTGTTAGTTGAGATAATTGAGTGTCACATCGCAACAATACATTTTCCCAGGTGATCGACTCCAATATTCTCATGACCTGCCTTCTTCATTTTGTTCTGATACAGTACAACCTGGTACACGCTCGAAATTCCGCGCGCGTTACACGCAAAATGTGATACCATACATCCAGGCTGTACTGTATCTTAAAGAGAAGTTACCTTCTAAAAATGCTCCTTAACTACTCTTATAGTTCGTAATTTTGTTTTGTCCTCAGGTGTTGCATTTATATCACGTTTATCAGAAACACATCTTGTTGTCGTGATATTTCCTGCTGATTTTGTTAGGTTGTCTTGATATTTACTGCTGGTTTCGTTAGGTTGTCGTGATATTTACTGCTGGTTTTGTTAGGTTGTGATATTTACTGCTAATTTTGTTAGGTTGTCGTGATATTTACTGCTGATTTTGTTAGGTTGTTGGTCGTCACATAGCCAGTGATCGCATGGTGAGTGGAGCATACAAGACAGAGTACGGAGAGACAGATGAAATCAAGCAGTGTACCAAGAAAGTGGAGGTAAAACAAACTCGAAGATAAATTTTACTCTTCCCATAAAACAACGGTGCTTTGAATAGTGCTGAAATATAATTTATATCACTAATAGGAGTTTGTTGAGGCTGAGGGACGCCGTCCAAGAATTCTAGTGGCCAAGATGGGCCAGGACGGACACGACAGAGGAGCCAAGGTTATTGCTACTGGATTTGCTGATCTGGGGTTTGATGTTGATATCGGACCGCTATTCCAGGTAAACATACCAACGTTGCTTTCTATATGATGGTAGATTGACCTAGTGCTAGGATGCAAAACTATGGGGGCCCGTTCTGGTCAAAATAACGTTAATTATTTTTTGGTAGCCAGAATTAATTTTATGTGTTTGACAAATTATTTATTATGTGTTGGAATTAATTTTATGTATACAAGAATAATTATTTGTGTGCACGAATTAATTTTTCGTATGCACGAACAATTAATTTTTCATGCACGAATTATTTTATCATATTTTATCATTTTTTTCGTATGCATGAATTATTTATCGTACGATAATTTCTTGGCATATCCCATAAGCCAATGCGAGCTGTATAAGTCTTGCTCGCCATTCTAAGATGGTGGCCAACCGATTCCGTCAATTTCTGTTTAATTTAAAGTCAGTTTTTCGACTATTTTTGTCTCCTGAGCGTATATAATTTGATGATCTAATTGAAACCAGGCTTCGTCTGTTGGATGCTGCAGGGACCTTGTCTTTGCTATTAAATGACTTGGCGAGAGGTGACGCCCAACAAGGCTACCTGCTAAATGCTAAACAAGCCCCACTGCAGAATCTAAACCCCCCCCCCCCCCCTCCCCCCGGGGGTGGGATTACTTACATGAAAAATTGGTATGTATGCCTGATGCCTGAAAACTGACTGAACGACGACCCAGTCTGAACCCAAACCTCAAATCCTGACCCTGATCTGCCCAAATCAGGTCAAAACCCTGACCCTACCTGCCCAAACTGAGCTCAAAACCCTGACCCACCCCCGCGGCACAGACAGACAGACAGACAGAAAGATGATTTTATTTGGAGCCTTATACTAATGTGTACATTGGCAGTAGCCCAAATAAATTTACGTAAAAGCCAAGTTATATCAATAAATAAAAGTTAATCATAGAATGTTATGAAGTTGTCCTTTTCTTTCTTTCTTTTACGCATTCATAGATAAATTTGGTAATTTGTTTTTGCACAGGTCTATCCTTGTTTGGGGGGTTTATGGTTAGTAAAAATACCTCATTAGGCGTCATTCTATTTATTTTGATTTTCATTTGATCCTCCAAATAATCGAAAAGGTTTTTCCTTATATTGCGGTATGCTGGGCATTTTATTAAAATAATGTTCTTCATCTTCGACGCCATTTGTACAAATGGGGCAAATTCTTTCTTCAGGTATTTCGTAAGGTTTCGAGTAACGCCCAGTTTCAATTGTTAATTTGTGATTACTTAGCCTCAGCTTACATATAATACGTACATAATACGTCACGGGTGAGAAGCATCCCACTGAAGGCGAATGCAATTGAATGAGAACCGGGATGGACATTGAACCATGATGACAAAGTTTCTTCTGCGCTATGATGTCATGAACGATCGTGAGCAATATGTTCTCTGGTGAGCGATTCCTCACCTTTGGAACAAGTCCACATGCCATCAGCCGCCATGTTGAATTAACAGCACATGGTGGTGGACGAGCTCGCAGTGGCTTATGGAATATGCCAAGAAATTATTGTACGAAAAAATAATTCGCGCATACGAAAAATTAATTCGTGCATACAAAAAATAATTCGTGCATACAAAAAAATAATTCGTGCACATGAAAAAATAATTCGCCCATACAAAAAAAATAATTCGCCCATGCAAATAATTATTTTTGTATACATAAAATTAATTCTGGCTACCAAAAAAATAATTAACGTAATTTTGACCAGAACGGGGCCCCATACAAAACAGTCTGGAGGGATTACAAATACAATGAAGATAGCTGTAGTGCTAGGGTTAACTTCCCTTAATTCGTGTAAGCAAACCCTAAGAAAACCTTTCGTCCTCCGTCTCACTTCTAGTGGACGTTTGTTTATAGAATGAGCAGCCTTCCCTGTGATGTACTTCAGATTGTGTTTAAATCCGACACACTGACACTATGAACTACACTGAAATATCCCCAGTCACATGAACTGACATCTTGTCGCACACAGATGTATAATGCTATACACAATATTTCTCCCCAGACCCCCGAGGAGGTCGCGCAGCAGGCCGTGGACGCGGATGTACACGTAGTGGGGATTAGTTCCCAGGCTGCTGGACATAAAACGCTCATCCCAGAACTCATCAACGAATTGAAAAAGATGGAAAGAAGGTAACTAACAACGTTACAGCAATGCGATAATACTTACTTATATAGTTTACATGGACTTACACAGATACAGGCTGTGTTGGTCTGCATCAAAGAGTAAAAGGTAACAGCAACATTATGTAACGTCGGTAACTCGTGACAGTTTGGTGAGACTGAAAACTTGAGGCTGACGTGGGACCTACGATTTTACGTCTTTTATATCCGAGAAGACGTGAAGTCTAACCATTTGCAGTTTGAGAACGAGATTGTTTCACAAGTGCAGTGCACCTCAGTTATTTTAAAACCCCGAGTGTTAGTTCGGTTGGGGTTTGAACCCGCGACATCCCGCACGACAGACTGGAGCTTAGCTACTGAGCTAACCGGGAGGGGGTGTGTGTAAGTTAGCGCAAGGTCTTTGGCTGTTATGACCTTGCGTCAAACAACAACCCCACAAACTCCTCCACAGTAGATCGACGGTCTAACACTGAGCTACCCAGGCGGTTTGGAAGGAAGCCTTTGGTTCCTAGAACGCTGATTTTTACCGTTTTCGTTGAAGTGCAACCCTGAAAGTTTCAAGTCTCGTTTTGAAAATTGCATTCAGCAAAAAAATATCAGAAGGAATTGAAAAGAATAGCAGCGCTATAAGCCATAGTGCGCTTGCCAGAATTACTGCGAGGGTAAGGTACAGCGAGCCGGGTTATGCATGCTGGCTCTGGTGCAGCGGCCAGAAGCTCTACGAGTAGTAGAGAGGAAATGGAACATGTTCTTAAAACATGTAGGTGCATCAGGATTAAGAAATGTGCTGAAGAGAAGTAGAAGTTTCCTACATTTAATCAGGTCGGTGATCGGAATCCACTGAAGCTGGAAGAACAGATGAACAGAGGTGTGACAAAAGTCGGCATCCAAGAGTATGAGTTTTTGAAGGCGAAGAAGCCGCAGCATGTGGAGGTGGGAGCAGTTGCCCCAAGCAACAGAACAATAGATGAAATGGTTATGGATGCATGAATTATAGAAGCGCAATGCACATTCATAGGTGAGGAAAGGCTTAATGCGACGGAGAAGAGACAGTCTACTGCTGTTGGTGGCGCAGATGTTGTCGACGTGGTGTTCCCATGACATGAAACTGTCTAAAGTGACGCCTAGTATCTTGGCGGGTCGACCTGCTCGTTACCGTCGACTACCACATTTAATGTAGAGCAAGGTAGCGTATGGAATTTCTGAGAGGAAGTTACAAGTAGAGACTTGGTCTTAGATATGTTGAGTGCCATTTTGTTTTGCCTTGTCCATGAAGACACAGCTAAGGCGACTTCATTCAATTGAGAACTGACAGTGGAGATAGAGTGGCCAGAAGTGAGTATAGTAGTGTCGTCGGCAAACATTGTCTGGTAGGTGTTAGAGGATAGCTGCAAAGGTAGGTTTTTAAGTTTTTCGTTATCCTGGGCTTCTGCTTGGGTCTACTTGTAATCTGACTGTAACTCTTAGGCAAAGCAAATATGGATAACAGCCCTCTCACTCCTCCTCGCTCGTGGATTTGGATTAGCGTGTTGTTGTCGAGTCCCTCCTTTCCAAGCCTCAACTTCATACCATTGATTACCGGCAACTTTTCAAGTGTACACTTTCGAGCCCTTGCTTCGATTGCTGTTTTCATGCCACTCTCAAACACTGTACTCGGCACGGCAGAGTTCGCAATGAGCTCATTGTCAAGAGATAGATGAGACTTGAATAGAATCCGTCCCAGTGCTGCAGAATCCTCAAGCGCGTCGTGTGCTTCGAATTCTTCTTTGAATAGGAATTCGTACAGCCCTGAAACGGATTTACTCGGGCAACAGCTCAATGGACCAGCCTTTCGTTTCATCACTTGTGAAATGAGTTTGAGAGAATCGAGTAGCATAACGTTAAGTGAAATGAAGTCATTGAGTAGTTCGTGTCTCCTAAGGGCATTGAAGAGAATTTGAAAGTCAAAAGTGTTGCCATTGTGGGCTACTAAAACAATCTGCCGATTCTCCTGTTCCATTCTAATAAAATCACAAAATTCAGTTAAACCTGTACTTTGAGTGAGAGCTTCAAGGGTTTTTCTACTCTTTACCAATACCTTCTGCCCCTTCCTGTATTGGATACTCCGTGAACCCTTGAAGCGGAATCATAAATGTTCTTTTCATCCGGAAGCAGGTACTTCGAAAATTGTCGGGTCTCGCATTGCGTAGTACAAGCAATCTGTACAATCTCAGAAGAGCGCTCTAGTCCAGTCGTTTCGATGTCAAACAAAAAAAAGACATTGCCCCTCTGCCCCTCCTCTGCGACATTATTGGGATCATCACTTCTCTCATCTAGTCTACTTGGCTCGTCTACAGCATCAGCATAACTACGATACTCCTCTTCTGTTATGGAGGCCCTCAGATCGTCAAGTGTTCCGTTCGTGATAGCCGCACTATCCTCTGCAGTTTGACAAAGTCCGATCCCTGTTTCGTAGGTTACACCTTGGTGTGACTCGAGCGCGCTTGTTTTCCGCGTTTTGTTCTTTCGCAGTTGTCGTCGTGCCTTCTTATATGCGATCCTTGATTTCCTCTCGCTGTCTTTGAGTCGCTTAGCGTCCATTCTACGGGTGTACTTCGTAGTAGAAGAGTTAGCAGCTAAACCCATTTCTTCAACTGTTTCTACAATGTATAGTCATAACTTTGGTTAAATTGTGCTATTCCCGCTGCTGTCCGAAAACCACTACTCTCAGACCCGCCATAATGCCTTATGTTTGGTGCTTTTGAGCCCACAATACTGTTAAGACACTCGTTTGGCTGAGACGAGCCTGCTGGTGCCATCTTCTTTGCAGCTTTTTCACTTAGGAATGGCTGTAGTGCATCTTCCATGCAAGCACGCAGATCATCTCCCTTGAGATCTTTGCCTCCAGGTAGATCACTGTGTCGGTAGTTCTCTGGATCACTGCTATACTTGCACCACGACGCCTTGCAGTTATCGTGCTCGCCGAACGCGTGAGGGACTATAACATGTAATCCATCCAACAGAGTGGAAGGCTGCTTCGAAATATTACACAGTTCTAGTGGACCTCTGTTGCAGTACGTGCATTTGTGCATAGCATCAGTCAAAATGGACAAGTTCATAACGTAAGACTGGTCAACGTTATTAACCCTTTTAAACATAGCACTTGACCGTAAAATCCGTTCTC
This sequence comes from Actinernus sp. WN-2022, assembly GCA_030867875.1. Lineage (NCBI taxonomy): Eukaryota > Metazoa > Cnidaria > Anthozoa > Actiniaria > Actinernidae > Actinernus > Actinernus sp. WN-2022. The sequence continues at coordinate 183,472,692 of JAOWCC010000577.1, forward strand.
CATAAGTTTCATCCTTCTCTTGTGAGACTTCTCTTTCACTTTCGAGGTCTTTTTTTTTCCAGCGTTTGCTTTGCATAGATCTAGTTTGTTCCTGCCGCACGGACTTTCGCTTTCTAATTCGGGTCATTCCAACTGATGAACCCGTGTTCTGCATATCAGTATTGCTAATACCTTGGCATTCGGCACCTCCATTGTGCACACTCTCAGAATTTGTATCTCGAGTTTGAACCGCTGCATGTTCCTTAACACAAACGTTTTGTGAACGCATGACTAAACTGAAGAAAATCACGAATTATTTTAACTAATACCAGAAAGTAAATTAACATTTCAACATTACCTTGGCTTTATCTCCACACTCCTTCACTCTTTTTGCCGCCGCTTCGTTTTCTAAAAGACGAATAGCCTTCCTTTTACGCTTATTACTCGGCTTAACCATATTGGAGAAAGAGCTAATTGTAGATTCAAAAGCGTTACTGGCAGCGTGACTATGACATTTGCATGTCATTGTACTAAAAACAGAATTTGCACGAGCGTTCCGGCAGTAGCGAAGCGTAGCTAGCGTGCATGGTAAACTTGTTAATTCAAAAGCACACAAGTATTTACAATCTAGACAAAAGAGAAATTTAGGAAATGCACAAGCTATCAACAAAATGATACAGCAATGAAGCTTGCGTGGATGAATGTAAAAGTTCCCTATGTTTTTGTTTTTATTCGGCGCCCTTAAAATGATTCAATGCTCTTGAAATTTACAGGGTCAGGGTAGTACATGTTGAACTTCAGATAAAACAATAAAAAAAATATTTTTGGCTAGTTTTCGAATTACAGCTTCCGTAGCAAATACGTTACTATTTTGAGTAAAATGAGCATATTTATGACATTACTTATGATTCCATCAACCGAAATCGAATAAAGCAAATGGAATGAAATTTTCATGGGAAGTAGTCCTATGCCACAGGTATGAAATATGCTAAAAATATCGTTTGAATCGATCCGGAAAACACTGTTCTTGACGACTAAACAGAAAATAAGGCGAAAACGCTCTCATACAATTTTTTTAAACTTTGCAGTCTTGAAGGCCTACATTTAGACTACAAGGTACACTCGGTCGTTTTAAAAGTTTAGGTCTAGATTCCGAGAAAATTGATGAGTTCACACTCTGGTAATAACGACCAAAACAAACTAAGGCTTGGCTGGCTGCTGCAAAAGCTGCATGGCCACTTTATTGAACAAAGCACAATTAAGTTAGTGCCGAAAACGTACCGTAGCCTGGTGCCAGCCAGCAAAAACCCCTGAATCAGGGGAAACCTGTACCTCCCCTAATGCAATACAGGCATTGTCCTGGAGGAGAAGGACCGGTACAACTAATTAACTAAACCATTAGTAATGGTCTCTTGACTAAACTTATAGTGAATACCAACAATTGGCATTTAACTTAAACCTTAATACATAAAGAGAATAAAAAAATAAAAAAAATACGATGTGAAGTATGCAGCAGCTTTGCCTAGATTGCCCAATTCCTAACAATGAACCATTTATATGCATGCGATGGTTGAGCGATCATCGCTACTAAAACAACAACTCTTTACATAAGAGCCAACCGAATGGCTCTGAGTATAACGACCTTGTGAACATCATTTTGCTGCTATTTTGCAAAGTGCATCAAAATATCCATATGTAAAATACATGACGTCAACGCTGTGTTGCTATGGTAACACCGATGTCAAACAAACCTACATTTTTGGAAAGTTTATTCTATTTCTAGTAAATGGGTGAAGTGGCTCGACCGAGCTCTGACAGTGGAGTATCAGCCGTTCAAAGTGGGTGTGGTGCTTCCTTGGAAAATCCAGGCGAGCCACCTTAATAGCCGTACCTATCTCAGCGGAAACCCACTCGGGCTGAAGCTGCCTTTTAACTCGTCATTTCCTAAAAGCACGTGCGAGTCGGTTACGCTGTTAAATAAACTGTACCAGTGCCCTAAGGCAGGATTAAGGTCTGTAAACATATCCATTGTACTCCATGGAATGTAGTCCAAGTCGGCTAAAAAACTATCAACAGATAAATTCTTTAGCGAGCGAAAAACTATAAGTTTATGCCCTGCTGCTTTGATCTTAGTGCACTCGGCCACCCTTGCTTCCCATCAATGAATCAAACGCGGACTCCAGTCTGTCTAGTCTGTCTAGTCTGTCTAGTCTGTCTAGTCTGTCTAGTCTGTCTAGTCTGTCTAGTCTGTCTAGTCTGTCTAGTCTGTCTAGTCTGTCTAGTCTGTCTAGTCTGTCTAGTCTGTCTAGTCTAGTCTAGTCTAGTCTAGTCTAGTCTAGTCTAGTCTAGTCTAGTCTAGTCTAGTCTAGTCTAGTCTGTCTAGTCTAGTCTAGTCTAGTCTAGTCTAGTCTGTCTAGTCTGTCTAGTCTGTCTAGTCTGTCTAGTCTTGTCTAGTCTTGTCTAGTCTTGTCTAGTCTGTCTAGTCTTGTCTAGTCTGTCTAGTCTGTCTAGTCTGTCTAGTCTAGTCTGTCTAGTCTAGTCTAGTCTAGTCTAGTCTGTCTAGTCTAGTCTGTCTAGTCTAGTCTGTCTAGTCTGTCTAGTCTGTCTAGTCTCATACAAAGCTTTTACCGCCCAGACTTAATTACATTCGATTGACGGGCGGCTAAATGCAGTTTTTCAAACGAGACTTCAAACTTTCAGGGTCGCACTTCATCGAAAATGGCCATAAAATCCCTAATCTGACGCTAATAACATGGGGAGACGTGAATTTGGAAAAGCAGAGATATTCACTTTTCAGACTACATCTCGAAGAATAAAGTGTAATCCAACTTGTGTGGTGAAATCTTGCAAACTGGACTGATATAACAATGAAAGTGTTTTGCAGAAAATCAGTGTCGCGTACTAGGTAATTCCCCTCAAGTGCGAAAAACTACAGACCAGAAGACATGGGAATATAATTTGTATTCAAGCAAATAGCACCTGTATTCACCAACCTTATCCCATTATTATCTGTTTATAGCGATATCGTCGTTGTGTTGGTGTAATCCATCGCGATATCGTTGTTGTGTGGAGGTGTAATCCCATTATTGTTTGTTTATAGCGATATAGTAGTAGGGAAAAGCCGATTCTGACGCATTTTCGGAAAAATACGTCAGAATCCGCCTTTCCCGACTACTATCATTTTTCGTTTCCATTAGACAAGAATAACTTTACTAAACAACATTATATTAGATAATATACTAAAGAAACAATGATATACTATAATATATACTAAAGAAATAATAATATATAAAATATAAAAATAAAATATAAAATATAATATAAAAATAAAATGAAAAGTGAAAAGTGAAAATATAAAAGTGAAAGTGAAAATGAAAAGTGAAAATGAAAAGTGAAAAGTGAAAATGAAAAGCGAAAAGTGAAAGCGAAAAGTGAAAGTGAAAAGTGAAATAAAATAAAATATAAAAATAAAATATAAAATAAATAAAATAAAATAAATAAAATATAAAAATAAAATATAAAAATATAAAATATAAAATATAAAATATGAGATATGAGATATGAGGAGATATGAGATATGAGATATGAGATATGAGATATGAGATATGAGATATGAGATATGAAATATGAAATAATATTTCCCTATAGAATAATGTCATGATAAGAATGAAATGATATCTAAAATACTAGGAGATATTTTCTTTAGATCCCCTATGGCATGAAAGACACTTAAGGAAATAACGATATATAGTATTATTGAGATGGGTGATGTTAATAAAAAGTATAACAAACTTCAAAATCTAGAATCCAAGCAAGAAGAGAAGATAAATGTACTATCAAAAAAGTTCCTTCTAAGATCCAACTATTTGATGCGTGTAAATCGTCAATCGAAAGGTGAGGATTATAAGGAGACTGTGTTGAAGGTTCGAGAGGATCTCGCTTCGATGACGAAGGAGTTAGAACAAATGAATGAGGAAAGGAAGTTGACCAGATCGATGATGGTCAAGTATTTGGAAGACGATAAATTCATTCCACAAGTAAGAGCAGATAAACCACAACCATCAATAAGAGACATACATACCAAATTTATGGCAAAGGAGAATAGAGAGTTATCTAGAATTGATGCTTGTGCCAAGTTGTTGTTCGAGGAACAAAAAAGGATATTAAGAGTAAGTAAGAAGACTAAACAAGATATTATGAATCTAGAAATACCAGAAATCAATGTGCCGATTTCGAAACCAGTAGGCAATAAACCAAAGTCGTTGAGTAAGATGTCTAAGAATGTCGTTGATTTGTTAAATAAGAGAATAAATAAATTCGTTGATTTGTTAAATAAGAGAATAAATAAATTCGCTGATGAGATCATATCACATGTTCCAGAGGATACTAAGAAAATGACAAGTAGACATGTTGAAAAATTGAAGCAGGAAATAAATAAGATATATGACCACAATAACGAGTTGCAACCCAAACAGTACAAGACTGCAATAAAAGGGTTCTTGAAAACATTCAGACTAGAAGGACAAGATGGTAAGACTGGTTACAAGATCTTCATCATTAATATCAAACAAAGAGTCATTAGTTTAATAAGTCAACAAGACAAACCAATCAAGATGAAGTTCATACTTACATGCGAGTTTACAAAAGAAGATATGAATACAGGATTGTCTATTACTACTATTGGGAACTTCCATTCGAGAATGGAGATAATTACAGAAGCAACGAATGTATCTGAGACGTTTGATAGTATGACTGAAGAAATACTTGAAAAAATTGAAACGTTTCAAAATGGAGGCTCTGGATGGAAGTTCGATAAAGTATCTTACTTCGATATACATATTGATAAGTACGTACCTATTAAAGCAAATTCATATATACCTCTTCCTAAGGACTTAGTTACAAAGAAAGCAATTGTAAATATGGAAAATAAGGATAATGAATGTTTCAAATGGTGTGTGACTGAGGCAGTATATCCTAAGAAGAGAGACCAAGAACGTATTACAAAGGAACTGAGAAAAGACTCAGAAAAGTTCGATTGGAATGGTATTGAATTTCCAGTTTCGCTAAGACAGATAGATCATTTTGAAAAGAATAACACACCATATTCAGTCAACGTTTTTGGATATGATGGTGGTGGTGAAGTATATCCTCTAAGAATTAGTAAATATGATAGAGACCAAACTATTTATTTATTAATGATATCAAATGATGAGACAAATCATTATTGCTGGATTAAGAATCTTAGCAGACTACTATCATCACAGGTTAACAAAAATGGACATGAAAGGTATTTTTGCAATAGATGCTTGAATTCATTCAAATCGGAAGAATCACTAAACAAGCATATAGAATATTGTTCAGATCATGACGCTGTTAAGATAGAGATACCTGAAAAAGGAACTATGTTATCATTCAAGAACTATAATAGATCTATGAGAGTTCCATTTGTAATCTATGCCGATTTCGAATGCATTACAGAGAGCATATCGACTTGTTGCCCTAATGATAGTAAGAGTTACACAAAACAATATCAGAAGCATAAACCATCAGGATTCTGCTACTTGATAAAATGCTTTGATGATAACATATTGAAACCAAAGCTAGTTACATACACAGCTAAGTCATACGATGATGATGTCGCACAGACATTCATAAGTTACCTTGAGAATTCCATAAAAGGAATCTATAAGAAATTTAAATTCATTAAGAAGGTACGTATGACAGAAGAAGATGAGATCGTCTACAAGGGAGCCACTAGTTGTCATATTTGTGGTAAGGAGTTGGTAAACGATAAGGTATTAGATCATTGTCACCTAACAGGCAAGTACAGGGGCGCTACACACAACGATTGTAATATCAACTATAAAATTCCAAAGTTCTTCGCTGTCGTATTTCATAATCTATCTGTATACGACGCACATCTTTTTATTAAGAATCTAGGTGTGACAGAAGGTGAGATAGATTGTATACCAAACAATGATGAGAAATATATTTCATTTACAAAGAAGATAGTTGTAGACAGCTTTATGAAGGATGGAAAGAATAAGAATATTACACGAGATATCAGATTCATTGACAGCTTCAAATTTATGCAAATGAGTTTAGCAAATCTTGTAAGTAATCTTGACAAGTCTAGTTGTAAGAATATGAAAAGATTCTACAAAGGAAAGCAGCTAGACCTCTTACTAAGGAAAGGAGTTTATCCTTATGACTATGTAGATAGTTTCAATAAGTTGGCTGATACGAGTCTTCCACCAATAGAAGCCTTCTACTCAAAGCTATATGGTGCATCGATCTCAGAAGAAGATTATGAACATGCTAATAATGTTTGGAAGAACTTCAATATGAAATCTATGAAAGACTACCATGACACATATCTCAAGTCTGATGTCATCTTATTAGCAGATGTGTTTGAGAATTTTAGAGATGTATGTTTGAAGAACTATAATCTAGATCCAGCATGGTACTACACATCACCAGGATTGTCATGGGATGCCTGTTTGAAAATGACTAGTATCAAATTACAACTACTACATGATATTGATATGATAAATATGGTTGAGAAAGGTATTAGAGGTGGAATATCAATGATCTCAACCCGTTATAGTAAGGCTAATAATAAGTACATGAATAATTATGATTCATCGAAGCCATCGAAGTATATTCAATACCTAGATGCAAATAATTTATATGGGTGGGCAATGAGTAGGAAACTACCAACACACAATTTCAAATGGATGAATAAGATGGAGTTGAAGAAGTGGGATAAGTATCCTTCTATACTAGAAGTGGATCTAGAGTATCCAATAGGACTCCACAACCTCCATAACGATTATCCTCTAGCTCCAGAAAGACTAACAGTAAATGAGGTAGATAAATTGATCCCAAATCTGGGCAACAAATCTAAGTACATCATCCACCATAATACGCTGAAAGTATATGAGAGCATGGGATTGAAAATTACTAAGATCCATAGAGGTATAACGTTTAGTGAGAGTGCTTGGATGGCTCCGTACATAAACTTGAATACAGAGCTGCGAAAGGTCGCTAAGAATGAATTCGAAAAGGATTTCTTCAAGCTAATGAACAACTCAACCTTTGGTAAGACTATGGAAAACATACGTAATAGAGTTGACATCCAACTTATTACATCTGAGAAGAAGGCAAAGAAGTTTGTGTCTAGACTAAACTACCAACATAGAACTATATTCTCAGAGAACTTGGTGGCTATACATATGAAAAGAACAAAAATAGTATTCGATAAGCCAATCTATTTAGGCATGTCTATCTTAGACCTTAGTAAATCGCTAATGTATGACTTCCATTATGAATACATCAAACCTAAGTACCATGAGAAAGCGAGACTCCTATTCACAGATACAGACAGCTTGATGTATGAAATAGAAACGGATGATTTCTACAAGGATATAAGTAACGATGTACAATCGAAGTTCGACACAAGCAACTACCCAAACGATCATCCATCAGGTATAGAAACAGGAGTCAATAAGAAAGTTATAGGAATGTTTAAGGATGAAGCAGGTGGTAAGATCATTACCGAGTTCGTTGGACTGAGGGCAAAGCTATATGCATTCAAGTACTGCGATATAGAAGAGAAGAAGTGTAAGGGTGTGAAGAAGGCAGTCATTAAGAATGATATTACATTTGACAATTATAAGACCTGCTTATTCGATGGTGATCCTCAGATGAGAAAGATGAATGTGATCAGAAGTCACCTACATAATATCTATACAGAAGAAGTTCAACAAGGTAGCACTGTCTAGAGATGATGATAAACGGAATATCGATTCTGATGGTATTCATACTCTAGCATATGGTTACGAGAATATAGATGAAAAAATTATGGTATACAAAAATAAACCAAATCCTTATGGTAGTACAGGTCAAAAATAAATTGGTGTTATATGTGGTAAGAACACAACGATATCATTCATATCAGCCTCGAAAACATCAAAACGTATAATCTATTTCAAAACGCTATCAGGTGGCAGTTCGGTATCATATGGTACAGTTTGTAATTCTTCTCTTACGAAACTTCGTTTTGGGCCCGCTATCAAATAGTATAAGACAGGTTGATTCGTAGAGATGGTACTACGTGAAATATCATACATATCTAGACTCAATATTGGATCAGTTGATCGATATCTATCACCACCTTGAGCTCTCCTGGGGCATATAAATACCTAACTTTCACTCCTGCTGGTAATATTTTTTCGTCTAATCCAACAGGTCTTTTATACTCGTCTTCTTTGTTTTCAACTTCTTTAGAGCTTATCAGTTTGATAGGTTCTTTACCAGTAATTCTTTTAACCGAACTATTGATGGCTTTCAGGACGCCAGGTAATATCTGAACCCACTTTCTTGATCGGTCATTTTCCATTATCATTTCCTGAGCATATTGATGGCTGAATAGTTTTTCAGAAATAGTTCTATTGGCTCTTTCGACTAATGATTGTGCTCTATGGTTGCCAGCCTCACTTCTTTGAATTTTAATATTATGTTTTTTCATTTCACCCATGAATTCCGTTCCAGGATCTACCATCAATGTTTGTGGCCATTTTAGTTTTCTAGAATAGATCTTAGTAAAAGCTTTTGATACTTCTGTTGAATACTTAGATGTCAAGGGTTCGGCATCAACGTATCTAGAAGCTATATCAACAACAACCAAAGCATATTTGTAAGTTCTTCTTTTCACAGTGTCATGTGGAAGAAACAATAGATCTGCTTGATGTATCTGATTAGGTTTTGATATATCCCAGTGAGGTCTTGGGACATATGTGGGAGCTGGTAAGTATATCTGCCAAATCGATTGTTTCTCGAGCCACTTCTTTGCAAGGTCTTCACTTACGTTAGCAGCCTGTGCTAGTTTATAAATAGCCGAATATCCTTTCCAATAACCATTGGTTGAATAATAGATCTTACTAAACATATATAAATGAAAGAATAGTTTATTCCTTATAGTAGTATGTCACAACAAACGATTTCAGAAAAACTAGACGTCAGTCGTGTTTATAAACATCCATATGAATTGAAAGCAGAAAGTAGTCTAAATCGAATAACCATGAACCCATCTTCTGCAAGTCCAGGAGAAACTCTGTATGTCAATATTCCACAATTATCGGAGAATGTTGTTATTGTTCCTGGTAGTATAGCTATACTATTTGATATAACTAGCACAGGACACATAAATAAGACACTTGTTAATAATGTAGGTAGGAACCTAGTATATAGGCAAAAAGTTATATTTGGTGGAGAAACTCTTCAGGATACGCAACGCCATGATCTTTTCCACACCTATCAACAGAAGAACGTGAAAATAGAATAAAGCAGGGTATATCTTCCGAAGCTATGAGAAAGATGCGATCAGATGCTGGTGATAAGCCCACTGATGTTGCTAAGGACATTGCTTTAGCAGCAATACATAGCACTAAGTATAAGATCCCACTTGACCATTCCATTTTGAACAATCATGGAGTATTTTATCCAAAGGCACTACCTCACCCACTAATCTTTGAGATTACTCTAGCTCCAGTCTCAGATGTGTTAGTCTATGCAGATACCACAATACCTCCCAACTATAAACTTACGAATATAGAAATGGAATATTCATGTATTTCGAGTGAATACCTAGCAAGTGGAGCAGCATCAACATATCGAGCAGGTAGAGGCTTCTTCTATGAGAATATAATTCTATATAAAACATTCAATATCGGGACTAATGATAGTGTGATTAACGAACATATTAATTTACCACAGAGGTCTATGACTGGGGTATTGTTCTTGTTTACGGAAACCTATGTTGCAGGTGCACGAGATTCTGAAAAGTTCGTTAACCCTAAGATTAAAACTGTAATTATCGATATCGATGGGATGCCAAATCGCCTGTACTCGAAAGGTATGCTGCCCTCCGATCTATGGGATTCTATAAGGAAACGCTTCACAGGATTAGAAGGTGTAAAACAAAATGACTTTTATGCTAGTGATAAGTTTGCATTGTGGATTGATTTGAGGACTTTTGCAGATAATGATGTTCATGGAGGAGGATTGATGTTGAATAATACGCGAGATGGTGTAAGACTAGAGATTAGAAGGAAGACTGGAACTGCAGCTACCTGTTACATGTTCGTAGTAGCTGATGCTTTGTTTACTCTTATTAATTCAGAACTCCAATCGATCATGTATTAAAAGATTGAGTACTAATATACGTATATGGAAAAAATGAATGATAAGACACCTTTTCACTGTATCATTACAGGACCAACAGAATGTGGAAAGACGAAATATTTAATAGACCTTCTTAGAGGATCCTTTCGTTACATATTTGAATATATAGTACTATTTTTCCCAACATATGCAAATAATAAAACGTATCATGGTTTTGCAAAGAATGATCCTAGATTTATCGTTTTATCACCTGATGCAAGTAATGTAGACGAGATAAATGATTTATTATCATGTTGTCAACAATTGTTTACAGGTACTAAGACGTTAATTATATTAGACGATTGTGCCTTTAGCAAAGACCTAAAACAGCGTTCTAATAAGTTCATCAATCTAGGATTTTCAGGAAGACACGAAGGAATATCTATTTGGGTATTAACTCAACAATTAACCTCGATAGCTAAACCATTTCGTGAAAACGTAACTTGTGTAGTTGCATTCCATAGTTCATGTCAAACATCAACAAAGACGTTATTTGAAGAGTGTGGGGGTGATATCGATAGTGAAGATCGTAAGAAATTCGTAAAGTTATTAAAATCTGAAAAATACTCTAGGATATATTTTTGTTTGCGATATCCATTCCAGTGTTATCTAGAGATACCAAGTGCAACAGACTTAAACGATAGTTAATAACTATAATTATAATGTCGTTAGTAATCAAGAAATTCGAAAACCATGAACTCAACCTATCCATTAATACTTGCATAGATAGTAAGCAGAATATATATTTCAAAGGGAAAGATATTGCATCAACATTGGGTTATAAGGATACAGATCAAGCAATTAGAAAAAAACGTTGATCGAGAAGATAAAATAACATACCCCGTCCAGCAGACGGGTCAGGTTAGAAACCAAATAATGATAAATGAAAGTGGTTTCTATTCTCTCGTTTTTGGATCTAAATTAGAAACAGCCAAAAGATTTTAAAAATGGGTTACATCCAAAGTGCTTCCATCTATCAGAAAGTATGGATACTATAGAATGTTTGACAATCCCAACACATTAACATTTAAGATAGAAGATGAATACGATCTGCATACGAGAGTTGTTAAATATATTAGGCGCTTTTACCCCAATGCCTTAATAACAGCTGGATTGGGTGAATTGCAAGATAGTTCAACTAAGCGAATCGATTCTTATAAAAAAGGATATATGAAGGGGCAACCAGATATTATTATAACTAATTGTCATAAAACTTATAATGGTTTATGTACCGAATTCAAAACCCCTATTGGTAATGGTGTCTTGTCTAATGCACAAAAGAATCTATTAGAACGGTATGAAGATAATGGATTCAAGTGTCTAGTATCAAATGATTATGATCTAATAATAAAAGATCTAAATTATTATCTGAAAGATATTAGAATAAGGTGTAGGTATTGCAATAGGAAATTTTGTACAAAGGAAACACTAAGAAACCATAAAAAGTACTTCCATAGAATCATGTAGATGAAGAAGATAAGGTAGAATATAGGGCTCTTCAAAGGGAGGAACGTTTCGTTCCCTCCTTGAATAATATACACCCACATATGATTATAATGATATAAATAATAGTCGATAATTATTATTTATATGACGTCGATTGTTGAAGAGTATATTAATACTATTGAAGAAGATACCAAACCGCAGCCTGTTGAGACAAGAGCTCCAAGAGAGAAGAAGGTAAGATTCAAGAAGGATCCAACAGTAATCCCAACAGATATAGATGATAAAAGGGAATCCTTATCGATCCTAGCAGTGTTGGGAACTATAAATGAATTCATTGGAATCAATATGAGTCTTGGTGATGTTAAGAGGTTATCAGTAAAAGATGTTGAGAAGTACTACAATAGATACCAAGTCATAACTGGTAATAGGGTTACTAATGGCCTAGTAGATACTGCTATAAAAGCTACTGTGGAGATAATCTCCCACATGGTTACTATAGATAACAATGATGAATTATGCAAAGATCTACAAACTAATGAATTAGTCAAACAAGAACTATCAAATGCCGCTGGATACATAGTATTAAAAGGAGGTAGAATGGTAGCTCTAGCAAGTGGCCTACTTCAAGTAGCTAAACATGTTAAGATTTCTTCTGAGACAACTGTTGATAAATCTCTTGAGCAGACTCTATAAACTGTTGAGCACCTGTTGAGCATCTCTTGAGCACTTCCAACAAATTGGTTTAAACAATAAAATATAGTAATTATAATATGTCGGACGATATGTTAGATGATGAATATATTGAACAAATTACTAAGGAGTTAGAAAACAATAAACCAACTCCTAAACAGAAAGACCCTAAGAAGGTCGAAGCTGGAAAGAAGTTAGCAGAATACCATAAGAAAGCAAAGAAAGCTCTCGAGGCTAAACAGAATACCGAAGTAGAACCAGATCCCAAGTCTTACGTACCTGAGTTATCATTTACGACAGTATTAACAATAGTTGGTATAGGTCTAACTGCTACAGACTTGTATTTTAGATATGGTAGAAAGAAAGAACATAACGTACAAGAAAACGAAATCATAGGTAAACCACCACCTACCCACACTCCTACAAAAATAGGTATGTAACAAATTGATTTAAACCTATGATAAGATATATAAATATTATGGCAGAAAATAAACTTGTTAAAACAGCTACAAATGCAGCCGTTATAGTTGGACTTTCAGCTGGCGTTGGTTATCTTAGCAAGAAGATGATGAAAGAATCGTTCCTAAATGACCCCTCATCAAGTATCACGAATTATGGCAAGTGGGTTCTAGTACTATCTGGTAGTATATATTTGAAAGAGTATCTTGAAGATAAGAAAATACTACCAAAGTCACTTTAAACTAGTGTACGTATTATACAATATAGATGGCAACTATAGCAATAATGATTGGTGGAGCTATTCTAAATGCAACGACATTCGTAGGAGGATCTTACTTAGCAAAGTATCTATCAGGCAACAATTCAGATGAAGAACGAATCAGACATGATAAGGCTCTAGAAAAATATCAACACGATATGGGTGAATGGCAGAAAAGAAGACGAGAATATCAAGATTGGTTATCAGAAAAATATCAAAATAAGATTCACGCAGATGATAACGACAAAGAGACTGATAACGCTTTTAGACTATATGCCCAAACACATCCAGATTTCAATTTGAATAAACCACAATTATCTAACTATTATAAACCAAGCAATAATCAAAAACAATATGAAATGGCATATGTGGGAGGTGGTATCATGGCTATAACATATATAGCTACTAAATTGGTATGAAAGATAACCTATATTATAAATTATAAGATGGATGTTGACCCAACCGAAGGGGATCCTGATGAACGCAATCCTTTCGATCATGACAATCACGATGACAATGGTTATATAGATGATGAATATTACGAAATGTCTCAAATGACATCAACCCATAATAAACCTCATACCCACACCACTGAAGAAACATCGTTCATAGAAGGGGATAATACCGCCCCACTAATTATTAGAGAAAATAGAACCCATAGCGCTTGGGAAAGAATTAGAACATTGTATCCCAACTTCGACCCTGCAAAATCCAAGTTCACAGCAACCTTAGATAAATGGGATCGAGTGGTAGTAAGACTAAATAAACGAGGTGGTAAAAGTCATACTCTAATTACTGCAGATGGAGAAATAAATGAGAAATTACCAAAAACAATCATTGATTCTCTTGGTAAGACAGCTGATAGAGTAGTACTGATTTGGAAACGAAGAAGAAATATTTAGACGAAAAGAAAAGTTTATAACACTAGAACGAGATCTGGAAGATATATCGCAAGCTGAAGACAAAGATGTTAGAGATAGATTAAATAAATCAATTACAGCACAGATAGAACTAGAAGCAGATGAGATCGATAAACTTGAGCAGGTGAATGAAGTAATAGAAGGGCGTATGTCTCTAAAGGATCGTATAAAAGCTATATTCAAAAAATATGGTTTTACTGTCATTTATATTCTAACAGCTGTTGGGGTTGTTATTGGAGTAATTGTTAACAGCCTAACAAGTGGACTATCATCTGTTGCAAAAGGTATTGGAAATGGTTTGAAAACTATTGGAAAGAAATTAGGTGAAATACTACCTGGAATGATTGGAGCAATTGCATCCTTCATTTTTAGAACAGCTGGAGAAGTAATTAGCTTTTTGGCTAAAAACGCATGGCTTCTTATCGTAGCTGTGGTTGTTTATTTCGTAGAAAGATATAAGAATAAAAGATAGACTATATGGTATAATGGTAGTACTATACATCGAAAAAATAAAATGTGATGAGACCATATATCTCGAGAATCCGATTGAAGTTAGGAGGTATATTTCACTGATTAGCTGTAATTTTAATAATAATTTATATGATCTTATGAGTGAAGGTACAGTTTCTAATTCGCAAGGTAATGTATTACTTCGTATTCCTCAAGGAGACTATAACATAGAAAGTCTTAAAATTGCCATAAGTAAAGCTATTTCCGTTGGTGATAAGCCAATCAGTATAGAAATTTCAAATGGTAAAGCCTATCTTATTCCTACAGTTGGTGTTATACTAAGTGAGAGTCTAGCTAAATTACTTACTATTAATAAGAATCTAAAAATAGGATCTCGAAATGAGATTAAGATTATGAAGATTAATGTCGTATATATTCATCCAACACAAGTTATAAGAGAAACTAAATATTCACAAATCTTAACATCTGTAGAACTAAATAAAATTTGTCTAATATTAGCATTATAGAGGCCGACCATATTAATAGTATTCGTTTATGGGTAACAGATAGTAATAATAACATGATAACTTCTGGAACATATCCAATACGGATTGTGTTGAAAATCGTTTAGAGAGTAAAATATAAATAATATTTATAATGGTAGTACTATATATCGAAAAAACGAAATGTGATGAGACCACATACTTCAAGTATCCAATCGAAGTTGGAAAGGATATTTCACTTATTGGTTGTAATTTTATTGATAATTCATATGATCTTATTGATGATGGTACAATTTCTGATATCGTAGGCTTAGAACTATACCGTTTTCCTAGGGGAGATTATAGCATAGAAAGTTTTAAAAACATTTTAGATCAATCAACTGAAAAACTATTATCTATAGAACATTTAAATGGTAGAACCTATCTCATTCCCAACATAGATGTTCTCATAAGCAAGAGCCGAGCTAAACTACTTACTATTAATAAGGTTTTAATGCCTGGGTCTCGAAATGATATCCAGATCTTGGAGAATCTTATCGAAGATGGTAAAGTTTTCAACATTAATGGTGAAGAACTATATCGTTTTCCTAAGGGAAAATATAGTATGGAAAGTTTTAACATCGCTCTAGAAAAAAATTATTAAAAAAATCCAATCCATTTACTACGGGAGGGAGACGATACCTACCTTATTACTAATCAAGAAATCACACTAAGTGATAGCCTAGATGAATTATTCAACGTTAGTAAGAATCTAAGAGCAAATAGTAAAAATATTATTGAGATGATGAATCTTAATGGTTCGGGTATATTAATGGATTTAGATCGAGATCGTGGATGGCGTATTCCTACAGGAAATTTTACTAGATTGGGTATAATATATCATCTTCTTAATTGTTTGGGTGGGGAGGTTACTAATCACAAGTATTATGCCGGAAGATCTAGTTTCGAAGCTGCAACAACATCAAACTAAACGATAGTCTAGCTAGATTACTTGGTATCAAAAATATATTGGAAAAAGGAAAACGCTACACTATTTTGGTTACAAATACTGCTATTCTCAGGAGTGAAGGTACAATCGTTGATAAGAACAACAACGTACTATATCATATTCCTAGTGGGGACTATACCTTAGAAAGTTTTAATAGTGTCTTAGAAGAAATCTATAAAAGAAAGAAACGACCCATTTATTATGAGAGGGAGGAGGGTGGTGACTATCTTATTGCTAATCAAAAAGTCATACTAAACGATAGCCTAGCTAAATTTCTTACTATTTATAGAACCTTGAAAAGGGGATCTCAAAATGAGATTCGTATCTGGAAAGCCTACAATCTTCCAAGTGAAGGTACGATCTCTCACACGAATGGTGTCGTAATATTTAGATTTCCTATGGGAAACCATACTTATCAGACTATATCTGATATATTTTATGATGTTAATGTAAGTTCGAATCCATTGAGTAATCCTATTATAAGTCATAATTATTCTAATAACGAGTGGCATATCTATACCAATGATGACCTTGTATTGAATGATAGTATGGCTAAACTATTTAATATTGATAGGCATATTAAAGCACCTGGTAGAGTCCGCTTCTATATATACCCAGCTATCAACCTTCTAGAAGATGGTATAGTTTCTGATATGGATGGTGATGATATATACAATATTCCTAAGGGACATTACGACTTAGAAAGAATTACAACCGTAATGAGTAAGATTCCTAGGTATAATGATAAGATTAATGTAGAAACCCTAAATGGTATAGTCTATCTTACTTTTAATGAAGATGTCATACTAAGTGAGAACTTAGCTAGATTACTTACTACAAACAATAATATAAGAAGTGGGATTCAAACTGAGATTCAGATTATGAAGAGATTCCATAATATATATATCCATTGTGACCTCATCGATCCGACACAAGTTATAAAAGAAACCGAATATTCACAAATCTTAACATCCATAGAATTAGATAAAAAAGGAGAAAAGGTATCCCATACTCCTAATAATCCACTTAGTATTAGAAAGTCTGATCATACCAATAGCATTCGTTTATGGGTAACATATAGTAATCGTTTAAACGCAAGATGCTACTATTAATCATATGGTTGACTACGATTCGATTTATCCAGATATACCTCTACAAGCCACTGGGGAAAACTTCAGACTTCATAAGGTAAATACGGTTCTATCAGAATTAGGATCTGAAATTAGACATTATGAAAAGGTGCGGAAGAAATATGTTAGAATACGAGGAATAACCCACAATCTTTCCGTTGGTGCTGGTATACTTTCAGTTATCTTAACCAGTTCTGCAGTAGCAACTTCTTTGTCGGGGTTTGGTGCTGTTATTGGCCTCCCAGTAGGAGTAGTCGGTGGTTTGTGTGGTCTACTTTCAGCTTCTTCTGCAACGGCTACTAAAGCTCTAACTAAGAAGGTTTCTAAACATGAAAAAACCGTAATGTTAGGAAAAGCAAAACTAAACACAATACGTGACCTAGTATCAAAAGTGTTAAATGATAACAAGATCAGAATTCGAACTGATTATGGTAGAGTTTAATAAGTATGAAGACTTGAAATACGAGATCCGACAAAAAACAGAGGAATTAAAAAAAAGAACCGACACTGTGGTGGAGTCAAGAAAGAGCACACAGAAGATACGGGAGGAAGTAAAGCAGGAGCTATTAAAACAACTAGAGAAATAACGTATTCCTATGACGTAACACTGACCTTATGGAGGTTTCATTCGTAAATTTAGATATGAAAAATACATATAAAAAATAAAATACATTCTATATGATATGAGACGAGGTACAAATCATGTATTCTTCAATAAATATTCATCAACTGATGACAGCCACCATAAAACAGTTGAGCATCATACTCCAAAGAATGCTCCAACGAAGTCTGAAATAATGAGTTCACAAAAACTAACCTCAACATGGGCTAGTTTCAATCGGCACTATCCTAATGCCGATCTAAGTAGATTCTATAAGGAAGCCACTGAAGAATATGGTATTGTTTACTATAATGTTTACTTCAAAGGACCAGATATGGATCATGCTGTGTGGGGTGATAAGAAATTCATTGATGATCCTAATTCTATAACAAATGCCGATAAGCAGGCTATGAAACTTGCTTTGGGATCTATACAAACGTTTCCAGATTCATTACTGCCTACTACACATAAGTATCCAGTTCCAGGAATACTATTTACACAAACAGCTTTGGATATTGCTCCATTGTCGAAAGAAATGAAGATATACGTTTCTCCAACTAGGTACTTCATTGTAAAGTTCCGAAACATCTTCAAAGATTGTACAGTGACTTTCGAATCTGCTAAACAGTCAAGACATTGGTTGAGTGGACCTGACTATGGATATTGGCCACAACAATTAAACTTTGCTGTGTGGTGCGCTACTTCTGGTTGTGGAATAAGTTTACAAGAACACTATCCTCCAGTTGTTCAAGGATTTATCAAGTTCCACGTCTACTATACTATACGAAGAATCTTGTACGAGTTGGGAACACCATTACCAGATGACAACGTTTTTAATCAAACAAACAATCGGTATAGTAAGGTTGCTTTCCATCGTTTGTGTAACGAATTTAATATTCCTACCAATCCAGACTTCAGGTGGAAAGGAGGGCGCAATCATGGCTTAGGTGATATATTCATATATTATTCTGGTTCGGGTTATGAAAATGTTCACACAATTCGTGGATATGATATAGATGCTAACTTATATCCCAGTCCAGATGGAGAATTATTCTCTGATGAGGGTGGAAAGACTGATCGAGGAAATCTCATTTCATTTATTCGTAACGATGATCACAATGGTAAACAATATTCTTGGTTCGTTCCAAGTAAAGATAATGGATTAACAAAAGCTGGAATGGGGAGATTAAACAGATCAGCTGAGGCCTTCGTTTACTGTATATTAGGTGCACAAGTGAATACTCGATCAAGTATTATTGGTGCTGGTGGAAATGCTGTCGAGACGAGGCAGGAAATGTTAACACTTTTTGAAAGCGCTGTAATCGAGGGTGATATAGCAAAGAGTATACAACGATATCAACTAGCTGTTCAAGAGGCGAAATTAAGACTAGACTTAGCCATTGCACCAGGAATTTGGCTAATGCCATCCAATCTTATCATAAATACACAAAGCGTAATAGGATACAATAATAAGTTACTGAAAGCTACAAGTGATATGACATTTGGAGCTAACCATTTACTAAATAAAAAGGTAGAGCCTATAGTAATATAACACAATATAGGTAAAGTTAAACTACCACATCAATATGGAAACAAGCCAGTAGTAAAACCTACAGCAAGTACATCCCGAATCACACCATCCTCTCATGAAACTAATTTAGTTATATTAACAATAGCAACAGCAGGAGTAGGTTGGTATCTATTTACCTAAATATTTACAATATTTTTTCATATGAATATACTTACTACCAAGTTTGAGTGTCGCATTACAATCAGGACAAACATATTCTTTTCGTTGCCATTTTCTAGATCTCAACTTTTGTATATTCTTTAGTTCAGATTCTGATAATTTATCTTTTTTTATCTTTCGTTCATAAGACGATTTCTTGTGATTTTCTGGCAGTTCATCTTTTTCTATGTATTCGAACTTATATCTACACTTATCTATCTTCGATATACCGCTTTTACAATTGTTCAATCCTTCGCAAACCATCTTAACTATACCAGCATTGATTCCAAGGTGTTGTTGAATAGAATACATACTATTAAAGTATATAACTTCTTTTGTATCACAATTAGTAGCTCTAACACACTTCCTATTCTTATAGTTATCCTTAGCAAACGTATAGTCTCTTTCTCCCACATATTTTTTCTGTTGTTTTGCTATTAGTTGTAGATTATCAAGTCTATTATCAAGTTTATCATCATTAATATGACTAACTACTTTACCATCTGGAATGATACCATTAAAACATTCCCATATGAATCTGTGAACGTAATATGTTTTCTGATCACTCTTATACTTTCTAACTATGTATGATAGATATCCTGACTTGTTTACAATTCCTTAGTTGGGTTTTGTTTAACGATGTGCATTACTTCACCATCTATACTCCCAGCATATAATTCATAAATCGGATGAAAATGATATGATTTTCCATTAATAATAATCTTATTAATGAGAGGCACTTCTTGATTTATAATATTCTCTTCCATATACTATTTATAAATAATATATGTTTAAGTATCCTTCTTTAGTTTATCGAATCTTCTATTGATGTCCTGGATATCCTTATCACTTTTTTTTTTTTCATTCGTCTAGTAAATGCTGCCAATCTTGCATTGATGTGCTCTTCTCTCTCTTCCTCTTCCTTGATTCGTGCATCTATATTTTCATCTTCCTCTTTCTCTTTCCTAATTTGTATGTTTCTCTCTTCCTCTTCCCTGATTCGTATGTTTCTCTCTTCCTCTTCCTTTAGTATCCTAGCTTCCTTAAATTTTTTGATTCTTTTTAGTAAGCGTTTCTTATCATCGCCATCATCATCGCCAACACCATCACCACCACCAACACCACCAGCAATGTCTCGTACATTAATGCCACCACCAAATTGAGTACCATGATTATCAGTAGTATCATATTGTTCATACTTCTCGAGTATCATTCGAAAATTACCAACTTGTTCACTAAGATAGTTAATATCATCTTCTGTTTATTTATTTCTTCCTTGAGTTCTCTAATTTTCGCTAGTTGATTGATTTGTCTTTGATCTTGCTTTAGTTGCATTAGCTCAAGCCGTTCGAGTCGTTTGAGAATGATAAACGATATCTCATATTGTTTACTATTTATCGATTTTCTTTTCTTAGCATTTTCGTTCTCGGCACGTGCCATATTCATAAATTCCTTACCCTCTTCTATCGATTTCAGATTCTCAACTAACGATTCTCGATCTTTGGTATCGATTTCTGACGATTCTTGTTTTTCAACCTTTATCTTCCTAGCTTTTTCCTTATTCAAATATCTTAGTTCAACATCATTACCATCATCAGTATCATCATCAGTATCATCATCAGTACTATCATCAGTATCGCGACCAATCATTCTATACGTTTTTTGTATCTTTTTATAGACCTCCGTTACTGCTGATTTAGTTGAATTCGCTTCTTCCTTCTTCTGTTTTAACTCCTTTGCTAATAATGTAAGATCTCTACTAATCTTCGACACGTCCTTCTTAAAATCCTTACATTTACTGT
Organism: Actinernus sp. WN-2022; assembly: GCA_030867875.1. Classification (NCBI taxonomy): domain Eukaryota; kingdom Metazoa; phylum Cnidaria; class Anthozoa; order Actiniaria; family Actinernidae; genus Actinernus; species Actinernus sp. WN-2022. Next base: position 183,493,872 of record JAOWCC010000577.1, read on the forward strand.
TGTGATCTACTTTTGACAAATAGTTAGATCTTAGAAGGAACTTCTTTGATAATTCTTCTCTTTCTCTTTCTAGACTACGCAATAGCTTCTTTAATCTTTCATATTTATACTGGAGAGATTCAACCATCACACTAATACTATTTTTACATAACACCTTCTTATTTTATTTTATTTTGTTGTGTGTGGAGGTGTAATCCTATTATTGTTTGTTTATAGTGATATCGTTGTGTGTGGAGGTGTAATCCTATTATTGTTTGTTTATAGTGATATCGTTGTTGTGTGTGGAGGTGTAATCCTATTATTGTTTGTTTATAGTGATATCGTTGTGTGTGGAGGTGTAATCCTATTATTGTTTGTTTATAGTGATATCGTTGTTGTGTGTGGAGGTGTAATCCTATTATTGTTTGTTTATAGTGATATCGTTGTTGTGTGTGGAGGTGTAATCCTATTATTGTTTGTTTATAGTGATATCGTTGTTGTGTGTGGAGGTGTAATCCTATTATTGTTTGTTTATAGTGACATCGTTGTGTGTGGAGGTGTAATCCTATTATTGTTTGTTTATAGTGATATCGTTGTTGTGTGTGGAGGTGTAATCCTATTATTGTTTGTTTATAGTGACATCGTTGTGTGTGGAGGTGTAATCCTATTATTGTTTGTTTATAGTGATATCGTTGTTGTGTGTGGAGGTGTAATCCTATTATTGTTTGTTTATAGCGATATCATTGTGTGTGGAGGTGTAATCCTATTATTGTTTGTTTATAGTGATATCGTTGTTGTGTGTGGAGGTGTAATCCCTCCTCAAGACTACGAATTCCTCTACAAGGCTGGAATCACATCCATATTTGGACCCGGTAAGGACCCCCTTATTTTAGCAGTTTCTTTACCTTTTCCATACCGTCACCCCCAGAATTTTGAAGCCACATGCCCCACAGTGCTTGAACCCTGGCTACGCCACAAGAACTTTATTGAACTACATGTACCAGGAGCCCATTATGGTAATATTCCTGGCATACCAGCAGTTTTACTTATTCATTTGTTCACTCAATATAGACCCTATGCATAAGTCCTGGTAACTAGCATGTCAACGAGGCCAGTAGGTCCTCTGGAATGTTGAAATTGAAGCGCCCGGGGAGATTGTGAAATGCACTGAAGGAATGTTCAGTGAAACAATGCCGTTAATTTGCTATGCGCCTGGCTGGTTATACTATAAAGAAACATTTTTCAACTAAACAATCATGTTCAACACGTTTCACACTTCCTGCTAGCATTTCAACTTCAACATTCCATAGGACCTACTGGCCTCTTTTTCGTGTTGTGACCGCGCGAGTTATGCATAGTGTGTATGCTTCTTTCGAGAATGCTGATATTGTTGTTGTTTTACACAAGGTACACGAATACCAGTTGCTGCAATGGAAGTCGTTGATGCCATAACGTGTAACACTGGCTCGGATAACAAACAGACTGCACTGTAGACCTCAACGAATTATGTCAAGAAGAAACAACGTTGACACAAGTCTTAATTTATAAAAAAAAATGCTTTCAAAGCTAACTTAAAATGGCAGATATTAATATAGGATGTCTTAAAAAGACATTTGAAAAGCCTGGCCAGTTTTGCGCAGCTTCAAACTAATAAGAAACAGAACATCTTTTTAAAGCTATTGTCAGTGTCATGTTATACGAGCAAAGCTGATATCGGAAGCTCGAACAATAGCGATACTTACTGCCACGTCATCCATTGTTATTGATGTGCCAACCAGAGATCCATTGGTTCCCGACACAAAGCGGCCCTTTGAAATCAGGTTTACATTAGCATAACAATTGTAAAGTTTATCAACACGAAGTATCGCTTCAGTCCAATAGCCCACTTCCGCGATATGCTTTACTTGTCACGCACAAAGGTTTCAATACGAGAACTCTGGGAACTCCCCACACAATGCCAAGGGTAATACTAAGTTATGGGAAGAATCAGCTTATCGACGGACACTCTCCTGGTAACTCTAGAGTATATCCTTCGAAGGGCTTAAACCCTGTATGCAATATTATGAAGGCTGTTCTTAACATATCCAGAGCTTACCTCCCAAAACTCAGAACAAAAAACTCCATACAATCTGTATGAAACTGGCTATGTATAAATCGATACATACTGAACAAGTTATTAAGGGTGTACACAAAACCTCTAATATTTATGGCAGGGGATTTACGCGACAACTATAAAGTTCGCGATTTCGAACAGGCAGTGCTGTATTGTATGGATTGTATTTAGAACCGCAAATAATGGCTGCCACGAACATTACCTGCCATAAGGGAGACGCCTACCCAACGAACTAGCTATATGGAGCTGTCAAATTATGTAACGGCGGGTTTGAAGATGGAAACGTCATGCGATAATTTATAAACGGATATGATTGCTGCGGTTGCCTCACAAGACGTGCTTGAAGCTAGAGCCACAGCAGGGGGCTTAAGGGCCTGTCTGAGATCAGTGTAATGATCAAGCATCTTAGTGCTGGTCCGTCCTACATGTTGAGCAATATAATCTTGTCGCACCCCAAGCAGAGAGAGTGTGATTGAACAACCCGGACGCAGACTGTGCGGGGTTTCACCCTTGTCAGCATCAATAGCGTGAGGGTACGACTTCCGTCTATTATACACCGCCGAGCCGATGAAAGGGTCTTCACTCACACTCTTTCCATTGGTACTGCAGAACAAAATTAACCTGTATAAGTTTACATACTGCCATATAGCGCTCGAAATTCTTTACAGGACAAACGACTTCATTATGACAACGACGAATTGCAAACGTATTAACGTAAGGGCATTGCCTCGCAAGGTTTTTCCGAATGTATGATTGAATAGGATGCCTTAGAAGTCCGGAAAAATAAGGCTTCTCTGGAGGGTGTTCTACCTAGGTCTGAAGAACGATACCCTGAAAAGAAATCTACGCTGAAAAAAACAGATCACGGCTGAAAATATATAGGGAACCGGGGTACGCAGCTGCATAAGAATGTGTCCCAACAGGCTCTAATTTGTCCATAAATAAAGAATCGCTTTTTTAGGACAGGCCCTAGACTTTGATTGTTCCTCTCTTATGGCTCTAAGATAGTCTTTTATTCTCTTATGGCTCTAAGATAGTCTTTTATAGAATGATGAGAAACCGGATTCCCCGTACCCAGTCTATCGTTCCATTCCCAACCGAGTCCGGCTTGGATAAAGATAGACCTAAGTTTACCAATAATATTATCTACTGTGCCTGCTGCAAGCCTCGTAGGGCATAAACATTTAGCAGCTTGAGCTACTCTGGCTTGATCACAATTGAACATGTGTACCTTGGTACGCCCAGTCTTGTCTTTCCAAACTAGATATAGTAATATGTCCGATAACGTAGCGGAGGAAAGGGACTTTGGTGTAGAAAGAGAGGCTAGAAAGTCTTCTGCTTCTCATACGGTTTGCTTGTTTTAATTTTCCTCATCTGGGACAGTCGCAAGTTAATGATCTCCGTATCGATGTGGATACGACCAGTTGTAGGGGGCTTAACAACCTCTCCCCTAAAGCCACACTTCTGACAAAAATTGAATGTGTCATCATTGAGATAAGAGCACTCCGGACAAGGTGCTGCTGGTCTCCAGATTCTAGGTCGTCTGTTCTGAATATCAAAAGTACGATGTTATTTATTCTAAATACAAATAAGTCCCACTGTAAAGGTCGTGTAGGAAAACAGTTGTGCGAGGAGGGGAATGGAGTACTCCTGATTCTCACCTTGCTACCTAATCTGAGGGAGTCGCTGGAGAGACTGCGGAGAATAGGCCACCGCAGAAGGGTAGAGCTTGGGAACGACAATACTGAAACCTATCTTAGACTAACAAAAACTTCAGGAGGGGCCCGGCAAGAACAAATGGAGGGAAAACGTAAGCGTTCTCGTCCCGGCCGATATCTTGGGTGAACACATTGACCCCACTGGAGTGAGGAGTGTAACGTGGGGTGAAGTGCTTGAGCGGCTGACCCTGAACATACAGTTGTACATTGGAGTCCAGTGACATTAGATCTATAGTTATGATCCACAATCCATCAAGCATTCTTAGAGAGCATACAGTCTGTCTGACATCTTTCGGGAAGGTGCATCAGCCCGGTTGGACAGAGGGAATGTATTGGAGTGTCAAATGTTATTTTCCAAAGCTGTGGAAGATAAATGTTTAAGGGCGTCGTTGAGCGGTCTGTTTTTACCACCCTGTTTCTGCCATGACTGCAGAAAAGCCATATTATCCGTATTCGCGTCTACCCGAGTATTTGTGACCTTTCCCGCTTTGAGTACATAACGAGCGCAAGAGCTTCCTTGACGACAATGGGCGCGTCACGGGGACCCAATAATCACGGATTTCAAAGGGCGGGCTTCCGGGAACCTCGATTCCACCCCAAGCAAAAACTGAAGCGTCACTGGAAACTTTGACCACCACATGCCTGTCACTGGGCCAAGGAAGGCATTCCTGCCAATGCTCTATTTCCTTTCTGAGAGTTCTTGAGACCTTTTAAAATCGCTCGCGACGACTTTAGGAAGTCAGCAACAGATCGATATATTTCTCTAGCGTACAATTGTGCTGCTGGTACCGCAATGCAGAAGGATGTTATCTTCCCTGCGAGTCGCTGAAGTGTTTTCGGGAGGATGAAAGCACAGCGCTCCGAATCCATGTTGAAGCCGAGGGAAAGCACAGTACGACTCGATCGGTATCAATGAGGATTTTGAGAGACCTATGAAGTACCCCAATGCGATAAGGACAGTGGCAGCAGCCTCTGAGAGCTCGAAATCAGACCAGTCCTTGGAACCGGAGGAGTGTTCATGGAGGGGAGCGAGTTGGCCAAAATGGAGGTCGTCTTATGTATTGGCTACACGGTACCCCAAGGGAAGGAACATAATTTGTGGCCGCCAAAGCAATCGTATGATAAATGTACGCACTGGCTTTCCAGCCGAAGGGAATAGTGTTATAAACAAAATACCATCCTTGCCATTCAATTCTAAAGAACGTTTTACTTGCTTGCGATAGTGCCACATGATCATACCCGCTTTTATCATCCATACTGGTTTGGAAACAAGACTTCATTCCTATACTACGCAACACGCCCAAAATCATAACACTACAACTAGTGGAGTGTGACAGTGCCGGATGCCAGCAGCAAACGGTTTCTTTAATAAACTACAGTATTACAAATCATTACATAGTTCTAATATTACAAAATCATAATATTTAACAGGACATGAAGGAATAGTGGAGAACACATTCCATAACCACACTGCATGCATCATCCTAAAGGGATGGTTAAACAATCAAATGACGTAATCACATGATAATAAGTAGCTTTTCACATGCTTAAATCAAATAATACCGAAAAATCGATATCTAAAGAAAATAATGTACGTTGCCCGGTACGAAAAACCATCGTAAAAAACCACGTCTTGCTACGTGGAAAAAACTTCTGGAAACTTACTCCTCGACCGAATGCAATCGTACAAGGCTCCGAGGGCTAAAGCCAAAATGGTTATATCTTGATGAATAATAATTTAAAACATTAAAACTAAAGTTTGGCTGACTTGTGGCTGTCCAGCAAGCGAAAGAAAGAATTCTAAACTGATCTTTGTATACCTCAAATATGAATATTAAACATATGACTGTACAAGAAAAGAAACTAATGAACTATCACTTAAGTGATAAACAATAGCTACGTGCCGTAATGAAGACGCTTTCCAGCTCACTTTGTTATACGTTGGAAAGCCTCTATTATTTACGTAACGGGGAACATTAGAAATGTGATCAAGCTTGAAAGTAAATCCTTAATCCAGAGATTCTAAAAACGCTCATCATGGCACATTCTGGGTTTAGTTGGTTCCATTGTAATTGGCATAACGAGGTGCGGTGGATCAACACAACCAACTTTCCTCCAAAGCGAAAGGGAGCCATTTTGCAGTCGCTGTGAAATAGTAGAACTGATAAACTCTTCGAATTGCAGACACGCCTTACTGTCGGGAACACAGCTACAGGGGGAGAAGCAGAATTGTAAAACTGTCCCTGGGAATCACCCCGGAACGGAACGAAGAAATCTCTTGCTGACTCCGGTTTTCAAGTAAGCCAGGATTTCTTCGCGTTTTTGTTGATTAACGAGAATCTGTTCCCATTGTGGTAGATGCTTGTGGATCTCGGCAGCTACGAAATGACTGTCTCTGAAAATAATGTCTCGAACGGACGCTTTAACGGTAAGTTCAGCCACCATATGTGGCGAAGGTGCTGGGGCTGCAACGCTAGGGGTTATACCCTTCCAATCACACCAACGTATAGTAACTGGTACAAAGCATCGTTCTCAGGAGAAAAATGACATATTTTGAGACGCTTGTATGGGATATGAAATCAAAAACATAACAAAATCCTACAATAAGGAAGAGTATAACTCCGTAGCGAAGCAACCCCGAAATACCCCGCCAGGGACAGAGCAATGCAGGGTATTAGATAACCCCTTCGAGGAAGCTTTGCAACGGGTTATGTCTAATGCACTAAAAATAAAATTATAAACAGTTTATTATTAAAGACTGTTGGCTCGGCTAGCGTGGGTTAGGGCTGACCGATAGGCGAAGTGTCCAAAACCTCGGCAATTAAAGCATCTACCCCGAAAGCTGTTGAAACGCCGACCTCTCAGTTGGTTGCCTCTATAACCGGTGGCGAACATAGGCCCAAGATTTCCCCCTCCTTCCCGAGGCATACGAATGAGGTATGGTGGGGCTAGCCTTCAATACTTTTTGAATATGGGCCGCTACCTGTTTTTGGTCTTCATCCCTAAGGAGCTGAATTACAATAGCTGGCAGGCGTGGGTTATTGACGAGAGGACGGCATTGTTTGAAAATAGCGTCGTATTTTCCACGGTCCTGGTCATAAACGTCCCGGGCTGTGTTCCAGCGCGGCTGTACTAAGGCGATAGAACCATAACTGAAGGGGGCTGGACGACTAGCCAATTGTTTGACGGTGTCTAGGCCCGTTTCACATTATCTTTGGAAATTGAGGAACGCAGGGAATCCACCTTCTCTGCGAGGGCTTTAAGGTCCTAAGGTATAGACGCAAATAAAACGAAGGCGTAAGTATTAGCCTGTAGGAAAACCAAACTACTTGTTGAAATAAAATTCATGTCGCATAGCCACTACGGTTCGCCTATAACCTTAAGAAAAGTACTACGAAAACTCTCGCTCCTTTGCTAAGAAAATTAACAAGCAAAGCCATATAGTCTTGTAAAAGTCGCTTGCCTATGGGCAGTAAGCGGTTGCTACCATAAGTCGTAGTTACAAAGAAAGTTTAAAACAGCTTCAAAATTTCTAAAATGCAAGCGAACATAATAAACATTCCCATCTAGCCGGACCCGCAGTCCCTAGTGCAAGTCCAATCGATAGGCTTTAGCACATTCTGCCGGCAGAATTTCGAGCATAATAGGGCCTCAGGAGCAGAAAACGTAATTGGCGCATAGTCGGGGCAGAATAGGCCATTTTGCATATTTTGGGGCCCGGGAACGAGGAAAAGTGGAGTGGAGAGGGAGCTGGGTACGAGCAAAACAAAGATGGCGGCGGAACAAACAGAAATCATTGACCATGACGAAGAAGAACAAGAAAGACAGTTGGTTACCAATGCTTTAACTTATCTTAACTTTATTGCAGGCTCCGAAAAAGTTCGACCTATAGCTCGTAAACGTAAAATTAGTACTAATCCATGAAAAAAATGGAATAATCGGCTTGTACACGCTAAACTGCAACTGCCCCAAATTTTCAGAAGCATGAATCCGAGCATAATAGTACTTTTGGAGCATAATTTCGAGCAGAATAGTCTTTTTTTCGGGCAATTCTTTCGAGCAGAATAGCCTTTTTTTCGAGCAGAATGTGCTAAAGCCTACCAATCGATCTTATTGTTGCAAAATAAAATAAATATGTCAAAATGTTTGTTACCATTTTGTCCAACAACGAGGAAAGTCGCCACTAAATCCTTCTGGACGAGAAAAGGAAAACACTAAATTCAAAAGTAATCAGCAGATATATATATATATACACACTATTCTACATCGTTAATAGTCGTTTTGGGGTCATGATTAGGTGAGAAAAAATAACTAGAAGGTACCAAAAACTAACATTGAAAGAAAAAATTAAAGCATGCCGGTAATTGTGGAGTATGTTTGATAAAAGGCTAAGCCTGCTTCTTTTTTTTTTTGAAAACCAAAAGTACGAGTTTAATACCGAGAACCGAGGTTCTAAGCCCTAAACATCCCGAGGGCCGTAGGCCCCGAGTGATGTTTAGGGATTAGAACCGAAGGTTCGAGGTTTTCTCAAATAGAAAGGAGGTTTAAAACTGAGTTATAAACCTCCCTCTGTAACAGTTATAAACCTCAGATTGACGATTTAATTAGTCTATTGTTCAACGGGTTTATACCAGAGTTTCACCCCTATGAAGAACAAAGAAAACCGTGTCAAGTGTGATATAATAACGTTTTTATGCCCAATGTACATGTACGTAATGTTGAGAACGTTTAAAGGTAAAAGTATAAATATCAAAAACCCAATGTATATGGAAAATAAGTGCAATAACTTGGAAAACCGCTGATATTATAAGACTCGTAGTGACCGCAATAGTTAGCGATAGGAAATATAACGGGATGAGCAGAGACACGTTTATTTAAAGTTAAGAAATCTTAACAGACCACATCCTTATGCGAGCGAGACATACTGTTTCCTAGTTACGAATTCGATCTGCAGCACACATTTGCCTAACAATACGATTCAGTAATATCCTGGCTATGAAAACACACTCGCATCTATCAGTTAACAACAAACCGACACATTCTTGAATGAAGAAATTAATCTACCTAATGAGGCACATTCAAATTAACAACGGAATTTTACAGCAAACGTATATGCGATCATAATGAGACTTAAAATGTAAATAGCTTTACTCGCCACCCCGGATAGTAAATACTAATACACATGACACTTATAAATTACCTCTAACTCTATACATGGATGCGGCATGCAAACAAACAACACTCTGACAAGCAAAACACAACATTAAGAGTTCGCTCCTTCTTCAAAAAATTAACGAGCCACACTCGCATTCCAGCTAAGGAAAGTTAAACAGCGAAACGCATTCGCTTGGCGAGACACACTCGCATTCTAGCTAAGGAAAATTAAGGAAAGACCTACAAGATGCAGAAACTGATAAAATAAAGCAAACTACCCACCGTGTCGGTTGCCGCCGGTGCTTCGGGATCTACTAGAATTACCGGAGCGGGCACTGCAGGAATAACTGGTACAGGAGCGACTGGAGCGGCCAAAGGAATGGGAGCAGGAACAGGTGGAAGAACAACGGCTGGAGCAACGACTGCAAGAACTTCCTCCGGTCTGGGTGCAACGGGAACCTGAGCCATGGCGCAGCGATGAAACAATCGACCAGCGTAGCTTATAACCTTCTAGACTTATAGCAAAGACTGACCACGGGGAAATGGGACTTGCTAGGACTTATATAGCATGGAGGTGGCTTGTGTACGTAACGCATTCCTACAAGACGGATTCTGCACGCTAAGGTTATATAATGTGTGTATTTTAAGGCTATTGTATGCGGGAATTCCAGTGAGAATAGTGTATACACACTATGCATAACTCGCGCGGTCACAACACGAAAAAGAGGCCGGTAGGTCCTCTGGAATGTTGAAGTTGAAATACTAGCAGGAGGTGTGAAACGTGTTGAACATGATTGTTTATAGTACAATCAGCCAGGCGCATAGCAAATTAACGGCATTGTTTCACTGAACATTCGTTCAGTGCATTTACAATCTCCCCGGGCGCTTCAATTTCAATATTCCAGAGGACCTACCGGCCTCGTTGACATGCTAGTTACCAGGACTTATGCATAGGATCTATAGTCCAACAACAACTGAACAAGGCTGATTTTTTTTTTTGTAATGATCTAGGTACTGACGGAGTTTTCGGAGTAGCAGTGTCTACTCACTCCGCTTGAAGTCCTTGGAGGTCGTGTTATCAGTATCGGCTATAACCTAGAGTTAAGCACTTGTGAAAAGCCTGTACAGAAACCAAGAAACGAAAGAAATATAGGTTATTATGATTCCGTTGGGTACTTGTTGTTTGTGTTTGTTTTGATACACTTATCACATCATTTCCTTAAGATCGTCTTTTCAAGCTTTATTTGCGTCTTAGCTGACGAAAAAGTACAGTCTGATTGGTAGAAAGCCATGACACTCAAATGGTTTTGCCATTGAACCAAATACGGTTTCGTATCATAATTGCGTGAGCCCGTAGAGTGAACGCAATTTGAACCTTTGAAAAACACACGAGTTTGAATAAATCCCAAATTGCATGAAAAGCCGTATGTGTAATAATCTGATTCAACACTGTGTTTATTATTCCAAGTCAAAATTCGCGCAACAAGGAAGGAGCCAAATAAAATTCCTGCACCACATGGGCATAAAACAATCCTGCAAGGTAAAAATGTCCCCCTCCCTCACTTTTCTAATGGTTCGTCTCTAAATTTGTGACAACAATAACAAGTCCGAAGACTATAGCAAAGCTGATACGGTGCGATACTCTAACAATGGCACTACGGCTAGCTATAGACCTGACACAAAAAGATGCTCAAACTAGAATGCAGTTAGGCATGTCCCGATTGTGCTCGGCAACTTTTGACGTTTGGAGAAACGTTTTTCAGTTCTAGCAACCTCGAGCAACTTTTGCCTTTCTGAGCAACTTTAGAGCAACAATTCACCAAATTACAGGTTTACAGCATAAATCAAGCACGCAAAAGTTGACAATTTGATAGAAAATTTCAATTTCTGCGAATTTCTTGATGTTTATCAAATGAACTATTATAAGTTTTGTTCCGTTAAGAGTTTTCTAAAAATACGCCCATATTTGCGAGCGACTTTTTAAATTGCAGTGGCAACTTTTTACAGTTTTGTTCAAATTTCAATAATAATAATAATGGTTTATTAACAGTACTTCCACTGGGCGGCTCTTCGCCTGTTAATCTAAATAATGTAAAATATAAAATGTTGATAAAATATGACTAAGATATAACTGAGATGTAATGATAACCGTACTAAGGATTAAAATATGGCTATACGTAACTATTGTAAAATTAATCAATGGAGTCTGTCGGCAGTGCAGTTCTTTAGATATCCTTTCGATAACCGACAAAATTCAGCAAAGGTTGCAGAGTTCCTAATATTTACAGGTAAATGATTGAACACGGATGAACTGGTATCCTGGAATGTGCCATTTTCAGGTGGGACCTTTAACTGTTTACTGCTGGCTGACCGTAGTGTTCTATTGGGTATGTACAATTCTAATGGAAGATAAAGTGGCCAGTCACTATAATGAAGGGCCTTATATACAAGCTTTAACAAGTGCAATTTTCTGCGTTCTAAGACGGGTAGCCAACAAAGTTTTAAGATATCAATTCTACTATATAGCATAACGATTGAGAACAAAACCAGCAGCAGCAAGTTGGACACGCTGTAAGCGTTTGACAAGATAGCCAGGAATTGGGTGTAACACAACATCATTAAAGTCAAGCTTTGGTAAAATGAGACTTTCAACTAAATGCTCATGGCTAAGCATGAAAGGTGCTAAATGTTTCAGTTTTCTAATAATGGATAAAACAGAATAACAAGATGATATAGTAGAGTTTACATCATCAGTCGACTTTAAGTGCTGTTGAATTTGTGTCCCGAGAAGGCGAGCAGAAGTCACTCTTTCAAGCTGTTTGCCACCCACAGAGAGACGAATAGTATAGTCATCCAGATTATGAACCCGGGAGAGCTGAGCAGTGGAGAACAGCATGACTTTCGTTTTTATGGGATTAAGTACGAGGTTAGAAGCGACGGACCATGATGTTAATTGGTCAAGGGCATATTGTAGCCGGTCCTCGCACTCTTTAACTTTCATGGGCTTGCCGTGAGTGTATATCGTAGAGTCATCGGCATACTGATATGATGTCACCAACTTCATACGATCAGATAGGTCATTAACATACAAGTTAAATAAGACTGGTCCAAGGATTGACCCTTGGGGTACCCCTAACGTAACTTTAATTATTCGAGATGTCCTATCATCAATCTGGACATACTGTGTGCGTCCAGTTAGGTCAAGTTATCTTATCTTAAAGTGCCCCTACGATCAAATTTTGACATATCAATTTTTTTCTCATATTCGTAAAGTAGAGTGGCTATATTATTACCAGTTCAAACCGTTTTTCGATACGACGACGGGAAGTCTTACTTTTTGGACTCCGAATCTTGAATTTTACGTCCGCCATTCTGTGGGCGAGGAATGCCTGGTCATTTTTTAGCGTACGTAACGTCATACACTTAACACAACAACACGCGTGGCTACTTTTCCCATACAAACCTTCACGCGAACTAACATATGTAGCAAGAAAGTGTACCATTTCCCCGCTTTGAAAAGCAAACAAAACTTTTGAATAGAAATAATCCTTCCAGTTTGTGCATTGTACAGGACTGTAGCAGTTTAACGAACCACAAAGCTGACATTTCGCTACATTCAAGCCTTCTAGTTGAGTACCAAGAATACGGTTTGTAATTATCTTCAAGCCTCATGCAATTGCAAGATGGTTTGTGTACGTTTTGAGGACGGAAGCTTCTCCATAATTGTTTGTATCACATGGAATAGCCGATAAGATCGTACCAGAGTCCAGTATAATAGTTCAGAAGAAGGCCAAAACAGCCGAACCAATGACAGAATATACTACTCAGACTACTACTAAGTATAGATTGACCGGCGAAAAATAAGCGTTTGCCGAGAACATATATAGTTTGTCATAAATAACTCATATATTGCTGTTTCCTATAAACAGATAAACCTATCGATGTAGTATGCCTTTTAATTTACTGCTAATTTTATTTTCAAGACAATAAACCACAGACGAAACCACCAATATTATTTCATGAAGTACCTTGTTTCAGTTGTTTGTGTGTCAAACAGAAACGGGAGCGCGCGAAGTTTGCTTCTGTGATATACGCCACTGTAAAAGCTGCAGATCAGTCAGTTTCAATACATTTTTTTAGTCTCTAGTAAATTCTTATCATTCACGATTTCATGTTAGACAAGAGAGCGATTTAATTTTATAGCAATTACATTGTATTTTAGAATGTAGATTCGCCGGAAAATCTATTGCCGGGACACAGATAATTCTCGATCTCTCTGATTTACGAACTAGCAATCCGGGTTTCACTATGAACAAACTCAGGACTTATAAACTGATCATTAGTACTATGGAGAGAGGCGAATTATCCTGTTTTTAGGGCGATATACTAATTTTTAGGGCGCTATGCTAATTTTTAAGTTCAATGACATCACGGTTCTATTGTTTCAAGCTCATGAATAAATTGCGGCGCTCTCATGAATAAAATGCGGCGCTCTCATGAATAAAATGGGGGTGAATAAATTATCTTTTGTCTGGGGCTCATGAATAAAGTGTGCCGCTCTCATGAATAAAATGTGGCGCGCTCATGAATAAAGTGTGGCGCTCTCATGAATAAAATGTGGCGCTCTCATGAATAAAGTGTGGCGCTCTCATTATCTATTATTTCTGTGAATGAGGTCATCGATCTATTCGGGCATGTTTGGGCAAAGCCTATTGTTTGGGGTCGTCTATAAAACCAGGAGCGATCGGCCCTGAATACATTCGAAGTTGAATGAAAAAAGTAATAAATATCTCGCAATATCTAAACCCCTTTGTAGCGTAAATAGTAAGAACAAACTACTCGTGATAGGCTCTAAACTGTCTTTATTATTTTCCTTTACAGTTAATAACTCGTAAGATAATTGTATACAAAATCCGGTATGGTTCATTAGATCAACTCTGCTATTGTTCTTAGGGATTAGTGATAACTGAAGGGCCTATTGTTTTGAGGAAAACTCTTGAGATGCATTTTTTCTTTTTTTGTCCCTCCTTTTTTATTTCAAAACGAAAAAAAGAGGGACGAGAGGCGACAAAAGGGATGGAAGGGCCTACTGACAAGAGACGTGTTCACATTCGGATATAGTTATCTCCGTTCATCCTTTTCATCCCTTTTGTCGCCTCTCGTCCCGCTTTCTTCTTTTTTTATCCCTCTTTTTTTTTATTCAAAACGAAAAAAGAGAGACGAAAGACGACAAAAGGGATGAAAGGAGATAAAAGGGACGATCAAGTAGATTTGTGCTATTTGATACTAACTTTCAACGAGTGAACATGGAAAATCGGACTTTGAAAAACTGCCCTGTACCTAATTGTGGATCAAAGTATCTTGTTAAATTATCCAACCACTTGGCACAAGTCCATAGATTATCAACTCAAGAACGTAAACCATATTTACAAGAAGCGAAACTTCAAAAAAGAAAGTTTTTGTCGAGGAATGTAAATTCAGTTGTTGATAATGGGAAATATGTTGCTTAGGAATCCTGCTTATAATGTTGGTCTAACTGAGAGACCTTAGCTAAATCAGCTAATCGACATTTGTTAAAGATATCGTTTTAATATAAGCAATCAGTAAGCAGCATTTGTCAACAAGAAAAAAATCAATGAAACATAAATCAGTGTAATCTTGTAACACGGTACATTATATCAACCCAAGAACTGAGAAATAAGAAAGTTATCAACTCCGCGACTATAAGGAAAACGAAATGTAAATTGGTGTTTTTGAGATTGAATAAACTTTGTTTAATTTATCTGGTGGTTTGTTTTTATTCGCATGGTAATTATAGTTCAGTTTTAGAGAAGAATTTGCATCTCAAGAGTTTTCCTCAAAACAATAGGCCCTTCAGTTATCGCTAATTCCTAAGAACAATAGCAGAGTTGATCTAATGAACCATACCGGAATTTGTATACAATTATCTTACGAGTTATTAACTGTAAAGGAAAATAATAAAGACAGTTTAGAGCCTATCACGAGTAGTTTGTTCTTACTATTTACGCTACGAAGGGGTTTAGATATTGCGAGATATTTATTACTTTTTTCATTCAACTTCGAATGTATTCAGGGCCGATCGCTCCTGGCTTTATAGACGACCCCAAACAATAGGCTTTGCCCAAACATGCCCGAATAGATCGATGACCTCATTCACAGAAATAATAGATAATGAGAGCGCCACACTTTATTCATGAGAGCGCCACATTTTATTCATGAGAGCGCCACACTTTATTCATGAGCACATTTTATTCATGAGAGCGCCGCATTTTATTCATGAGAGCACCACACTTTATTCATGAGCCCCAGACAAAAGATAATTTATTCACCCCCATTTTATTCATGAGAGCGCCGCATTTTATTCATGAGCTTCAAACAATAGAACCGTGACGTCATTGAATTAATGAGCGCGCCCTAAAAATTAGCATAGCGCCCTAAAAATTAGCATAGCGCCCTAAAAAAAACAGGATAATTCGCCTCTCTCCATACTACTATCATTACCTTAGTGATTTCTCCGCTGAATTCTCCCTGTAGCCCGGATCCAGTAACAGCACAACCTGAAAGCCGAACCAGGGAAAATACCCTGAGAAAAAATTATCCCAAAAAGATAAGAAACCTCTGCTAGCTAGCACTACTTACTAGCAGGCCATTTCCCAAGCGATTTTAGCGACTTTTCGTCCAGCTTTCAACTCGGTCGCCAACGGCTCTATTTCCCCCTAAATCATCTACATCCGGCAATAAATTTAAACAGAAAGACATTACTTATGTTCTGAAGAATCTGATGCAGACTTTAGGTCGTTATTTACTAAACCACAGCAAAATTCGAAGTGTGAGTTTGTAGCCGATATAACGGCAGGTATGTTTAACTGGTAGCGGGTAACTGGTAACGGGTGACTGGTAACTGGTAACCGGTTAGGGTAACGGGTATGGGGAATTTTGTTGAAAGATGATTTATTCAAAATTCATCCTATGTGCATATAGAGCACAAAAGAACTTGAGCAAATCCAAGAAAGAGAGTCTAGCAAATCAAAGTATCAGAAAAGGATATATTATCGCCAGTTAGCCGTGAAAAGCTTCGTTGGAAAACAGTTTGAGCAAAGGGAAATACATACACTAGTCCTAAGGCCCATGCGCTATGCTGAGTCTAGATTTGCCTTTTGCAAAATATCTAGTATGTTACGCTGTTTTGAGACAGTGTGACTTGTCTGCATAGTCCGCGTGATCGTTTTGAGCGCGGGTAAAGCACGCTGGATACTCGTGCTTGGTTTGGCGTCATTCCTTGGGAGCTGAGTCGCAAGGCGGATGGTGTTCCTTGGGACCGCGATACGGAAATGGAGTGCTCAAAGTATGAGGTACGTTAACGTTGCTGATTACAACTTTTGTAGGGATTTGTCGACCTATCTCAGTATTTTTTTTACTTTATGCAGAAGAAGTTCATATGCTAGAATCAAATTTCTAGTACTTACGAAGAAGCTGACTGCATGTAATTTTCTCCGACATTTTGGACGAGGTGCAATCACAAGCAGCCCAGACTCGACATATATTTCCCGCTTTTTGGGTTACCTGTGGTATGTTTCATAAGCGATCTCGGAAGAGTTTATATAATTGCTCCTTTCCGATTCCTACGAAATAAATCTTCAATAATAAAAGATTGATACTTAATGAAGTTGTGTGAGTGGTTTTGGGGTGATTTGGGGACTTCTAAAGAAGTTTATTAGGCCTCGAGGATTTGACGGTTGGCCGCGTGTCTACCCACAGGCAGCCCAAGCTCTAAATATCTAGCAAATACTTACAGCGCTTGTATTGGAATTTCAACGAGCTAGAAATACGAAAGAATTGATGAATAAAATGCCTTACCTTCCTTCCATACTGTATTACTTGCTGTCTGTGTGGTAACAATGTTGATATGAAGCGATTTTAGTAAGTTTTCATTTCCTCTGCTCCCCTTCCTAAGAAAAAAGACAAGGCAGCACACTAGTTTCGCAAGGGCCCGTCACTTCCACCGAAATATTTCAGTTCAAAATATTGTGGCTGCCACAATTCCTCTATAGAATCCCAGCAGAAGGGTTGCTCTTTCTTTTGAATGCGATTTCCACGCAATTCCAGCCTTGCGACGAGCACAAAGAAGCATTTTGTTTCTCCAAAGTGACGCTTATAAATTGGTAGAGAGCCTTGAACCAACTGGGGTCGACTGCCCGGCCGTCAAAAGCTGCTGGGTAACCGTCGAAAGGCTCCTGTGGTAACCGAGCCTTCAACCTAAAGTTAAGCCACGCGGGGTACCTGACCGGCGATTGTCGACAACAACAAAAATTTTAGAGAGCATTGAAAAAATGCAATTATGAACAGCAATCGTTTTTCCTTTTGCAACAGTATGCATCGATATGTATTCAAAACACGATCCTCTGAGATTTGATTGGTCGCTTTTCTTGATTCGCTCTGTACATGCACTTCGTGGGGATCCTGGTAGTAAATTTTGTTGTTGTCGACAATCGCCGGTCAGGTACCCCGCGCGGCTTAATTTTAGGTTGAAGGCTCGGTTACCACAGGAGCCTTTCGACGGTTACCCAGCAGCCTTTGACGGCCGGGCAGTCGACCCTAGTTGGTTCAAGGCTCTCTACCAATTTATAAGCGTCACTTTGGAGAAACAAAATGCTTCTTTGTGCTCGTCGCAAGGCTAGAATTGCGTGGAAATCGCATTCAAAAGAAAGAGCAACCTTTCTGCTGGGATTCTATGGAGGAATTGTGGCGGCCACAATATTTTGAACTGAAATATTTCGGTGGAAGTGACGGGCCCTCGGGAAACTAGTGTGCTGCCTTGTCTTTTTCTTAGGAAGGGGAGCAGATGAAATGAAAAATCGCTAAAATCGCTTCATATCACCCCTGTTACCACACAGACAGCAAGTAATACACTATGGAGGCAAGGTAAGGCATTTTATTCATTAATTCTTTCGTATTTCTAGCTCGTTGAAATTCCAATACAAGCGCTGTAAGTATTAGCTAGATATTTAGAGCTTGGGCTGCCTGTGGTCTACCTCAAAGACACAACAATATAAACTCTTCCGAGATCGCTTATGAAACATACCACAGGTAACCCCAAAAGCGGGAAATATATGTCGAGTCTGGGCTGCCTGTGGTGCAATATGGCGCAAAGTTACCGTGCTGTATGGGAATTAGACTGATGGCATTCAATGCCAAATAATGTCCGTAAAATCGAATTTCTGAATTATTCATGAAAGGCAAATTTATGATACCATGCAAAAGATTAACTGATCAAACGTTGAGGGATGTATCTGTGCTGGGAAGCGTGCAGTCATGTTAATTATCTTTCCACACATTGTCTGTATTTTGATTCATTCTCACAGAGAAACGTATGGAAAACTAAAAACACGACTGTACGCCTCCCGAAAAAGGTACATCCTTCAAATTTTGTTCAGTTAATCTCCTCCCTGGTATCTTAATCAAATTCCAGCTAATTCCCATACAGCACGGTAACTTTGCGCCATATTGCACCTCGTCCAAAATGTCGGAGAAAAACTTGTCTGTAGTATTACATGCAGTCAGCTTCTTCGTAATGCACTAGTCAATTGAAACCCCGGGCCCCTGACCCCCGGGACATAGCGGGGCATTAACGGGGACATGGCCGTGGAATAACGCACATTTAACGCAGCATTTCTCCGGTGGAACGGGGAAAGTAACGATTTGCAAAATTTGCAGGGATTTCAGCGGTGGTTGTAACGCCAGCCACGACAGAGCGGGACTGGGCCCGAGCATCAACAAGGCTGGAAAAGGCAAGTTGCATCCTTTGAAATCATCCCTTTTTTTACCCATCGCTATTTTTAGTCCTAAACGCTTGGTTTATTAATGCTTAAAGACTGTATTTTCCCGATTTTTTGCTCTCTATTTCCGTAAGCAATTCGTTTTCTACATGAATTATTCATGTATGATCAGTTTATAAATATTCAATCATCATACATATTCAAACTTATGAGATCTCTGTCGCCATTATTCACGAACTTCGGTTGGAATGCATGTATTTACTTCTCATATCAGGTGCTTCTTCATTACAATAATCATACGCATGCAAGTTGTGGATAGAAATTCCACTATAAGTGAGTTTTTGTCCCAAGCAAGCCAAGCGTTTGGTGTCTCGGGGGGGATTACATGAAAAATGGGTATGTATGTGAGGACAAGAGGCTCAAAACCTGACCCTGTTTGACCCAATCCGAGCTCCAAAACCCTGATTGCCCCCTTTTTTTGTGAAAAACCCTGATTGCCCCTTCTTAAAATTGTTTTCAAAACACGGTCGGATATATATCCCGGCCGGTATACCGCGTACCGGGATTGCATGCAAAATACGGAACATTTCAAGTCCGGACGTGGCATTGGGTAAACAAATCAGCAGATTAAGTACATAGATAAGTACTGAAGCACGAATTAGCGACGTCACGATGTATGGGAACCTCAGCCGGTGCTTGCATGTGGGCAGGCGATCACAATGGCATAGTAGCTAAAAAAAACTGAACCCTAACTGCCTAAAATATACTGAACCCCGACCCTGACTGCTCCCAAATTATACTCAAATCCTGACCCTGATCTGCCCAAATCAGGTCAAAACCCTGACCCTACCTGCCCAAACTGAGCTCAAAACCCTGACCCACCCCGGCGGCACATACATAATACGTCACAAACAGGAGTACCCCCCCCCCCCCCCCCCCCCATGCGGTATTTTTGCAAAGATTTGACGAAGACTGAGGCGAACGGTTTGATGTCGACGATAGTAATAAGAAAATATAGTAATAGAAAGTGTGCTTCAGAAAATGTATTTTTTTCAAATAATGGAACAACGGATTAGGTACTTATTGACTCAGTGGGAGGGCTGGCCGGGAAAATATTTGGCTCGAGGTCATGACTCGGCGGATTTTTCCGGCCCGCTCACGCCATACACGTCCGGCCCTCATCACGTGACTTTTGTAAATGGTTTTGAAAGGAAAGCGCGCGCGGGCCGTACGGGTCATATGATGCTGAAGCTTATGTATATTAAATTTCTCAATGCCTCCTCCTAATTGAAAATTCTGAAGGACATGTCGGGGCCATAGGGGCGGGTATTGTAACAGCCAACTGCCCCCGATGGGCGGGGAAAAGGTCAAAATGTAACACTGTATAAATGTTACATTCCCCGCTATGTCCCGAGGGTCGGGGGGCGGAGTTTCAATTGATTAGTGCATAAGTACTAGAAATTTGATTTCATTCGTAACCTGCAATTTTAAACTGCAATTTAAACCAGAAGATGTAACTTCAGTTGTAACCTGCAAATTGTCCGCTCCGTTCCCGCTCACTGTGCTCAGTTTTGTACTAAAATAATCTTAATAGCATATGGACTTCTGCATAAAGTAAAAAATATCTTGAGATAGGTCGACAAATCCCTACAAAAGTTGTAATCAGCAACGTATAACGTACCTCATACTTTGAGCACTCCATTTCCGTATCGTGGTTCCAAGGAACACCATCCGCCTTGCAACTCAGCTCCCAAGGAATGACGCCAAGCCAAGCACGAGTATCCAGCCACCTGACTCGCAAGCATTAAATGGGTTGAACCCATCACATCAAATTTAATGTTGTGGGTTGAACCCTGACCAAATTATAGTCTAAGCAATCTCACAAAAATGTGCTCGCATTACAGTCAGAACACGTTGTTTACCTGTCAACCCTAGCTCTAGGTGGGTGAGAACTCGTCGTTTACCTGGGAACTTCTTTACTGACGGTTAGGGTTAGCTTTATGGTACGGGTTAGGATTATTATTTTTAAAAGTGAGAGTCGTTCCATCGCAAGTTTCTGTGGCTCATTGGTAAAGTTCGGGTCTTGTACACCGAAGGTCTTGGGTTCAAACCTCGCGGCAGGGAATCGAAAGGTAAGATATAAAAGTAAGATATAATAATTAGACAAATTGAACTTAGAGAGGGATACTGCTGACAGCTAGGGGTTAGGATCGTGGGAAGGGATAAGGAGATCGTGAAAGAAATTAAATTTATTTTTATGACTATCTTCATACGTGGATTGCTTAGATTATCATTCAGTATGGGTTCACCCCACAACATTAAATTTAATGTAACTGGGTTCAACTCATTTAATGTTTGCGAGTCGGCTGATCCAGCATGCTTTACCCGCGCTCAAAACGATCACGCGGACCATGCAGACAAGTCACACTGTCTCAAAACAGCGAAACATACTGGGCCCATTTTGTAAAAGGCAAATCTAGATTCAGCATAGTGCATGGGCCTTAGGACTAGTGTATGTATTCCCTTTGCTCAAACTGTTTTCCAACGAAGCTTTTCACGGCTAACTGGCGAAAATATATCCTTTTCTGATACTTTGATTTGCTAGGCTCTCTTTCTTGGATTTGCTCAAGTTCTTTTGTGCTCGATTTGCACATAGGCTGAATTTTGAATAAAGCATCTTTCAAGAAAATTCCTCATACCCGTTACCGGTTACCCTAACTGGTTACGCGTTAGCAGTTACCCGTTAGCAGTTAGCAGTTACCCGTTACCAGTTACCCGTTAAAAATACCTGCCGCCAATATAAGGAGAAATGTATGGGTTCGAAGCAACTTGAGAACGATGCCTTAAGTGTATGACGTCACATACGCTAAAAAAATTACTAGGCATTCCTCGCCCACGGGAACGGATTCGCGTAATGGCGGACGTGATTTTGACGGTAAACTCTCAAATTTACTAAACACATCAATTAAACATGCAAAAAGGCCACTCTTGCTATTAGATCTATTGGGCGCATTCGCAAATATCTTCCATATGATGGTCTCAAGCGATTAGTGAATGCTTTTGTTATATCGCGCTTGGACTACTGTAACAGTCTCTTATATGGGTTGCCAAAATACGAGAAAGACACTCGCTACAACGAGTTCAAAATACTGCCGCACATTTGATCACTGGAACAAAACGGTCTGAGCATATTACACCTGCACTTATGGATCTTCATTGGTTACCAGTTGACGCACGCATAGAGTTCAAGATTCTACTTTTAACATATAAGACACTACACGGTCTGTCTCCAAGTTATCTATCTACTCTGGTTGAAGAAAATCGTCCTTCCCGCTCTCTTCGTTCTTCAAGTCGTTCACTCCTTCGTCCTCCATTTCCACCTGTCAGAACTGTAACTTATGGCGAACGTGCCTTCTCCTACTCTGAACCGAAACTATGGAACTCGCTACCAGATTACATTAAGTCCTCCGCTACTATATCAGCCTTTAAATCTGCTCTAAAAACCTTTCTTTCCAAAAGAGTCTATATGACGCAGTGACAGTAGAGAAGTATTTATATTATGTTATATGTATATATTTTCTGTTATATCTCTCTCTACATGTGTACGTATATGTATATCAGTCTGTGTTTATGTATATATATTTTACATTACTTTCTATATTAATATATATTTTTAAATTTTTATAATATAGGTATAGTTATTTTTACTGTAGTTATAGTTATTTTTACTATTTTCTACTTTTTAATATAGTCTTCTCATACTCCATGTAAGCGCATTGAGATTTTTAAATGCGCCATAAAAACCTATAATTATTATTATTATTATTTAAAATGTGTGGTCTAATTGGCCCCTTTGCAAACTTTTTTCACTGATTTGGATATTTCTGCCACTGCTTGGAATACAAAAAAAGTGGCAAAAGAAATGGTCAAATTTCGTCGTAGTGGCACTTTATTAAGCAATATTAGCAATTATTAAGAATGAATAAAGCTCTTAATTAACGTTCGTGTGAAAATATCGTGAAATTTAGGTAGCAAGTACTAGCAACTTTCGAAATTTAGGTAGCAACTTTTTGGATTTTTGGCAACTTTTTGGCATTCTAGCGAGCAACTTTTCAGGATTTCAGGACGAGCACAATCGGGACATGCCTAAATGCAGTCATGGACAGCTGTTTCGTCCTAAATTTGCAATTGTAATCTGTCTAGTTTAACGTCACGGGGTAGCGATTTAACCCCGGGGTACTGGGCCCAGAATAATACAACTGAAACCACATTGAAGTACTCGAGCGGGTCGTAAATACAAAACCAAGGTAATTACAGAGCCAATCACAGGAGCAAGTAAAAACACAATGAGCCAATCACAGGAGCAAGTCAAAACACAATGAGCTAATCACAGGAGCAAGTAAAAACACAATGAGCCAATCACGAACCAAGAGAGCACGGCAGACTTGCCAATGGGCTTTTATCGCACGGCGGCCATGTTGGGCTTGGTATATAACGTGTTACAAGATACAATGATACGGAGATACCGCGATACAGTGATACGGCGATACAGTGATACGGTGATACAAACATCTCAAATTTCCTTTTTTTTAAGCGGACGCGAAATGGCCCCGCTAAATACAGGTTTCTCTATGAAACGGACTGTTGTATGGGTCACTTGAGCTTCGCGCCTTCACCTAACCTAGACAAAACCTAGAACCAAAACCTAGAACCTCTGGCACTAGGGTAGTGGGGAGGGGGAGGGGGGAGGGGATTTTGAAAATTTTCCGCGATCCCGTTTCTCCGATCTAGTGAGATGGCTTTCAGAAGCTCCAACTCCAAAAATATTTTATGGTTGCTTTGTCGCATTTCGGAGGAATCGTATTACAAAACGGTGCAGGGGAATATCAAAATTCGATTTGGTTATCATGCTTTCGGTAAAAAGGCGAAAACATAAATCCGACTAGATATAAGGGTAGATATGCGGGAAACACCGTCAAGAACTCTCTTTTTAGAATTTCCCAATTCCCCAACAAATCTTTGTTTTGCAGCAGAGATATCAATTGACATTGTGTAAAAAAATTCAGACAAATCGAATCAATTCTTCTTTAGTTGGAGCTTTTTAAAAACTCTATTTTGGTTGAAAATCGAAAGCGCAGAAAATAGCCCAAGATTTCCCGAAATTTCGGATCAAAGCTACGCGCCGCATCGATAATATTTTATAGCCGGTTCTAGTTTTCTTATGACTTGGAAAATGGAAGAGACGAAAGGTCCTTGAGGGACAAAGCGAAAGCGAACACCTATAAATGACAAAGCCCGGGGGGGGGGGGGGAATCCCTTATGTGAGGGGTACATGGATGCTCGTCGTACCTTTTAGGGGTCAAAATCAGGAGTTTGGTACCACTTAGGGTATCCACCATCAAACACAGACATTTCTATGTTAAGCGATACCTTTTAGGGGTCGGGTGTCAATTGAACAAAAAAGCTGTTATCAATTTACATTTTTATTATCTTTTAGGGGTCAAAATAAGCTTGAGCCACGCCCATTTTAGTACCTCTTGGGGTCAAATCGAAAATGTCCGACGAGCATCCCTACCCCTTTTATATGGGAGTTCCCCCCCCCCCCCCAGGTGACAAAGGAAGCGCACAGAAATCAAAGGCCTTAAATGCCAGTGACAGCGATTTGCAGGAGTCTGAAAGGCCCTGAAACAGCACGGCAAATAGTGAGATTCAAGCGATTCAGAGTCTTAATATGTTTCCATCTAAGCTTTCTTGGAAACAATCCTATCAATTATTCTTTATGTTCAGATGTGGACCACTCGGCACTCTGTCTGAACTTGTCGGGTTTTGCGAGGCTCGTAGTCGTATGTATTGTTTGGCCTTGTTTTGCTTCTTTCCAAGCTAAGGGCATCCTGCTGGAGCTTAGCCCTGCTGGAGCATTTAGCCCAGATAAGTAATTTTCGGGGCATCCTCTCGATTGGCCGAGGTTTTGGGGCCTGAAGATTTCCTACGTTTATAATGCAATCATAACCCATGGATCGGGGCTGGAAAAACGAATTTATGAATTTATGCTAGCTTTCGTTACGGGCGAGTGAGCACATGTCATGTGTTAATTGACCTGCTGTCAATTAAACATAACTTTTTACTTCCGGTTAAAAACTTCCTTTTGCGTACTGATTTTTTTTAACAGTTTTTGGTATGTGAAAAATTGCTGCCAAAATCAGCCGTCTCCTCCGGTTCGGAGGAACGAACCGGAGGAGACGGCTGAAATCCAGGCTAGCCAAAACTACATTTCTGTGGGAAAGTATTCCCCCCCCCCCCCCATTTTTAAAAATTTTAAAGGAAATTTGAGATCACTGTATCACCGTATCACTGTATCACCGTATCACCGTATCACCGTATCACTATATCACCGTATCACTGTATCTTGGTATATACCAAGCCGCCATGTTGAGTCCCAGGAGAATAAAAACCTTTGTTTTCGTCCGGTTACCGGTAGGCTTTAGCACATTCTGCCGGCAGAATTTCGAGCATAATAGGGCCTCAGGAGCAGAAAACGTAATTGGCGCATAGTCGGGGCAGAATAGGCCATTTTGCATATTTTGGGGCCCGGGAACGAGGAAAAGTGGAGTGGAGAGGGAGCTGGGTACGAGCAAAACAAAGATGGCGGCGGAACAAACAGAAATCATTGACCATGACGAAGAAGAACAAGAAAGACAGTTGGTTACCAATGCTTTAACTTATCTTAACTTTATTGCAGGCTCCGAAAAAGTTCGACCTATAGCTCGTAAACGTAAAATTAGTACTAATCCATGAAAAAAATGGAATAATCGGCTTGTACACGCTAAACTGCAACTGCCCCAAATTTTCAGAAGCATGAATCCGAGCATAATAGTACTTTTGGAGCATAATTTCGAGCAGAATAGTCTTTTTTTCGGGCAATTCTTTCGAGCAGAATAGCCTTTTGTTCGAGCAGAATGTGCTAAAGCCTAGTTACCGGGGTCAAAACTATTGTTTATCGAAGATGGCCGAACTGCGATAACAGCCCATTTTGTTTCACTCGCGATCTATTCCAACAATGCGACTTTCCGCTGACAATAATTAATGTTGGCGCTCACGAGGGACGCAGTGCCGAGCGAGCTCCGAAGAGACACGTAGTGCCGAGCGAGCCCCAAAGGGGTAGAAAAGGCGGGGAGTGAAACCGTTAAAATTCTGTAGCTTGATGCTCGTAGCATATTGCTAGGCACAGGAGCCGTTGCTAGGCACGGATACTGTAAACATAACACAAACTAGAAGGAAGCTAAGCTAAGGCGGGAGTACTACTCTTCCCAGTAAACCAAGGGCACCCAACGAGTACTTTTCGTTTGAAACCAGTTGTCTGCAGCTTATCTAGCCATTTTAAGGCGCCTACTATGTCTTTTGACGTATTCTAGAAAGTTATTAGCTGTTCGGATTTTCTAGGTGGAAATCGCGTCAACCGAAAATACTATGGCAAAATATTCCCGGCCTACGAATTTGTTAGTAGTCTAGAACAGAAACAAGAATTTTCTAGCCCAAGTAACTTCATGTTGCAAAGTTTTGTGGAGGTACGAATTTTTTAGAGGTTCTTTTTTCCTTTAGGCAATTCTTAGGGAATGAAAATGTGTTGTTCTGACTCTATTGATCAGACGAACTGGGACGTACGAATATTTTAGGGGAAACCTTTTAGTCTCACTTTTCTTCTATAATTTTCTAGGGATTGAAAACAAATTTTCTAGCCAGTATTTCAGAAAACAATTTTCTAGGGACAATTTTTTCAAATCCGAAAGTTTTAGGCTAACTTACTCTCCCGAACAGCTTTTTAACCGAAAACTTCGTTGGGTGCCCTTGGTAAACTGCGACACCCCAAGTTTTTTTACGGCCCCCGTGATGTGAATAGTCTGTACCACGTGATCACTGTTTGGCATGACTGTGGGAAATATGCTAGTCATGAAGTTGCTAGTTGTGAGTTGCTAGTTGCGAATCCAAAATCCTAACCCTATATGGGCTCCTGCCCTACATTAAAAAATACCTTAACCGTCAACAACGGCCGGTGCTCACTCATTTAGTTCACTGAATTTATGGTGTTTAGAGCTAGTCACTAATATGAGTTTTTAGGGCTAGATCATTAAACAACACATGCTTCTTCGTTCTCCCTATATACCGCTAATCCAAATCCTAACCCTACATTTAAAAATACAACTCGCAACTAGCAACTTCATGACTAGCAATATACCTGTACACGTTTGGCATACCGCCGGTAGAGATTTTTGTGTGGCGCGTGAGAAAAGCGACGTGTTGTTCTATATTGTAGACAAAGAATGCCTAGTTGTAGACAGTAGAATGACACATTGTAGACAAGTTTGACATTTCAAAACCGCAGAATGACTGACTAATGAGTTCTTAAATCTTATCTTAAAGGCCACAACTATTCCCAGTAAATTGCGACACCCCCAACCTCGTCCCCAGGGTCTTCTCGGTCAGATCCAAGATGGCGGATACTCAGAGAGAAGACCCTGGTAAACGCTGAACTGTCACGTATTCTGATTGGCTCTTCGATTATGACGCAAGGGTTGTTAGTCTAACAATGCTTTTTATTGGCCAAACGGACTGAGTCCAGAGAGATGAACTTGTATATAGTTTAGATTGCTCAAATTTTATCAATAAAACGATTTTAAATAACCTTAAAACACGTTGTGTAGATAGAGCAATAGATGAAGTGCATTACTGGGTAGTTTTCTGGTAATGTTCATCAGTGGGAAAGCCAGGAGAAGCCGTTAAACCTGAACATGTGTTATCGATCGCTTCGCTTCAACGCTAACGGAAAAGGAACGGCTTTTTAGGATTCTCTTCTAGCTTAGATACATCCTGGTAGCTTTGTGATACCTTTCCACTGGTTCTTTATCCAAGTAAACTCCATTTCGAGCCATTTAGTAGACCTGTTTTCACTGTATCGTTCGCCGCGTGGAAATACCGTTAATCGCTTTTCGCTCACTCCGGATTGGAATACCTATGGTTTGTACAGGTCATGAACTATTCCCATATTTAGCTTAGCCGCCATCTTAGATCGCCAAATCACGTGACAAAATACTCCCAAAATCTGGGAGTATTTGATCACGTGATCCAGCCTTTCTCGAGTAACCGCCATCTTGGATCTGACCGAGAAGACCCTGGGGACGAGGTTGCGACACCCCAAGTTTTTTTACGGCCCACGTGATGTGAATATTCTGTACCACGGTTCTGTTTGGCATACCGCCGGGTAGATTTTTTGTCGGCGGCAGACAGTATGATTGTACAAGTTCAAGTTCAATTTATTCACACTTGTTTATAAGTTACAGTTATTGGTTGAATATATATAACAATCCATAAGAAAGAGAAAAATAAATAGGAGATAATAATTACAATCTTTAGATGATAGTGTGTAGTGGTCAAAGGAGCGAAAGCTTTCGAGTTAAGCGTAGTCCACACGAGCAGGTTTTCGCTTGACAAGTTTTATTTGCTCGTGTAGACGACGAAAAATGACAAGTTTTTCCGTGACAAGTCTCCTTGTTGAAAAACTGGCGTGCCAGTTATTGAACAAGGCAACGAAAACTTGTCAAGGAAAACTTGCTCGTGTGGACTACGCATTAACCACTACCATGTTGAAAGTTAATGAGGGGAGGAATAAATAAACGAATAGGCTTGATTGTATCTTTACAGGGTTTTAAAAAGTACGACTGTTGGTTAGAACGAGAGAAGAGGAAGAAAATAAAGGCTGTTTACATGTACAAACTAGGTTTGGATATATGGTAATTTTACAATACAGAATAATGTAGACATTTACAGTAAGTATTTAATAATAATTGATATATACATATATTAGAAATGCAGCTAATATTTTATATCTGGCTTTCAAGGAGGAAGAGCTTATATTGTCTTTTTACTCAACTGTTATGAGGCAAACATTTTATCTCGATTGGTACTGTTTCCCGTATTGTTGATGAAATTACTTTAAATCTTGTAAGTCCATAATTTGTTCTTGAGGCTGGTCTGTATATGTTTTGGTTAGAGGAGTTTGTGAACTTCAGAGGCATACAGAACCAAGTCAGAAAAAGTAGTAGGGATTTCCATTGATTTCCTTAATTTTATGTACAAGGGAAGATATTTTAAGATTAAAAACATCAAGTTTAAGGATTTTTAGAAGTTTAAAGTAAGGAGCAGCACTCTCCTTCAGAATACGTGCGTGACAGTTCAGCGCCTACCAGGTCTTCTCTCAGAGTGAGAGTAGCCGCCATCTTGGATCTGACCGAGAAAACCCTGGGGACGAGGTTGCTGAGAGAAGACCCTGGTAAACGCTGAACTGTCACGTATTCTGATTGGCTCTTCGATTATGACGCAAGGGTTGTCCTAACAATGCTTTCTATTGGCCAAACGGACTGAGTCCAGAGAGATGACCCTGTGTATAGATTTTAAATAACCTTAAAACCCGAGCCATTTAGTCGACCTGTTTTCACTGCATCGTTCGCCGCGTGGAAATACCGTTAATAGCTTCTCGCTTACTCCGGATTGGGATACCTATGGTTTGCACACGTCATGAACTATTCCCATATTTAGCTTCGCCGCCATCTTAGATCGCCAAATCACGTGACAAAATACTCCCAAAATCTGGGAGTATTTGATCACGTGATCCAGCCTTTACCAGGGTCTTCTCTCGAAGTAGCCGCCATCTTGGATCTGACCGAGAAGACCCTGGGAACGAGGTTGACCAGTGATGCTCACCGATCACCTTGAGTGAATCGAGTTCGTTGCGGATTTCACGCCGGATATTTGGCAGAAATTCTTTAGACCAGATTTCTTTTAAGCTCTCGACTGTTAAAGTCATGTTAGGAACTAGAAAAGGTACTAGATTGTTTGTGTTTCAGCCAGGGTTTCAGTAAAAATTCATAAATCCCTCAGAGCAAAGTTTGGCATGACCACTCAGACAGTTCACACTATAATCATTCCAAAACGATAAATTGACTACAACACAATTTATTAGGCTTGGCTGGCTGCTGCACATGCTAGATGCTGCTTGGCCACACAACTTTATTTAACTGTCACAGATGGACAAATGTGCTATAAAGCAATTAGCCTGGTGCCAGCCAGGAAAAACCCCTGATTTCAGAGGAAACCTGGACCTCCCCTATGCAACGCAGGTAGTTCTGAAGGAGAACTTCTACTGATTAACTTAACTGAACCACTAATTACTAGAAACTATGTAACTGGGACCTTGTCATTAATTAATACATAATGATGAATTAAAATTGATCGCTAGGTTGACTTTGCAGCAGATTATCGAAAACCCTTGCGTAACCTTTATAAAGCTTGCGTTACCCAATCAACGCTTCAGATACAACAATGTATTGTGTGACAGCCAATAGGATGGCTCAAAGAATAATAACCGTGTGAACAGCATTTTGCTACTATTCTACGAACCGTACCAAAATATCCATATGTGTGGCCTTGTAGACAAGTTTCGACTTGTAGACAAGTTTCGACTGCGAAAAATATGCTTCTCGCTCTGGAGTTTATTACTAAACGTATTTGAAGAACCACATAACGTGGCTTAACTTTTAAGGTAAATGGAGTAAATACTGGCAATATTTTGCCAATTCATCTGAGATATTTTAAGATTTAAGATGGTAGTTCAGATTTTAAGAACTACTTGTCTACAATAATGTGTCATTCTACTGTCTACAACGAGACATTCTTTGTCTACAATGTAAAACAACATGTTGCTATTCTCACGCCGCCACACAAAAATCTCTACCGGCGGTATGCCAAACAGTTGCATGATCACGTGGTACAGCCGGACCATTCACATCACGGGGCCCGTAAAAATTTGGAGGTGTCGCAGTTTTAATACTGAGAAACCAAGTAATGACGCTATTGCAAGGCACGGATTTGAACATGACACAAACTAGAAGGGAGTTGGGAGAATTACATACAGATGAAGCTATTAAATTAAATTGAGGTGTGTGATTAATCAGAAGTCTGTAGTGAATTATTTCGTGTCGAAAATCGTATGTTTAAGCCAAAATTTCCCGCTGGAAATTTAGTATATATACCCTAGATGTTTCAGAGCGTTTTTATTTGTGTGCGAAGGCAGTTTAAAATGGTGGCCCTTCTTGTCCAACCAGCGCTGTATGTAGACTAGGCAACATTAAGTTGCCTTAGGTTGCCTAAAAAGCAGCCGGATTATTTACGACTAGGGTATCAAGCGATTCAGGATAGCTACATTTCGTGACCAGAAACTGCGAAGTTGTATTTTATTTTGAGGCAAATTAATCAGTGTACTGAAGGTTGTGTTAAATTACTACGCCAGTATTTTCAAAATCACAGAATGACTGCCAATAATTGAAAACTTCTGAAGTAATAGAACCTATTAAAAATATCCGGTCAGGTGAAATTCAAAGGATTTTCCCCGGCGTTTGTAGGTTGTTTCTCGTTTGATTGTAACTGTTAATAACTGCCATAATAAAGTGTTAACGGTTCTTCACATACGTTGAGATAAAAACATTTTCCCAGCGATTTAGACTTTGAAATCAACAAGGCAGTCGGTCTGCGATTTTCAAATGTCAAACCGGTCTACATTCTTCCTACTGCCGAAATCGTTTCCTAGGAAACTGCTACGAGCATCAGAAGAGACACACCGAGTTCTACGTGCACCACAGTCCACAGGATCGTCTCGTGCGCGCCAACATTAATTATTGTCAGCGGAAAGTCGCAGTTGAGGTGCCGGGGGTCAAAGTTTTTGCACTTCGCTGTATATATATATATATATATATATATATATTAAGTATATAGAGAGAAGAAACATGTGTGTGTAACTGCTGTTTTTGTGGCTACTCCTCTTCTAAGAAGAGAGTAGCCTCTATGCAAGGGAGCACGGCAGACTTACCTGTTTTGTTTCACTCACGATCTCTTCCAGGTTTAGCCGCCATCTTGAAATTCTACAATATATAACTATATCGGGTGCATTATGGGTAGGAGTAAGTTCATTAAAATGCAACTACAGCCAACTATCCCCGCGCGTTTCGAAGACTTGTGTAGTTGATTTAAAGTTCAAGAATTTATCTAGAATACAACACTTTTACTCGGAACAGGCAGGAAAGTTTAAAGTAAAGTAAATGCACTCTCTATTTACAGTTTGGACAAATATTTTTCCTGATTTTATATTATAAATTAATGTTTACGTTAGCAGAACGTAACGCGGACGGAACTATCATGCCGAATTTCATCTGCGAAGCAAGAATTCAACGCTATTTTTGAAACTGTTTCGCGGAAAATTGAAGAGATTAAAATAGCTTAAAGGTTTACACAATTTCATAAATTTATTGACAACAAATTCATAAAACATTTAGTTATTTTGATTAAGAAACGGAGGGATCCTGTTTTTATGGTGTAATGTTTTTTTAGTAAATGCTTGGTTTCGCATCGCTGAATGTTCTTATTATTGTTGCACAGTTTTCTTTCATTCTTAAAATGTATTTTGTATGCTATTTAAATCTCATAATTGTGACGAAACTGTTTATTATAGCTTCGTCATTAAACCAAAAACGTTACCAGCTATGGCCCCATTTAACAACATCACTTTATTGTGAACCCTAGTTTCCTAATTTCGTATATAACGAACCGCGACAAACTTAAGAAATATTTAATTTTCGAAGTTTCATTTTGTAATTATATTGCAGCTCCAAAGAACAGCATTTTTTTCTCAGTTTGTGAATTTCGTCTCATCGGGATCAGCTAAAAATAAACATTACACACAGCAGTTAAAGAAAACGATTCGATGTTCAAACTGTAAGAGGTTTCCTTACGTTACACTATAAATTGTTTATTTTGCTTTGTCGATACGTTTTTCAACTATAAGCCAGGCTCTTGTGCAGTGTGTGCATCCGGTCAGCTCCGGTCAGTACATATGAACCCTTTCATTCTGCTCTTTGAAACGTTATATCAGTCTAATAACACTGATCAGTACAGTCTTCACAGAGGTAGAAGACAGAAAACGGAATAACTGCGCTGATATCGAGCTAATTTTTTTCATCGCTCTCAGTTTTGGTTTAGAATCACTGACAAAAAATGTAGAATGTCAAAGTTTCGGGAAACGAATTGACATTGGCCCTGAACCCACAGATCAGGTGTAATCATGCCTCCTCTTCATGGGTTATCTCGATATTTTAGGTCATCAGAAGATCTCCTAACAGCTTCACAAATAGCTCTGAATTCACGCTTCGAACCTGAAACTTCGGCATGATCATTTCCCGTTCTCTTTCCGCCGACCAGGGATATGTTCTGTTTTGCAAATATTCGATCTAACAGTAAATATATAGAGTGCATTTAAATACTCAGGTTCAAGATTTAAGCTGTCCTGCCTGTCCCAAGTAAAAATGTTCTATTCTAGATGAAATCTTGAACTTTAAATCAACTGCATATATAAGTCTTCGCGGCTGTAGTTGCATCAGTTTTAATGACTTTACTCTTACCCATAATCACAGGAAGCCCAAGCTCTGTTTATGTAAATTAAATTTATAAGGGTTTGTATGGGAATTTTTTAATCTGGTTTTTCGATAAATATACTGTAATAAAGTGAATAAAACTTACCTGGTGTCTATGATCTGTGTCTTGGCTGTGTCTGTACGTATATAGTTTCAGCGAATTTGGGCGAATTTTGAATCCCTTACTCTTCATACTATAGAAGAAATGAAAGGTAGGAGACGAACTTCAAATCTCGGGTTCAAAGCCACTCACGTTTGGATCGATTGTTTCACGAAAATCGCATCGATTTTACATTCTATCCCCATCAGCATACGCAGTGATACATTTCCAGTCTATCTGTGCCAACCAAACGAAGATATCTGTATTTGCCGAGCTACAATCCACTATTGAGTCCGCCAAAATCTCGCCATAAGCAGCCATCTATGCCCGTGACTCGCCAAAGTGGTGCCAAAACCGTTAACACAGGAAGCCCAAGCTGTGGAATGTTTAAATCTAGCTTTCGTTAGCTGCAGAGTAAAGGATTTAAAATTCGCCTAAATTCGCTGCAACTGCATACAAACATAGTCAAGACACAGGTTATAATGCATCAGTCAATTCCAGAAATGCCCATCCCCTCCCCGGGACAACCCTCGGGCATTAGTCATTTTCGTTATTTTTTTCCCAAATTCCCCACGGTGGGGACAAGCAAGGTGTTCAAATGCCCCACAGTGGAGCCAAAGAAGTAAGGAAAATGTCCCACCCCCGGACACATCCATAACGATATACTGCCCAAGTTTAATTCCATGCAAATGCACAAGGCGCAGATAAGTGCTACTTCTCTATCTATTTAACAATTAGACCCGCAGCCCGAATGGGCTACGAGTCAATAGCTCATGAGGCGCAGCCGAATGGGCTGATTTAACTCGTAGCCCATGAGGGCGAGAGGTCTAATTGTTTTAGTATAAACTAATTAGTCGGACAGTAGAAAATAATAGAAAGAAACAAATTGAAGTTGAAAAAGTGTTATTATTTCGTGAAAATGCGTGCGGTTTTTCTCTACCATGGGCTATCACAAATAGACCTATAGTAGTGTAGCCAATCAGAATGCAGGATTTGTAATAGTCCACTAGTTGGTTTATACTAATCATTGATAGTTTCCGTTACGGTTTTGTAGATCCGCCATCTTGTTTTGTATTTGTATTTATACTCACTGCTGTATCAGTGATTATGCTATTGAGCTGCCTGGAACAAAATGGTATTAATTTACATAGTTTATATTTCATTCCTAAAAATGATCATTCGCACCGCGGTTAACGTTATACAATAAGCGCTTATTAAAACCACATGACAGACTTTTATAATAATAGTGTGACTTCTGTTCGTCCGGTGGACAGCAGCAAACAGTGTATATTTGTAAACAAACTATTTGATATCGTTTCCAACTCGGACCAGCAGAGCTTGCGCCCCGAGTGCCTCCTGAATTAACATTTTAGCGTAGCGTAGAGTTAAGAATACAGGATTGCAGATCGGTGTTAGATGGGCGGTGAACGTACGAGAACTGCTATTTTCTAGCTATATTGTAAAAATTAAACATCCATAGGTTTCCCGGCTTTTTCATGTCCTAGCGTATACAAATAACGTGGATAAGACGGTATAAACTGCAGGTTTCTAGGTTTAGAGAAATAGATAGAATCCACAGGCAGCTGGAATAATTACAACAACTCAGATTTATTGGTTTCTTTTACTTGATACAGTATGACGTCGTATTTCCCAGAATTATATTCGGCAGTGTCAAATGCCCCACCATATGCCCCGTGGTAGAATAATGCCCGACCCCCGGGCCGATATAAGGTTACAAATGCCCCACTCCCGGGATCTCAAAGTATGCAAATGCCCCACAATATCCCGGGAGGGGGATGGGCATTGCTGGAATTGACTGATGCATAAACACCAGGTAAGTTTTATTCATTTTATTGCAATATATTTATCGAAAAGCTAGATTTAAAAATTCCCAACAGCCAAATACCCTAATGCCCTATTCCCTAATGCCATATTCCCTAATGACCTATTCCCTATCTCCCAGACAACATTAATTGAAATAGCTGTATATACAGTCGATCCAGGAAAGGTTGTCTTACAGATTAGTAAATTACACACATATAACTGTCACGTGACCGTATATTGGTGTCGCGAGTAGGTAAGACCCACGGCCCGGAGATATAGAAAACGAGAAGAAAGAATACTCGAGTTCCAGAATGATTTTCAGCAAGTATACAGGAGAGAGACGCAAATTGGATAAATGCAGTGTCAGTTTACAGGAAGGTTGCGTTTTATATGGATTTGACGAGTAAACACTAACGTTTAATTCTAGAAGTTTGGTCGTGAAGGGAATTATCATGCAGACCGCAAGGGCAAACATTGTGTTATCTGGTCACGATATTTAAATTCAAGGGGCGATTGGTGAAAGAGTAATAACTCAGTGTAGTCGGGGAGCAGAGTCCGGAAAATAGGGGTTACGCTCAACCCTCACCACAGAAAAGGTTTGACACCTGATTTTCGTAGAACAAGTCCTCCTGAACAATGCCAGGTAGTTCGTAGAGTTGAATTGTGGTATACGTTTCGAGTTATGGCCATGTTTTGTTGAGTAATAAACGATTTAGCATGAAAACGAGGCTATAAGATCTTTCTGCATTTACTTGCTTAATTCTTGACGAAATTGGACAAAATCTTCACACAATGCTATATGTCAACGAGAACTTGGATAATTGCAAAGTTTGGTCGTATAAAATTAAAAATATCACGTGACCTATCACGTGACCCATATGGGGCGAAAAATTATGAAAAAAATAAAAATAAATTAAATATGCGTATGTCACCGACTATACGTTTAAACAAAAGACGTTTTTCAGTTTAAAACATCTTAATATTAAACCCATGTTGACAAGCAAATGACTTTCTCATATCCAAAACGTATTTCAACCAGCTTGTCAAGCTCGTGGAACAACATCAAAACGAGGCTGGCTCTCTTTTTTGGTCCATTTTTCATGTTTCCATCTTTTAAAGCAAATAATGATGCAAAATAAAATGTGGTCATAATAAGATATTACAGACATTTCTTTGAGTCTTTATTTCTGCCTCGAGCTGCACAGACTTACATTTGGGTAGTCTCGCGAAAATGATTAATCCTTCATCAAAACATAGTCACTCGGTACTCAGCGGCTGTTAGGCAATTAACAACAATCTCTGTGTTTTGCTCATAATTGAAATGTTCAGTCGGAATCAGAATCGTCCGAATCAACTGAGTACTCTAGCATTTCCCCGTATGGATTTGTGAATGTGTTAGCATCAGCCATACAAAAGCATGCCTCCGTACACGATAGTCCAGTATTGTTACAGGAACAGTTACTCTGACATCCAGACCTCTTGCACTGACACGTGGTCAATTCCAATAAGCTTCTTGGTGCCGGTTCCTTTGTCATGAGCACTGGCTTCAACATGGAGTCTTCTTTCTCCCATCCGTTGCCCTCTGGTGATGGAAGATCCTGCAATGCATCGAGGGAGCTTCTCCAAACAATGGCTTGATAGTTTGCACGTTTGAGATGTTGAAGAAGACTGTCAGATGTAGGAGGGAGCATCTCACTTTTCTGCTTTTTCTGGCAGAAGATCAGGTACCTCAATTCGTCAGCAGTGCTTGGAGTCTTCTTTGGACATGAATACAAATCACAGATGAATGCCTCACATTTGGCGATGGTTGCATCATCCAAGCTTTGACGGTTTCCTAAAAGGCCAAGGTTCTCCTGATGCACTTGGCTGCAATGGAGCACATTCCAAGCCTTCTTCTTGCCAATTCCTGCAAGAGAACTGTTGGAATCGCAGCCATGCAGTTAGGGCATGGAAGGCTGGAAGAGCTTTGCACATTTGTTAACCTAATGTGCGGGCTTAAAATAACGTCGTGAACTGGAATATACCGAAGCCGATCTTTGACGCCAGTTCTAAACCACAGTTCTTCACAGTTTAGATCCTCAAAGTGAGTTGCGCTTAGCACAAGCACATCGGTATCCGGTGACTGGATAACAATTCTAGAACCAGGGTGTGCAGCATGCTTGGCATGTAGAAGTAATCTCGTGTCTGCTTCTTCGTGGTCCGAGTTCAGTGCTGCTACGTCTTCATAGTGATCGTTCATGACACATACAGCTCGTTTACCATCCTTGGATCCTCCACCGATTACCAGTTTCTTGTTTGCCACCAACTTTGTCGATCTAGCTTGCAGAATGATTCCGTCAGGAAGTCACACAGATTGACCTTGTTCTGTGGATTTGCAATGTATTTCACCCATTGTTTGGGTACCGGTGTAGATGGGCCATTAATTTGGACTTCGAGAGCACTTGTTGATGCTCTCCTCGCACGCTCTCCGGCTTTAATGGAGGTGTCCCAGTACTGATCAAATACGATGTGGACTTCATTGCAGTTATTCTGGGAAAGTGGCGCTACAACGATCGTGTAGTATTTAGCTGCCAGATCGCCAAAGGTATTTGCTCCACCGGACTTGGTCGACTGCACTAAAGCCATGCCATCTATGAGATGCACAGTTTCTCGCGGTGAAACTTGCAATCTCGGAAGAACGCTGACATTGGTCTCCATGATCGTGGCCAGGGCACTCTTGTTGGTCTTTCTCAAGCTACCATCTTGGTGCACGAGTGCAAATGGTACTGGCGAAAGCTCGTAGCTGAGGACCTCCTTGAGATTGACTTGCCTGACGTTTGCAGCGACTAGAAGCCGTCCGAACAAGTCCCTGTCAGCACCAACTGTGACAAGTTTCTCATTTGATGCCTTCACGTTGACCTTCTTTGTCATAGTGTCGAAGGTTTTTATCTTGAAGTTCGTTACAGGATCCCAAAACGAAAAAAAGCGGGACAAAAGGCGACAAAAGGGACGAAAGGAGATAAAAGGGACGATCAAGTAGATTTGTGCTATTTGATACTAACTTTCAACGAGTGAACATGGAAAATCGGACTTTGAAAAACTGCCCTGTACCTAATTGTGGATCAAAGTATCTTGTTAAATTATCCAACCACTTGGCACAAGTCCATAGGTTATCAACTCAAGAACGTAAACCATATTTACAAGAAGCGAAACTTCAAAAAAGAAAGTTTTTGTCGAGGAATGTAAATCCAGTTGTTGATAATGGAAAATATGTTGGTTAGGAATCCTGCTTATAATGTTGGTCTAACTGAGAGACCTTAGCTAAATCAGCTAATCGGCATTTGTTAAACGTAGTGACCACGCCAATTTGTTTTCTATAAAGTTGGAAACTTTTAAGGGTCTGACATGACTCCCGATACTTGAAAAGTAAAGATATAAACGATGGCTGCTAATCGTTCCAACTCAGATGATGAAATGACTGAAGATTCTTATCAAAGCTCTGATTCTCAGGAGAGCACGGACTCCACTGATGAAAGTTATGACGGAGAAGAGGATGTTTGGGAAAGAATTCGAAACGAAGCTAAAGAACGGCACCAGGAAGATTGGGAAGCGTTGGTTCAAAAGTATGAACACGATGGGGATAGTCATGAAGTTGCTGAAATCAAAGCCAGTAACGCTTTGGTTCCTACCTATAGAAAAGACCTAAGAGAAGTGTTGTTCGAAGATATGAAATGGATTCACAGCTTAAGAAAAGATCCTGATTTCCGAAAAATCTTGGAAACAAAGCAAAACTTGATGAACACGGAAGATTATGGATGGCAAGAAGCGACCGAGGCTGCAATTCACCACCGAAAATTATTGTTGAATAAACAATTCCAAAAACAACCTATTCCGGAACAGAGTGTTCCCGTGATGAACAATACATTTGTACCTTTTAGAAATAAGTTTTATTAAGTCGATTTCTATTAATAAATGTCTTTACAAATATTCTTCCTCTTGTCATCGTTTTAATATAAGCAATCAGTAAGCAGTATTTGTCAATAAGAAAAAAATCAATGAAACATAAATCAGTGTAATCTTGTAACACGATACATTATATCAACCCAAGAACTGAGAAATAAGAAAGTTATCAAATCCGCGACTATAAGGAAAACAAACTGTAAATTGGTGTTTTTGAAATTGAATAAACTTTGTTTAATTTATCTGGTGGTTTGTTTATATTCGTATGGTAATTATAGTTCGGTTTTAGAGAAGAATTTGCATCTCAAGAGTTTTCCTCAAAACAATAGGACTATTGTTTCTATCAAACTGTACTGATGGCCCTTCAGTTATCGCTAATCCCTAAGGACAATAGCAAAGTTGCTCTTATGAGTCACAGTGGATTTACTGTAAAGGTTTATAAATATACTGCGCTGTATTCCTCCTCAATTCCCTCCTCACTAATTATCTATTCCTCCTCAAATTCAATGGATAATAGGATTGTGACGTCTGTATTCCTAGATAATGAGAAACCACTTCATTTAATGAGATTCCACTTCAATTTCCAGACAATAGATAATTTATTCACCCCCTTTTTATTCATGAACCCACCACTTTATTCATGAGCTCACCACGTTATTCATGAGCTCACCACTTTATTCATAAGCGCACCACTTTATTCATGAGTCCAAGACAATAGAACCGTGACGTTATTGAATTAATGAGCGCACCACTTTATTCATGAGCGCCTTAAAAATTAGCATAACACCGCAAAAATTAACATAGCACCGCAAAAATTAGCATAACACCGCAAAAAAGGGCTAATTCCATGCACCCTATACCACAGGCAGCCCAAGCTCTGTATTTGCACTGTGTGACTATTATTTCACAAAATTCTCAGATAAAGAAAATAAACTTACCTTAAGAGTTTGTTGTTGTCCTGTTGTTTCTCTGGGGTCTAGAAATGGCGGTTATGGGGCATTTCTCTCACTTTGGGTTTTTCTCTCTTCTCTGTCTTAAATAAAGGAAAGGCTGCACACTCCAATTCAAACCACGAGGCACTTGAGGCCGATTTTTCCCACGAAAACCCATCCGATAGGCGTAATTTCCTCCGTCAGGTGAAAGGTAGATAGTTTTTCTTACCCCAGAAGTTTACAGACTTGAGAAATCATTATCCTAACTCTTCCAAATGAACTCATTTCTTTGAAAAAGCCCTCTCATTCTTCGTCAGAAACTACGTGTTTGCTGCTATTCGGTCATGACGTGGCAAACTCGGCTTTGTAGCCTGGTCTGCTGACAAAATTCCTCTTTCCGGCAGAGGGACAGTCAATAAATTGCAAGGTACTGTACTCTCTCCCCACGGGGTCTAACGAATGGACCACATTATATTTCTTTACACATGTGTGTTAATTTACTTCGTGGGTTTTCTCTGCAGATTCCACCGTTCAGCGATTGGTCAATAAGCCGTGAATAGAGAGCTTAAGCATCAACGACGGCGACGGCAGCGAGGACGGGACCTAGAAAAATGTTTTCTACCGAAATGTGATGCTTACTATTTCCTTCGTTCGCCTTTAATTACTTTTCACATTCATATCTTCGAAAAATATGACAAGCATAGAGTTCCGTTCACGCCGAAAGAAAAACGTTCTGTTTTTCCAGACAACGGTTGAAATGTAGGTGACTGCGTGCATTCCCACGTGCAGTTATTGTATTTTGCAATTAAGGCTATTGTTTCATGCCGTCGTCCTAGACGTTGCCGTCGTGGTTGCTTAAGCTCTCTAATGACTTTCTTCTCCAACTCCCCGCGAAATAAACGAGGTGTCGGATTTCTTCGGCACTATTTCGTAACTGCTCCCGAGGAAAATCCGTGCCAAACCCCCTTTGGCGACCTGTGTTCTTCGCCACGCGATTGGCTACTCAGTACAATAGGTGGCACGTTAGACCCCGTGGGGAGAGAGTACAGTACCTTGCAATTTATTGACTGTCCCTCTGCCGGAAAGAGGAATTTTGTCAGCAGACCAGGCTACAAAGCCGAGTTTGCCACGTCATGACCGAATAGCAGCAAACACGTAGTTTCTGACGAAGAATGAGAGGGCTTTTTCAAAGAAATGAGTTCATTTGGAAGAGTTAGGATAATGATTTCTCAAGTCTGTAAACTTCTGGGGTAAGAAAAACTATCTACCTTTCACCTGACGGAGGAAATTACGCCTATCGGATGGGTTTTCGTGGGAAAAATCGGCCTCAAGTGCCTCGTGGTTTGAATTGGAGTGTGCAGCCTTTCCTTTATTTAAGACAGAGAAGAGAGAAAAACCCAAAGTGAGAGAAATGCCCCATAACCGCCATTTCTAGACCCCAGAGAAACAACAGGACAACAACAAACTCTTAAGGTAAGTTTATTTTCTTTATCTGAGAATTTTGTGAAATAATAGTCACACAGTGCAAATACAGAGCTTGGGCTGCCTGTGCCTATACTATTCACAAGTCTGGTAACCCGCTCCGTCTTATTACATCTTGCTGTGGCACTGCTATTGAGAGGCTGTCTGCTTTTACTGAGTTCCATTTAAAACCCCTTGCCCAAGGCTTGCCATATTTTATCAAAAATACCACTGATCTCCTCAACAAGATCGAGGAAATCAACAAGACCGGGCCTTTCCCACCTGGGACTTTGCTTGTTTCTTGGGACGTCGTAGCTATGTTCCCTAACAAAGACAACAACCTAGGGCTCAC
Organism: Actinernus sp. WN-2022; assembly: GCA_030867875.1. Taxonomy (NCBI): domain Eukaryota; kingdom Metazoa; phylum Cnidaria; class Anthozoa; order Actiniaria; family Actinernidae; genus Actinernus; species Actinernus sp. WN-2022. The sequence continues at coordinate 183,535,754 of JAOWCC010000577.1, forward strand.
TGCAGTTAAAAAGGCACTTAACTCTAGGGAAATTAATCATCCTTCTACTGAATGCTTGTTAGAAGCTGTTGAATTTTGTCGCTCATAATAATTCGCAGTTTGGAGATAGGAATTTCTTGCAAACGCATGGCACTGCTATGGGCCCCCAAAACGCCTGTAGTTACGCAGATTTGGCTATGGGGGAAATAGATCAGCTTGCTAAATTTGGTAGTGACATTGAACCATTACTCTGGTGGAGGTACAGGGATGACGTAGTCGACATCTGGGTGCAAGGTCACCCAAAACTTCATGAATTTACAGATACATTAATTCATTATATCCTACCATTAAATTCGAATTGGTATTTTCCCAGCACAAACTGAATGTGCTGGATCTAACTTTGCACCTAGTAGATGGGTTCATTCAGACTGATGTCTATTCCAAACCCACAGATAGTCACCTATATCTACCACCCACGAGTGCTCACCCGGAGCATTGTAAGCGTGCTATCCCACACAGCGTTGCTCTTAGGCTTAAGCGTAATTGTTCAACGAATGAATCTTGAGAAACAAGAAACGCGGAATATAAACAATATCTAGTAGAGCAAGGGTATGACAACCAAGTAGTTTCGGAAAAGTTTAAACGTCCAGACAGGGAAAGCGTAAGGTGACCGCCCTGGTTGTTGATTTCAACCCCAATTTACCTGAAATTGGGAAAATTAACCGGAATAATTTATATGTGCTTCATTCCTCACTTCTCTTGAGGGAAATGTTCCCGGACAAAAACATAATTTCGGCTTTTAGAAGGCCTAAAAATCTTAAAGAGTTACTCACGCCTTCTAAGTTTAAGGCTGATCGGTCAGCGCCTCTAGATCTAATCAACAACCAAGAGGGGTCATCTAACGGTTGCTTTAAGTGTAACAAGCAGTGTGATCTTTGCCATAATTACTTTGTAGAATCAGACTATTTCACTAGTTTCGCTACTGGTAAGCAGTACCGCATCAAAAAACACCTTTCTTGTGCTTCGAAGAATGTTGTGTATTTAGCATCTTGTAACAAGTGTAAGCTACAGTATGTAAGCTCTTCTTCTAATGAGTTCAAGGTTAGATTTCGCAACCACAAATCGTCTTTGAAGACCAATAAGAAGACGTGTGAAGTGGCCACTCATTACAATAAGGCGCTTAATGAATTTAATGAATTTTCCTTTATTTGTATAGAAGCACTAGTTTGCACAGACCGTAGCAAGACCAATGATATTTTGATCAATAGGGAGGCATACTGGATTGCACAACTGTTTACATATCAGCCCCATGGTCTTAACAAAAGGCAGGAGTTTTAAAAATCTAAACCGCATCCAGTATAATAGCTAAATTTAGCAGACCGTCAGTAAACCGCACCCCAGTTCGTGCGTTTTCCGGTTTACAAATTCATTTATCTTGTAATTATAATATAGGCATTGTCCTTATAATTAGTACCACTGAATCACCTTTCTTGTAAAACTACTTTGTTATTTTTAAAGCATTTGGTATTGACACTTAGCTCTAGTATATAAGAGTACCTTGTAACTTGGCAGGTATTTTTAACCTTTTTAACTGATGAAGGCCGAAGGCCGAAACGTTTAAGTATTTTTTTAATAACAGTCCTGAGTTGCTCTTGTTCACATTTTTATATTCAATTTTTATAACAATTACTGTGGACAAGAACTTGGAATCAATTTTATTGATCCTCTTGGCTGGACTAGCTGTTGGCCTGAAGACGGTGGTCTAATGGTTAACGCTCTTGCTTACCAGTTCGAAGCCCCGAGTCAAGCCTCAGTATCGGCATCGCTCTTTTTTTTTCACTCAGAATATTTTTTTCATTTATTTCCCCCCTTTTTTTTCTGACTGCATTCCCTTAAAAGCTTTTATTTCAAACGTGACTACAAGAACGGAGTTCTTTTTAACCTTTGAAATGCTTAGGACACCTATCATCCACATACTTTTATTAAGGGATGTTCGAACATTTCTTTTGCAAAAGTTTCGACTGCCGCAGGGAATGTAGTATTTTGAACATCGACATCGTCCATGGCGAAGGTCCAAAATGTTGTGGTCGTTTGTCAAACACTCGTAAACCTTACGCCGAGTACACGGCTTTAATTCCATGTGAGTTCTCTCCTTCACAAAGAAAAAATATTCGTCAACTTATGCAAGCATTACTATGGGTTTCAAAGAGAATTATTCTGGACAATTTCTGGACTGCCGGGTATTTTCAAAACTGTCTCCGTGTCTCGCGGCCGATGTTTTCGAAATCTCGAAAACAAATGAGGTCGCTCGCTCAGTCTGCCTAAGTTCAGAAAATCAGTACGAATCGAATGAAATTCATAACACTTGCTAAAATCGCTTCCTACTTCTAAACAAAGATATAATACTTTAAATCAGTGGGTATCTAGTATTTTCAAAACTGTTTCTGGTATATACATGTAAGCCCGGCACTGTGTAAAAAAAATAAGCTTATTCAAACCCACAACCATCAACAGAATTGCTACACCGTTCTAAACGAAAATAGCGTAATTTGGGCGTACTCAGTCAGTGCTGGTATAATTATCTACTTCGAAAGTCTGGGAAAAATTGAGACCGTTTCAGGATGACAGTTTTATTTTAGCTACAGCGTCCGTTCTTATATCCAATGTCAAAAAAGAAACTGCAAAAAGAAACACACATGTAAACAGACAACCTTTCCTGGATCGACTGTATATATACTACAGAAAAACAACTGATAATAACTGAGCCACATAAGGCAACCTTAAATAAACGTAACGAACTCGTATCAACATGCAGACATCAACGGAAATACATTCTCAAGTATAATTAAACGTAATACACCATGCGCGCAATCACTTTAATGTGCGCACTCATTTTACGGCTTATTTCGAAGGTTTTCCATACCAATCATATTGTCGTAGCTCTTATCAATGCTCCGGTTTGTGGAGATTGGCGTAACATAAAACACGATCACTTTAGCGCGCGCAACTATTTAACGGTTTATTGACGTGATCATATTATTTTTGTAGCTCTTAGCAATGCTTCAGTGTAATAGAGATTAACTGAAGAGTGGATCGACTTCACGTCGGTCTACGAAACAGATTTGTATTAAATCTATGTACTCAAAAATTGAGTAGTCTACACATTGGCTATATATATATATATATATATAATCAGAATTTAGGTGAAAGAGAAAATATATAAGCCCTGAGTGGGATTCGAACCCACGGCCTCGGTACACTAGTCCGATGCGTTAACCACTACACCACCAGGACGACCACGCTGGAAACGCAGCCGACTTTGGGTTATGTGGACCGTGAGTTTTCCCAGGCATTTTCTCTTTCGGGTTCGGGACGGGAAAGCCCATAACTTCCGAACTGAGCTTTCAACCTAAGGATCATTAATGATTCACAGGCACATACGTCCAACCTAGGAATCGCTCAGCCAGAAGAATCCGAAAGGATTCGAGCTTATTATAAATTTATATATTAAGTATATAGAGAGAAGAGAAACCCGTCCCTAATATAAATAATCAGAATTTAGGTGAAAGAGAAAATATATAAGCCCTGAGTGGGATTCGAACCCACGGCCTAGGTTGGACGTATGTGCCTGTGAATCATTAATGATCCTTAGGTTGAAAGCTCAGTTCGGAAGTTATGGGCTTTCCCGTCCCGAACCCGAAAGAGAAAATGCCTGGGAAAACTCACGGTCCACATAACCCAAAGTCGGCTGCGTTTCCAGCGTGGTCGTCCTGGTGGTGTAGTGGTTAACGCATCGGACTAGTGTACCGAGGCCGTGGGTTCGAATCCCACTCAGGGCTTATATATTTTCTCTTTCACCTAAATTCTGATTATTTATATTAGGGACGGGTTTCTCTTCTCTCTATATACTTAATATATATATATACACACTCGTTTTCAAAAACATTGCTTTTGATTTATATATACCTTTTGTTCTCCATTGTTTTAGCTGTCAAATTTGACAAGAATACAAAATGTATATATATATTTGCAGTGCAATGTTTTTGAAAACGAGTGTATATATATATATATATATACAGCGAATTGCAAAAATTATGAGGTGTCCAACATATAAACATATCAATATATCGGGTGCATTGTGGGAACGATTTCCCGTTGCTGTCCCGCACAGAGACCGACGCGACAATGGCTACGTATACGTACAATATCCATCTAAGCGTTTTGGATGTAGTAACTAAACGAAATTTTCCCAGTACTAAACAGCTTTTAAATGTCGTATTTATATTTAAAAGCATCATCCGGCAATAATCTCTGCAGTTATGAGCGCGTAGATGATATATTTATTATTATTGTCGCGGTTCGTGACTAGCGCGCTGGCTAAAGCTGAGAGTACTAGACGGAAATACATGTAAATAAAGCCGTGCTTTCCTACTTTATCATCCAAGAAGGTTCGAAGGTTATTTCAGAAGTAAAAGTTTGTTCCCTAAGGTTTTATTAGTTATGCAAACGTCGACACTGCAAACGAAAACATTAGCATATTAGCGAAAATATGATAATTACCAATAATGTTATAACGATCAAATATCAAACCTTCCAATGAATCATGATTTTTAAAATTCACAAACTATTTCATTTTTCGCATTGCTTACTACTATTTTTGGACAAATATTGCCATTGGATTAAAACAAAATGATTTGGAAATAATTGCTTCCTAAGGCTAGAAATTCGTGCGTACCTTGAATTTACATTTCAGTATCTCCTTTGTATGTTATTGTTTGTTGAACACGGCCCGATATTGTTGGTGAAGGTTGGAAGGCTTTTCGTAAGAAGAGCTTGAAATTGTCTGCACCTTAGATCATGAGGCTAATAATAGAAACATATATTTTTATTTACTTCATCTAGTACTCTGCTAGCTGGGCTTGACGTTTCAAACAGCTAGCGCGCTCTCATAACTGCGGAGATTATTGCTGATTATTGCTGAGATGATGCTTTTAAAAATAAATACGACATTTAAAAGCTGTTTAGTACTGGGAAAATTTCGTTTAGTTACTACATCCAAAACCCTTAGATTGACATTAACAGTACGTATACGTAGCTATTGTCGCATCGGTTTCAGTGCGGGACAGTAACGGGAAATCGTTCCCACAATGCACCCGATATGTTGAAAAGTTGGACACCTCATAATTTTTGCAATTTGCTGTATATATATATATACAGCGAAGTGCAAAAACTTTGACGCCCCGAACCTCAACTATATAATTATATCGGGTGCATTATGGGTAGGAGTAAAGTCATTAAAATGCAACTACAGCCGATATCCGCGCGCGTTTGCGAATCGTCATAGCGAAGACTTATGCAGTTGATTTAAAGTTCAAGATTTCATCTAGAATACAACATTTTTACTCGGGACAGGCAGGACAGCTTAAATAAACCTGAGTATTTAAATGCACTCTATATATTTACTGTTAGATCGAATATTTGCAAAACGGAACATATCCCTGGTCGGCGGAAAGAGAACGGGAAATGATCATGCCGAAGTTTCAGGTTCGAACCGTGAATTCAGAGCTATTTGTGAAGCTGTTAGGAGATAGATCTTCTAATGACCTAAAATATCGAGATAACCCATGAAGAGGAAACATGATCGATCCACTCTTCAGTTAATCTCTATACAGATAACTGAAGAGTGGATCGACTTCACGTCGGTCTACGAAACAGATTTGTATTAAATCTATGTACTCAAAAATTGAGTAGTCTACACATTGGCTTAATCCGCTCCTTCATTGTAGAGCACTATATTGGTTTCACCGGTGAACTTCACCTATATATATATATATACAGCCGCGTGCAAAAATTCTGACCCATATCGATTGCATCATGGGTAATCCAAAAATGTGCTTTTCAGATTTTTTTTTAACATAAAACATTGTTAGGTCATATGGGCCCATCAGTTTTAGTTGTACTAATTTATTCCATGCGTTTGCCACTGGGTCCAGTCGACCGAAACGCTCCTAAGACTTCAAAAAACTCACTGTATTCTTATCTTTACTTTCTCCACGTCGCAGTAGCTAGGTTTATTCTATTTCCCTTATAAACGAGGCTGAAGTATTCGCTAAATTGATCTCAAACCCTGGAGCCTAAGTTTAAGTTTACTATCAATGTGAAACGCGTTCTATTTTATCTTATGGTAGTTCGACCACGTTTGCAATTCTGCCCAACAAACAACCAAATCAAACACTTCACAGCCAAACGCAGCAAAAATATTTTTGCCATTATGAAGTCTGCAAAATAACTAAATTTTCACTTGGAACACATTTGTTTTCTTTTGCGTTCCCTCCAACAACGTTTTGTTAATTCAGTAGGTTTTAATAGAGAAAATGTTTCACGAGAAATTGTGAGGCAAGCGGCCAATGAATCGTCGTTCTGCGAGAACGGGAAAACCACGGATAAAGAACTAAGAGTGGATATAGGAGCGGAGTGTGGTATGGGTACCGGACCTCGACCACCCAGAGTAGCCGTTCTGCGACTAGTCGGTGGAGTATAGTTGGTAATGCATGAATAATGCTTAGTCTATGCACGGTGAAGAGAACGAAACTATCTTCTTTGAACATCCAATACGCATGCTGTATACATGTACGCGTGTCAGTTGTATGCACATGTTGTACATTACAGTCCCAAATACGTCTCTTTGCACAGGACGCTATCCTCTATCTGGAACTCAAATCTACGGCATCTGCAAGTACTCTGCAACAAGATCGAGATAAACTTTCTCAATGGCCAAGTTATGGCAAATGATATAGTTTCTGACGTAGAGAACGAATTAGTCGGCAGAAATTGATATTCTGTCGGCACGAGATAGAGGCTCGTCTAGGGATTGCTGGTCACTTTTTAAGCATGGAGTGGGAAAGGTCAATCCAATCTACGTCGATTTGATATATCGTTTTAAGGACCGTCTTACCTCATCCACGGAAGTTCAGTGCCACTGCATTAATCGAGTAATACGTTTCCACACATTTTTTGGCCACATCTAAAGAGCGGTTTTTCGTATCTGGCGTGGCACATTTCACTGATGTAGTGTAAATGATGCACATAAGTAGGGCGTGTATGACTCACTGTAATCATAGCGTGATATTCCATAAATCTGACTGCCTGTCACTCCTTTTAAACTATCCAATATGAACGTCTCGGTGTAGTGTAGTCAAAATGACTTTAATGTGTCTAAATGTCGCATCATGCATTTCTCCCGCAAGAGGTTCGTACATAAAACAGCATATACTCTTAATGGCACTCCCCTGGAAACTACAAACTCGCAGCCTTACTTAGGAGCGGTGCGCCTCACAGGCCTCAGACTTACGCTGGAATACACGTGCACATTGTTGTCATATCTCAAGGAAAGCTAATAAAACATGGGTTTCTTCGCAGGAACTTCTACCATTCCCCCAGGGACATTAAAGTTAAGCTTTACCAATCCCTATTTAGCATGGAAACCCCTTACAGAGATTAGGAAGGCAAACAGGATTATCTTATTATATAAAGTCATCAACAACTTAAGCCGGCGCCATTAAGGCCAATGACTAAATTTGTCAAGATCTCACAGACAAAAACTTGGAAAAACAGCAGTGGACACTGATCCCATATGCATGGACCTATATAACTTAATGCCCTAAATTCTCCTATTTCCCTAGAACTATAATTGACTGTAATGAGCTAAATGCAGAAATTGTATCTGCTGACTATGTAAATTTGTTCAAATCTAAACTTAATTCTACAGTAACAGTATGTACTTGGGTATGTATTCCATTCACGCGGGGGCTATACTCGTGTCATCGGGAGATGCGTATATGTTTCCCTGTGTATGGATGCTTACGTTAGTATTATTAGTACTGTTACTGGAATGAGCTAAATCAGTGCAGAAATTGTTTCTGCCAGCAATGTAAATTTGCCCAATATTTGGGGTATGCATTCCATCCACGGGGGCTACTCGTGTCGCGGGAGATGCGTATGTTTACTTGTGCGTTTTAACATTATGGGTAATGCTTCTAGCATATATAATGCTTCGAGCGGGAAAAGTAGTTCAGTTATTCTAGGCCAGTCAGCTCCACGTTAACGCGTTTATTTCGAATTTATTTCATTGATTATAGCCACGGTTACTTTGTATTAACGTAGTAAGTTAATAGTTAGTTCTCTAACCCTCGGAGAATTCGGGTTGCTGCATTAGGTCAAGGTATACGTTTCCGCACATTTCCACGTTTTTTTGGCCACAACCCCAGGGTGTTTTTTTCGTGGTTTTAGCGGTTTTTCGTATCTGGCAGTTTCCCATTAGTTAAGAATACAATTTATACTAATTAGTTAATTATATTGTATTAGAGTACGGAGTTGTCTGGCGACTATCCCACAATAAACTATACTTATGAAGTCTCTTGTCAGTGTTGTCAGAATCTATTATTATCTATTCGTTATTTCCTTATATTTTTGCGACTTCGATTAATAATATATTATATGTTTCAGTGTAAAGCATACCGTAAAATTCCGAAAATAAGCCCCGGGGCTTATATTTTTCAACGCACCTTTTTGAGGGGCTTATATTCGGCAGGGGCTTCTATACGGAGGGGCTTACTATAGGAGTGAATTTTGCGTTTAGAAATCAGCTGGGCTTATAATTGGAGGGAAATTTGTGTCTGCAATTTTTCAATGTGCAAAATGATAATATTGGGGCGTTAACTAGAAATTCGTGACAACTTACGGTATGGTAATCCCTCTGAACATGCCAACTTGTAACACAACAACAATAAACTTTATTGAAAATGAAATATAATAGTAACTCAAAGTTAACAGAGTGAGGAGTGAACTACGTAAAGGACAATAAACTCTGACACTTCTTCCACAGTGGTTCAGCGTACGGAAACGTTGTTTTATAAATAAAAAAGGCTTGATCATAATTTACGTTGGTTTATTTTGTATTTGGGGGCAATTCCCAATTATAAGCCCCCGGGGGCTTATATACGGAGGGGCTTAATATAGGCGGCTTTTTCGCGTTAAGAATCTGAGTGGCTTATATTCGGTAGGGGCTTATACAGGGAGGGGCTTATTTTCGGAATTTTACGGTATAGTATTACTGAGTAATAAACAGGAACAACTTATCTCAGCGTTAAACCTCTCGTTACAATATATAATTTATGCTGCTTCATTTTATCAGAATCGTATTCGAAGATAACGCAGATTATATTTGAAGCAGCTTTGAAAATAAAGACCGCCCGGATAACTAAACAATTGGGACGTTTTCAGATGAACTGATAATCATCAAAACAGATCAAAACATTTGAAGTAGCTACTGCCCGACAGAGAAAGTATAGGAGAAATGTCTGGGAATTAAACTGATTTAACTGACTAGAATCTCTTTAACAGAAATAGAAGTATTCTTTGTCAAAGCGGACATTTAGTCACATATGAAGTCAGGAGGACCTAAGAAGTCTAACAATAAGCCTGAGTAAAGAAATTAGTTACGGTAAAATATCTAGTAAGAAACGTGATAAGGAAAATGCAAATAAATCACTAGATTTATTGTACTATGAGACTATCAGGATGCGCCTAGATGCATGATATAGCCATTTATATCTATATCGAGGAATGAGGGAAAATAACATTTACTTGGAGTTAATTCCTAGAACACACAAGTGGTTTGTCGTCATCCCTTTATCAGTTGTTCCTTACTGTTTGGCTGACGATAAACATTCGATGCTGTGTGTGGCTGAAGGTCCACTATAATAAAATCTAGTTGTAGCTAGGAGACACAAATATCATTCTTAAAAACAGTTTCAGACTCAAAGAGACTCATTATTCAAAGGCGTTGTCGAAGAAGGCGACTCACTCACCGCCGCAGTGTGAAACGGATAGTACGGATTATTTTCGCTACACGACCAAGTCCGGCCACCACAAAGCACACGAGCAAGGTAGCCCATAACATATCTTTTTCCCCACTTCGTTTCTTCTAATAATTAGCCGTTAAGCTGCATGGTCTCTAACTGTCTTTGCTTCTAAAACAGAAAGTTAAATAATATCAATCAGAACTAGATTAAGCTTCTTTAGGAAAACCTAATCCGTGTTTTTGGTATAACTGGCAATCAATAAAGTTTCATGCCGCCTGGAAACGGGCTTTTATTGTCAATGGTTTTCACCCTGCGAGCAGTTTCCTGTGAATCCCATCGGGCGGATCTTGGGACTGGCATGGTTTTGACCTCATGCGAGAAAATCTTACAATACTGTTACTTTATCATCTCCGCTTTAGCCTGTATAATTGTTTCCTTTTCATCTCTATGGTAAATGGTTTTGAGCTCATGCAAGAAAATCTTACAATACTGTTACTTTATCATCTCCGCTTTAGCCTGTATAATAGTTTCCTTTTCATGTCTATGTGCATGTTGTGCGGTATTGACACATTACGCAAGAACTCGGTAGTTTAAATAGTGAAGAGCGTAAAATGTTCAGTGTTGGACTGTTGATTAGTCGACGATGCATTTCGTAGGAGACAGTTTTCAGGTTGCATGCAGTTTGCAAGAGATTAATAATCGATGTTTTGGGATTCTTCCAAAAGAAACGCAACAGATTGTAAAAATATGTACAAATACGTAAAAATATGGCAGATTGAAAAATATATATAACAGATGGCAATGCCCCTCAAGTAAGACATTTAGAATGTGAATTAGATAAAACGCGTACTGTATTTTGTACTATTTACGAAGACGAATATATTCGTCTTCTTAAATAATACAATACAGTGCGTTTCTTTGTTTAATTCTCATTCTAAATATGTCTTACTTGTTATATAGATATACAAACCACTTGACTTATGTGATTAGCATACCTTAGCGGCATAAAAATTGTCGCATGATTTTGACAATTATGTACAACAAGAAAAACAAGAGCCCATCTGGGCTTTCACTCGGGCCACTATATATACATCAATGCAGCCAGACACTCTTTAAGGTGAGCACACACCAGGAGACGTTTTGCATGTCCCCTTGTATGTCCCACCTTTATGGAGGAAGGGGTACTCCCATAAAGAAATTGTTTACAGTGTCCAAGGGAAGCACCATTAGAAATGTGGATGGGGGAGGTAGGACTTCCTCAAGATGCACATTTTTTTGGCCCCTTGGTTGTGCAAGGCAGGTTATTTTCTTTGATATTTTGCGTTCCAGGATTTTTTATTTTGGACTACCCTTCTTCAGATTTTTGATGGTGTGTTCCCAATGAGAACACCTTCATTTGAAATCCTCTTAGTAATAACCAAAGGGAAGAATTATTAGCTGAATTTAGCAGTCTTTAGAAGTGGCCGGTAGCGCGGTAACTTTCATTCTCTGCTCCCCTAGTATATATATGTAATTTAATATTTTTGTTTTTCTCGTATGTAAATTAAAGAAGTTGACCTTTTACTGTAAACACTATACTTATTCATGTAACACACGTTTACAATTTAGTCTGCTGTTCTGTTAAACTGCAGGTTCCGAGTACTAATAAATGATTGTCTCAAATGCATGTTTATATATTTGTCCCATATTATAAGTTGTATCCTGTCCATCCTGTGATGGAGCTATCACTATATTTGTCTACTGTTCTTTCTACCCTGTGGCTCTTTATCAAGTTCGCTGATCGCCGCCTCGCGGCCCTTTCTCCGCGGCTGTTCTCTCTATAAAACCTCTGGAAGTCATGTTAATTGTATTCGTGTTCAATTGGTGTGCCTCTTTGTAACTTTATCTGCTGTTCTTGACGAGTCCATTACGAGTCCATGTTGGTATTTGTTGGATTAAAGATTATTAACTGAAATGCCTGTTGGTTATCTCTAATTAAAAGCTTTACCCTAATTCCCAAAACTTCAGTCTGCTCATTATATTACAGAACTATAAAGGGAACTGTTGGAAGTCTTTAATTTCTCGAACCACAACCTCGGCCGTGAGAGGATTCTGGTTTAAGTTTACCATGAGAGTTAAATATTGCTTGGCTCATCATAATTCTGACAGTGCTGCTATTTTCTTAAGTGGTTTCATGCATGGTCTTAGGGTCCTGCGGACGATTCCTAGCATCTTATTGGCACCTGCTGCCACTTTAGAGCAGTGCATGTTCCAGCGGAAGTCATGTTTCTGTGTCACTCCAAGTTAACTGTGGGAGAGTGTTTCGCCAGGTTTTTACCATTTAATGTGTAAGAATATTCACTAGCATTCCTTTTATTAGTTATGGTAGTAGGTGGCATTTGACGGTATTAAAATCCATAGACCAGGTTATACGCCAGATAGCCCAGGTTATGATAAAAAGTTATAGATTTGATTCATATTTAATACTATATATCTTGCAGCAAAATGTCTCCGATTGTTGATCAAAACAGTCGTGTTTTTCCAAGTCGCAGCGGATAGAAACGTGATGACAGCAGTAATACAAACTGGGGTATATTATTACAGTTATACTACTTTCAGTGTAAAGTGCTACATACATAACATACATTTTATTGAAGCTCCCAAAAATGGGCTATTCTGCTACAATATGTTGTTATAACCTATATACTACAAAATGTACAACAACTATAAATGTCTACAATATATGTTAAATTACAGATAAAAATTTAGTTAAATACTATCTTATATTTACAAGCCCCTACCCCAAGAGAAAGAAAGATCTAATGATTAATTAAAATATTAAACAAACGACGCTTAAAAACTTGAAGCGATTGAATATCCTTAACATCCTGGTAAGAAAAAGACCGCTGACCAGTAGCCAGACGGCAGCGAGGAATATCTAACTGGTTGCTCTTACAGGATCTGGTATTTCTATTGTGAATTTGAGAGCGCATAACTAATTTATCAGCAAGGTAATCAGGGACAAGCTTATGAATGCACTTAAATACCATAACAGCATCATTCGAGTACAGTCTTTCAGTAATAGGCAGCCAGATCAGAGGCCGCGCCCACATGGTAACAATCCAGCAGTTTCCGCTTCTGTTATGCGTAGTAGCAACTGAATTAGTTCTCGGCCATATTAAGCAAAAAGCACTGCAAACACTACCTTACGCAAGCAACAATCTAGCCATTCACGATAACTGTGGAAAACTTTAAAGGACGAACTACAAAGATTCCAAGCTCGTGCTGCCGCAAGAGTAATTACTGGCGCCAGTTATGAAATCTGTTGACATACTCGACGCTTTAGGCTGGCAAACACTTGATGTAAGGCGTGCGTGTACACAATTTATTTTAATATATAAAATACTTCATGACTACTCTGCACCTTGCCTTAAAAATCATTTATAAAACTGAACGATCGTCAGAATGGCTACAATTTAAGAAACTATGAAACAAACCTAGCACTTCCAAAGCCGAAAAGAGATTTTCTGAAAAGAAGCTTTAAATACAATGGTGCTACGCTATGGATGTCCTCCCGCGTGAAGCTAAACTCGCGGAATCACTCCAACAATTCCGGAGGGAAATACACAAATTGCCTGATGTAGGGTCACGTTGATAGCTACACAACTGATCACTCTACATATTTCACATCAGTTTTTAAATAATTTAATATTAGCTTACGTAATAATAGTTTTGTATAATACCTTAAGAATAGCCTGTAAATATCAGCACCCTTTTTAGCTTTGCCTGTAAATACATTTTCAAGTCTGTATATATATTTATATTTTATTCGCTTCAGTAGTTTTTAACATATTGTAATTTTTTTCACGCCTCTCGTGGAAATCAGCAGATTATGTTCTGTTGTCGGGGCTACCGTGAAGAAATAAAGCTGTACTGATTGACTGGTTGGTTGATTATTTCATTGGTTGATTGATTGATTGGTTGGTAGCCATGACCTCACACGCATGAGCACATCCTATTACCCGTGGCGTGTAGGAACTGATGGGCATGTGTTTCGTCCTTGTTAGGACTCGTCAGCGTGGTTAGCCACAGTTTAGCCAAAGTGCAATGGCTTGAACATATTTATTTATTTATTTCAAAATTCGCTCTGTGAGGGGGCAGGTGAAAAATCCAATAGGATGCGAGGTGCACTACGAGGTATCCCCTAATATAAACCTGAACAAAAAATACCCGTAGTAAGAAGAACTAACAAAAGATAAATAATAAGTAGAAGAAATGAAGTAAATTAAGATAATAGGCCACTCGACATATCGGTGCCCCGGCAGAGCCAGCGTAGATACCAATGCGAGGCTTAGATATGAACTATTGTTGTGCTCTTGAGCCCCACATGGGTATCCACACCCACCGGGGAACCACACCCACCGGGGAACCACACCTACCGGGGAACCACACCCACCGGGGAACCACAAACATCGAAAATGGCCTATTATCTAACATTTACAAATACTCATAGTATTTAACGCGACGATACTTAGGGTAAACTAATTTGTAGGAGGGAATATTATCACCATCAAAAACATTTGTAAGTCTGTTAGTATAAAAGAGTTTGAGTTGCTTTCCAGAACTTATTACTATAATATGAATGTTTTTTTACAAAGCCGGGAACAGAGAGTCTACGATTTCAAATAGAAAATGTTTTATTTGTGTAAAGAATACAATTCAAATTCTCTCATTCTTGTATCCAAAGCCACTGTGAATGCAATGAATCAATGTTTTCCAGTCAATCCGTGAGATCAGGATACCGCTTATTTTGCAATAAACCTGGGCACTGGGAGGTATTTCTTTGGAGGAAATAAACTCTTGTAATTGATATTAAGCTGGCTCTGTACATACAATTAGTCAGTACAGCAAATGTTTTAAAACGACTTACCAATGAGTGTAAGATCCCTCCACTTCCGAAGCTAAAAGCCTTAAGTTTTTGTGACCGTGTTGAAATTAATTAAGTTTTTGTCTTGAGGTTTCATCGTCATCAAAGTAGACATTTGAGTTAATTTTAATCATCCAATCCCATTATCTCAGTGTTTTCGTCGTTAACATTCAGCCCTGAACATTTTACAAAAGAGCTTAACTTGTTAAAGAGGTCATGGTATGACGATTTGTCGTTACTTTTAAAAACATTGGCAAACGAGCCGTTAGCTTATGCTCTTCATTTTCGATATTGACCCCTTGTATATCTTATTATTCCTGATATTGATTGCAAGAGTTTCCCAAACTGTAATAAATAGGAGTGGAGATAGAGTATCTTGTCGAACGCGACGCTCTACTGTATTAAAATAATTTGAAGCGAACCATTATTAAAAATACAGCTCCATATGTATTCTTAGAAAAGGCTTTTACTCATTGAATAAATGAAGATCCAACGTTAAACGTTGGTAATACTTTTCAGTACTAGGTAATTATGATTACCAGAATCAAACGCTTTTTCAAAATCAATTGCACACATCATTCCGTGCATTTTAGCTCGTGTTGTACCGAAAACGTAATCAAGAGTTCTGACTCATCAAATATTGACGTTCCTTTGACAAAAGCAGTTTCGTCAGAATTAACACATTTACGATAGTTTACCGTCGTAAGTTTTTACCACGTCTGTTTGCGTCGTCGCATGGTCAACATTGTTGTGGATTTCACGAGGCGCTAGACGAGTACACATCGTACATCACGAGGCGCTAGACGAGTACACATCGTACATCACGAGGCGCTAGACGAGTGAATGCGATGACAAAAACGTTGTAAATAAGAGGATATACCATGGAAAACTATCGTAAACTAAAAATAGTGACGCGAGCAGGACTAAGAAGACAAGGAAATGATTCTATCACGGAATCAATGTTGCGCACGTAATCTACCGTGATTACGATATCATAAAACGAGAAACTGAGCAGTTGTTGTAAAATTAATTATTTCAGGTAGTATTTTCTCGAGTCTTTTCACTAACACCTTTGACGCAATATTCGTTATCAACATTAATAAAGGAAATTGGGCGCCAGTTCTTGATAGATCTTTTGTATGTTTTTATAATTGTCCTTCATTTCCAGTTGGCTTGTTTCTGCGAGTTGTACAATTCACCATGTTCGTACACAATCTACTTGGCCAGAACACTTGGTAAAATTCAATTGTGAGGTCCATCGTTATTAGGTGTTTTGTTTCTTTGGAAGCTCTTTAAACACGAAGTATAAATAGGTTAGCCCCTCCTCTTTCACGCATGAGGAGACGCAAGCGGTGATTTCCTGCACGCAACAGGGAACCGTAGTTGCTAGCGACGCTTAGGGACGGACCATTAGAAAAGTTATGGGGGGTGGGGGGGAGGGGGGGAGGAATTTAAAAACAAATATCCATACGAGGGAAAATTATCTAAACAAATATTCATGCACAAACCACAACACAGAAAAAAAATCCTACATGGAGGGGGAGAGGCAAGGCAGAGGCCAGGGACTGCACAAATGTACAGGGATACCATCAACTCCAATCACACTGATTTTGTTGCAGCAACTCTTTTGTGAGAGGTACACATATGTATCCTTCGATTTATTCACTATTAAAAGCAGGAGAAATTTACATACTTTTTCGTCTCTCAAAAAGATTTGTTTGAATGGGATTTTCACTGGTCTCGCTATGAGCTTGAATCATAAACAATCATTTGCCATGCAAGGTGATGCAGCTGTACACTTTTATAGGTATAAATATTAAAGTATAACTTTTAATATGGGCACGCTAGCCCTGATGCCGTGATAAAAAAAAAACATTTTCACAGGAGCATGGCTCTTAAAGTTTACTTAGGACAAGAATTATTAAGTCATATCAAAATCATTGCACACAGGAGAGGACATTTGCTATTGGTCATCACTTTGAAGTAAATGCGATTTTATTTGAGAGAGAGAACAACCTCAGTCGCATTACAAGTTTATAATGTGGCTTACCTGTTGATACCGGAACTATACGAAGCAGAATTCTCTGCTTTCGTTTGAACGCTCCAAATTCTCTCCTACTGCAGCTCCCGCCATACCAAAAGTCACACAAGAAAAATAGTACGAAATCATGACGAAATGGAACTTTAACAGTGATTTGTACCACTCTAAACTTGAGAAACCTCAATGTTCTATACACCAGAATACTGCAAATTTATTCTTCTATCTGAATTCAGCGGTAAGTATTCAAGCTAAACCCAGTCGGTTCCTAAACCAGTAACGCCTTGTAAAAAATCACTTTACTCGCGAAAGCAAATTCAAATTTGTACGGTCGAAATCTTAATATTATCACTCCAAACAGTTATCAGTTGCAGATTAGATGTTACTTAACTTTGATTTGAAGGTATGTGGAAGTCATATATCATTTTATTTGTTTTATAAGACAAAATAGCTCCCAAATCCATGTATTTTTGAGTGAAATGACTGGGCCGATAATGGAAGTGAGTCACCGGTTATCGATATGTAGGCTTTTGTACGCAAAGATAGCTAATTTTGAATAGATTAGTTAAAAAAAAAAAAAAAAAACTGCATGAGATCGTAGCCGAAAAAAAATTTGCTGCACAGCAAACTGGAGTAAAAAAATGCATGCAACTTGAGAATCCCCCCCCCCCCCCCCCCCCCAACATAACTTTTCTAATGGTCCGTCCCTTATTTTCCAAGCGCGTGTATATTACATTAACACATTACCCTTGCCGCAGAAGACGGGAGCTAATGACCAGATGACAGGAATGCGACGATCACGCAGTGCAATGACAGCGATAGCCTGCTTGCCGGCATGGCGGGAAATAATCCCCAGCAGTTCCTATTTATTATACTTATTACTAGTTGCCGAGTGTAGTCCGCCTCGAAAATCCCAATTCAGTGTGCTAATAGTTTGTCTCGGATCCCTATATTAAATGACTATATATTTTATAGCGCCGAAACAATTTCCCGCAATCGAAGCCTGCACCGTGCAGTAGTCCCCCTACTTCAATCTCGTTCAACAGTCATGATACATAGATATCATACTGGAAATCCTGGACCGTCCGTTTGATTGATTGAGATATATAAATGTGTCTCGAAGTTGGCATATTACAAGCCCTACATACTGACTAAGCTGGCGAGAGTCCGAAACAGTTTAAAATAAACACGCACATACCGGCACTCATATCTCGAACTCGGTGAATAATTGTTGCCCTTTTGTTGTTTATTCGGCTTTAAATGCTGAAGATGCTTAGACTACTTTCCCGCTATCGAAAGAGAGATGTTTGATAGTCTTGTGGTGAGCTATATGGTCATTTTCGATTTGCGAACCATTTTTGGACTACATCTGGTACACAAGGCCTGCCAGTCAAAGAAGTTAACTGGTTATACTTTATTTGGCCTGCCAGTCAAAGAAGTTAACTGGATTATATACTTTATTTGGTCATGTTTTGGGGATTTACAAGTTTGGCGCTAAATTTTAACTCGGGACTCATATTCATTCATTCATTCATTCATTCATTCATTCATTCATTCATTCATTCCAAACTCGAAGGCGAAGTTATGCTAGAAGTAGAAGTAGAACTGAAGCATAAGTTATGAAAATGTCCGCCACCGCGTCTGATTTCAAGAACAGCTCTCTTACATAGAGTGTTTGCGACAAATCTTAGTGAAGAAAATGCATGGTTTGCTATCAATTCGACCTAAATACTAAATCAAACTAAATACGTTCGAGACGAAGAGACCACTCGAGTGACGAGGTTTTCGTGTCATAGGCTTTTGGACTGGTGGCTGATCTCCTCATTGCAAAGAACGTAGAGAAATGCCCATTTATCCGAACTGACGAATTCCAAGGGCTCGTGAGGGCGATCAACCGCCTTGGATTTCCCGCCTTGGGCTTAGAACCCGATGTCTCTACCAAAGTCAAAGAAGCTTAAGGAGACCATCAGGCGCTGGCAAACACAGGCCAAAGTATTAGAAGCACAGTTGGCTTCCACGGCTAAGAAACTTCTCGAGCTCCGTTCACAACTGCGTTGAATCACTCTGACTCCGCCATCAACCCCTTCTACATCAATCCCGCCATCCACCATCTATCTGTCGTTTGGTCTGTCGGAAAATGAGACTCCATATATAGAGACCTACCACAGCACCTATCATTCAATCTGAAGATGGATGGGCGCCCATTCTGTGGTAGGTGTGAATTGATAAAAAACGGAATTTAAAATATATATATATTCTGATATTGAAATATATTGTTTTCATTTGGAAGATTACGAAACAGTATACTTTTGTTTGGTCCTAAATGATTACTATTCTTGGTGAAATATTTCCAATTAGCTGTGACACAAGGAGGTAGGGGTCGGGTAAATTTAAAAGTTTTCAATTAATCTTAACAAACATTATTTTGTTGCTTTAATATACAATAATGTATGCTACTGTTGTGATATTCATTTTATTAGAGTTGTAAATTTACATATTGCTATGATTTGGCGATCAGGTTTGAAATCAACAATAACTGAAAAAACTAAAATGATATGCCTTTGTGGGCTTACGGTTATGACTAATTTAGGCAAAGAAAGAAAAAAGAAAATGACGTTGATGTTTTGGCACTGATTGTTCATGTATCAGCAAGAAAGGCAATTACCTGGAGATTCTTCTCATCGTTTTCTTTAAATAAATAAAATTATATTACTAGCTAGCTAGCTAGCAGTGTATCACTTATGGCTCTGATGTTTGAACCAATAATTATTATATAGTATGTTTTTGGTCTGATAATGTCTTTTTCTTTTATGAAAAATCTTTATTGAACAATTTTTGAAACTGTAACATAGTCCACTGCTCCTAAGTGCTGAAAAGCAACAGAATCACTAGGTGTCTCGCCCATGGCTCTGTGAGGTTTAGACTGTTTTACAATTCAAAATGATTTGGGTCTGATAATTAAAATTATTTTTCTTTTATGAAAATTCTTTTTTGAACAATTCAGTTTTGAAACTGTAACATAGGGCACTCCTCCTAAGTGCTGAAAAGCAACAGAATCACTAGGTGTCTCGCCCATGGCTCTGTGAGGTTTAGACTGTTTTACAATTCAAAATTTTTTGGGTCTGATCATTTTCTTTTATGACAAAATCTTTTTTTGAACACTTTTTTGTCTACGTAGACACTGTGTACTTCATGAACGCCAATCACTATATAATAATTTTATTAAACCTTATATCTCTACAGATACATTGGCAAAATGACAATAGAACATATACTAAATAAAGTAAAATACAATTTAACATCGACACTTCTTATAATAATTCTTTTGGTAATTCCAAAATCTCATAAAAGTACTTTGAAGAAAGTTTCATAATAGATTCATCTTTCATTGAAAATAGATATAAAAAATAAGGATTTATTATCGAAGAAACGAAAACTATCGTTACTATTATAAAGGGATTTGAGAAAAACCTCTCTCATCCTTATGAATTTATGATGGTTAAACTCAAATTCATCACCAATTTTGTTACCATCACAAACTCGAGCGTCGTAAAGAATATTTCTATATCGACCGGTTTCAACCGGCAACTTATGTGCCGAAATTCTTATTTTGGTTACAACGTGGCGGTGTTTTACGTTAGCAACTGCACTTAAATGTTTTTTTAGTACATAAATCAAACTTCGGTTTAATTTCGGCCCTCATTTCAGTTTTAACATTGTCAAATTCTTCGTCTTTCGGCCACTATAAAACAACCCTGTTTAACTTTTGACCCCTGAACAGTTAATGTAGTGGGGAGTGTGTGAGGAGTAAAAGCAGCCCCCCCCCCCCCCCCCCCCCCCCCCTCCCGGCACCAGCTGTAAGCTGTAATACTTAGCCTGCTATAACCAATAAAAAATTTTTTATTATTATTTGTGAGAAGGGTTAAACAGCCAGTTTTACTTTACTTCAGTGTTCTCCAGTCGTTATTACAATTCCAAATGAGCTCATTTGATTATCCCACTTAGTCATACTACACCTTTATGCTTTTATGAAATATAAAAATTAACACCGGTTGATTCTGAAGATAGGTGTTTCATTCATAATTATCATGGTAAATTCTGAGCGGCCTGTGTTCTTGTTTGTTGCACGCTGTTTCCTGTTTCACGGCATGTTAGGAATTATGCAAAGAGCTTTGGGTTAGGGTCACAAGTAACTCTCAATCTGGACCAAAACACACTATAACTTTAAATTGTAACCGGGCTTGGTTCATAAGGTATTGACTTTATAGATGGCCGTATATTTGTCAATACTATATACATGTCATGTTATAAGCCATACTGTAATGTACTGGAGCAGTTAAAAATTCATATTTACGAAGGAAAAGTTGTTTCTTTTATTTCACGCGCAAAATCCGGTACCGAGTGTCAGTCTAAAGTACCTCGGTTAAGTTTTTGGTCTGGCTACGGGCCGGAACTTTGTATGTTTACGAATGTGCAATATATGTCTCTATTTTATAGAAATAATTTGTTGTGGCTCAGATTCGTTGTGTCCGCCACGCCGTTTTAGGAATTCTACGTGCGACGGAAATAGCCGATTCCTTTCCCTCACAAACCACATTAAACAGTCTACTAAAGGTCTACAGTGGAGAAGTGACAAGGGATTGGAAATTAGGTTCGCTATATATCGGAGGATAGCTCGTTATAAACCGGCGAAACCCCGTTCTAACAATTTCTAACAACATAATATTTATTCATTATAATATTATATTCAGACCTAGATTTCAACACTGGACTTCTAAATTGTATTCGTTATAACGGGGATTTTGTTACACCGGGATACGTTATATCCGGATTTTCTATAACTTTTGCTAGGCTGAAAAATATTGTTCCTTATGTTTCCCGCATAACATTTTTACACAAGCTTCCCAGCTTAAGAGACATTTGACGCCTTCTATCCGGTCAAATAATGAAGAGCTGACAGGTGTTGGATTATTTCTGCTGTCAAGCAAGCCTTATTTCATGCGGATAATCACACTTTGCGCCTTTGCTTTAGACCAAACTCAGCGGGAGAACGGGTCGTTTCGTCGCCCCGTATCCAAGTCTTGCGTCTTCTCATGCCTTTGAAGCTCGAAATTTAAATTTCAAATTGCTGAGCAATGAAGAAAGCAAGCGAGCATATCAGCCTCTCCTTTAAAATGCTAGATGTTTAAGGTTTAAAATTAAACAAACCATAAAAAGTGACCCGAGGGAAGATAGTTGTTCATTTCCAACAACAGCAAAAAAAACTTTATTTATACCCTCTCTTGAATATATTACAAATTAATTAATATATATATCACATTGTTTGAGTATTGCGATACCAGAAGTAGCTTAAAAAACTAATCGAGTCTGGTATCCCGAAATATATTTATATAGACAGTATGACTGGGCAAAGAACGAAAAAAGAAAAAGAAAAAAAAGAAAATATAAACAACCATATGAATAACAGTTAACACTAAGTAACGAGGAGCCATTACCAGGAGCGTGCATCTCCATATTAGGTCATTACCAGGAGCGTACATCTCCATATTAGGTCATTACCAGGAGCGTGCATCTCCATATTAGGTCATTACCAGGAGCGTGCATCTCCATATTAGGTCATTACCAGGAGCGTGCATCTCCATATTAGGTCATTACCAGGAGCGTGCATCTCCATATTAGGTCATTACCAGGAGCGTGCATCTCCATATTAGGTCATTACCAGGAGCGTGCATCTCCATATTAGGTCATTACCAGGAGCGTGCATCTCCATATTAGGTCATTACCAGGAGCGTGCATCTCCATATTAGGTCATTACCAGGAGCGTGCATCTCCATATTAGGTCATTACCAGGAGCGTGCATCTCCATATTAGGTCATTACCAGGAGCGTGCATCTCCCAGATTAGGTCTGTCCAACAGCAGAACAGATGATGTAGCTATTTTTAGCTTTGTGTTTCCCGCGAGAAGAAACAAAGGCCGTCACTTTTAACCAATCAGGATGCACTGAAAAATTGTAATTAACACGGTTCAAACTGCTAAAAAATAATAAAGCGCAAGAGAACAAAAGACAACGTAATCGCATACCAGAACTTCGCGACTATAAATAGCCACATCGTCTACAGTGTTGTGGGCCAGCGTATCCTCGCTCTACAATTACCAATAATCAATAAATGGCAAACACGCTTGAAATACCGATTATTGGTAATTCTACGACAAATCCTAACCCGAACCATAAACCGAACCCTAACCATCGGACGAGTTCGCGGGTAAACGACGGGTTCTCACTCACCAGGAGCTAGGGTTCACAGGTAAACAAGAAGAGAAGGTAAACGAGAGAAAAAAATGTTTTGAGCGCGCCTACTCAGGCTCGAACTCGTAATCGTTTGCGTGTTGTGCTTGGTAGTGCAGGCGTCACGCCCACTACACTAAGCGCGTCTACCGCCGTTAAGATTTGGACAATTGTTTATCTTTATCCTTGACTGGTTTTAAGAATGTCATTGTTTAATTTGTGTTCCAGAATTAGTGATTATTGATAATTGAAGAGCAAAAGCGAATTACTGATTATTGGTAATTGTAGAGCGAGGATATGTTGTGTGGGCGCTACCCATCACATAGGTACGCTCCTGGTAATGGGCTCCTGGTAACGATAGTTACAACATACAGGTAACACAGTTGGGAGATGCAAATACAAGATTTGGAAGAGAAGATGGGTATAAAAATAAGAATTAATAGTTCATTTATGACTACCAATGGTATTTAATAACTGTTTAAGAACTCTGTAGCCCTTACTCTGAAGTTAAATTATCGCGCGATAAGCAATCAGTAGGGACTAGGGAGCACTCAAGCGGAGCATCACGCAGATGTTCACTCCATTCGTTTTCGCTGTATAAATTTGAATAAAATGAATAAAGTTCATTCATAATAAGTGTATGTTTTGAAGTTAATGTATCGGAGATTTAAATATTTTTTTTCTAATTTAACTCTTTTTCTTCTTTGGTTTTTCTTCATAAAAAAAATATTAAATATTTTTATCCCCGCCTTTTTCATAGCACGTGGCCCTATAGACAATGAAGATCGATTTTCAAACTCTCGTACTCGCTTAAGTTTTCGGGGTTAGGGTCTCAAGTCGCAATTCTTCCCAATTCGTCCTTTTTAAGTACTGTTTAAAACACGAACAGCAGTGTTTTATCAAGTTTAAAAATTCGAGGGCGAAGCCCGAGAATTTTTAGACTTGATAAAACACGTGCTGTGAGTGTTTTAAACGGCTTCAAAAACGCTTCAAGAATGCAATGAAAGAAAGTCGCACATCTCAAGGGAATGGTTACTTAATGAACCATTGAACCTTTGTATTCACAACACCATGCAAAATATTCGAGTAATCACCGCCGGCAATTACGAATATCTCAAGGGAAGGACATGAAGAAATTACCATACTATGTTGTTTGAAGCGGCGTTTCGCAATGCAAGAATAACCTGCACTTGAAGGATTTGGTGTCGTAGTTTACCTCGATAAAGTTCAAGACTTGGAAAGCGATGTGACTGACATGACGGCAGACTCAAAATTTTTGGCTCCGGCACAAAATATGTAAGTTTACTGCATGTTTTTATTATTTTACGGCTTTGAGTTTGGTTTTAATAATTAAACTAAACAGTGGCTCGGTAAACAAGTAATGGTAGTTGGATAACTTCATTTTAAAAAATATTATCTGTGTATCTCGGTAGTCTGCGTGCTGATATTAGTAAATTTAGTGCAAAATTTATTATCTAGGTACCTTATGTTCCGTGCACAATTCAGTGAATTCTTAATTAGGATGAAACTTTATATAAAATTTCATGTTCATTGGTATTCTTGATATAAAGTCTTCATCCTAATTTGCATTCTTTTGTAATATCTTTGTACCCCATATTCCCCTGGTACCGAAATCAAAGCCCTCCCCGGGCTTTTTAGAATGATGAGATTTTATCAGGTATAAAGGAGCATGCACGTGACTGATTTGCTTCATCTGATTGGACAAAATGCTCATTAATTATTCATGAGTTTTTGAAGCTTATTTATATTTGTTCTCCTTTCCTTTGCTATATATTTTATAGATTCTTGTCAGTCTTATCTTATGCTTGATACAATCCAAAAGTATCGTAGGATCACATTTGTCAATCCATTCATCATGCTTACCTTTAATTAAATAGACATATACTTTATCGCTGAGTTGAGAGCAGTTAATGGAAGATATAATACCTACCTGTTCTATTTCCTCATTTATAAACACACGCTCTAATCTTCTCTGAATGACTGGTGTTTTTGTCTCCAAGTAAAACGAGTCTGGATTTCTGATTCTCCATATAACTACTACGTCTTACTATTTGCACATATTTTCCAAGAGATTTTCCGATTTTCCGCCTCACTGGTTAGCTCAGTTAGTAGAGTACGGTCTAGAGTGCGGGAGGTCGGGGGTTCGAATCCCGGCCGCGTCCTTGGGTAGGGACGTTTATAAGCCGTTGGCCTTGTCTCCTTCTACTTCTAACCAGTATTTGAAGGGGACGTGAAAGAACCTGTTGTACTACTCGAAAAAGAGCAGGGGATTGTCACCTGGTACAGCAGCCTGGCCATTGCACTAACCACACTCAACATTGTAAACTGCGTGGCAGCTATTAGCGCCGTGAAGCAGTCCGAAATAATTCACTGACGGGATATGTCAGTCATATGTAAAGCGCCATGAAACTGTGGTTGATATGGCGCTATAAAAATATGGCCATTATTATTATTATTATTATTATTAACCGATTTTTGTTGGAGTCCCTCCAGCAGCGTCCAGGTCTAGGTCGAAATAAACGTTAAAATTGACTTTCAAAAGGCGCTTTGCTTTTCAACTGTGTTTGGGGTGTAAACATTAAAGAAAACGGACAACCTTGAACATTAATTTGTACACAAATGAAGTGCCCTTATTTTTCTTCCTTGTGCGCCATCGTCGTATTCATTAGATGGTGGGACCGGTGCAAATGAAAAAAGCCATGCTTAATTTTTGATGACCCCCCCCCCCCCCCCATTCTCACAATATTTAACATTAGTTACATAAATATATAGAAAGTAAGCTAAAATAAGGGCTTCATATTTACAGAGTACATTCAGAATTGAGATCAGAGTGCGGTGGTCATTTCGAGTTGCTGCATTTAAATAAGTAAAGTGAATAAATAAAGTGACTAATTGAGCTTAGTGATCTGTGTCAATTGAGTATAATAGCATAAAGAACGTAAATTTAACTTAAAAAGGCTACGGTATCAAAGAAAAAGAAAAAAAAAAGAAAAACGGTAACAAAGGAAAAGAGAAAGGAGTAATTTAGTTATATTATAGCTATTGAGAAGACAGACAGTACGGTCTGGGCCCGAAATAGTTTCTTAAATTGGTATGTTGTACTTTGTTGTAAGTTAGTGTGTACGGTTTCCAAAGTACAGTAGCAGAGTTTTAAAAGTGATTTTTCCTATGTTAGTTATTACTTTTGGGCGGCAAAAGTTTTGTCTAGCTGAGTAGTATAGAGCGGATTTCAATTGAGTGTCGGAAGTGTTTTGGTTTTGCGTTTACTAACTCTCCTATTGGCTGAGAAAGTAAACCAACCAATCAGAATCCAAAGTAAAACCAAACGCAAACTGATTTTGGTTTTGCTTTGGTTTGTCATTGGCTCACAGGGAAGCCATTTATGAGTTACTTGTGATTACTCGCTCCTATGATTGGCCGGCTGTGGGTAATTTGCGTTTGGTTTTACTACACTGAACTGAAAACCGCTCTAATTGTGAACGTTAGTAACAGGTATTAAGAAATCATGGAACAAAGGTGGGACACTGGCTGGATTGCTATGAAGCTTATGTGATAGTGTGCAAATTTTAGAACATCGAGGAGTTGGTAATAGGGGTTAGTCAGCAGACTCTTTTATGGGCAAAGAAAATACTACGAATACATTTGTTTTGTTTGGTGTATAGTTTTGTCAAATTTGTTTGGTATATGTATTTCCCAACTCGTAGATCCATAGTTTAGGCTTTCAGTATTTTTGCAACAATACCTAGTGAGATCGATTGGTTATAAATATAAGTGAAGGGTATCGACAGTTGTCTACATGCAAGATTTATTAGTTTATTAGGTATATCCAGTGGTTAGCGGTTTGGCGGCCTATTATTGCATGCCTTGTCAATATTAATCTACATGAAGGACGTACTCGACTATAATCTGTAGCATCTTTAAAATTTATCGGACGACAGGGAGACACCGAACATTAACTGGTAAATATCATAAGTAAAGTTAATTTTAACAGAAATTTAAAGATTTCAACTCGAGAATTAACGCTGTATTTATCCTGCAAATTTGAGGTAAACAAGGCAAAATACGTTTAAAATTGTAGCCAGAGGAAGCCCAAAACCAATTTTGAGGACGGTAAGCCTGTGACGTATCTATCTATCTATCTATCTATCTAATATATATACCAGTAAGTTTGCCTAGGAGCATAAGCAACTTTGGTAACGGTCGCGGTTTTATGCTTATGCTCCTCCACATTATTTACTCCAGTTATTTTGCGTGTCTTGTTGTAAATCGTTTTAACCGTTTTACTGCTCAAGACCTTTTCCGGAATACTGGTTGATCAGCAGTTGAATTGAATAGAGTACCTAGATAGATTAAGTCCGGCAGTGCTTGGAAACAAAGACATGTTTGCGAGCGAAAATTGATGAAACTGTAATATCTGCATTTCTTAAAAAAAACGTAAAAGAGCCATTTCCGCGGACATGAAATAATGACATATTGAATACAGATATAGCCTTGGCAGCGCTAAGCAATATCTGCTCTGTTTATTTTGACAAAACGTGATTGGAGAGTTCCCAAAGGACAATATCTGCGATACATTTACAGCTTAAAGAGCATAATGCTGCAACTTTGGCTTTGCATTAAGATCTGACAATTAAGGTCATGTAACCGTGGAGTAAACGTGTGTGTTTTTATCCGTTAGACGAAGCGGGCGGCTTTTCTGTTTGTCCGGCTCAAGTGTTATCCAATTCCCTGCCAGCAGTCATCGCTTACTGTTCAATAGACCTCAGGTAAAACGATTGCTCTTTTAACTAGTTATATCTGTTACACCAGGTCCCAGTTCCTCTAAGCCCGATTAAGCTAGTCCAGGATTAAGTGTAATCTTTAGTTTGATTTACTAACTCGTGGACTACTGATTTGGCATTAAAAAGGTATTGTTTGACGAGGAACTGAGTAGTGTCTTTTTACTTGCAATCCTGTATAATAAAGACACATTTTACCAAGAGAAACACAATCCTCGGTTAAACTTGAATCCAGCATTACTGCTAATCGGGCTTCGAGGAACTCAGGCTAGCTGTCTAATTCTCAATCCTAATCTTAACCGATATTTCTCCACATCAGTTCAGGCTAATTTCAACTATACAGACCGCATTCACAATGGCGGCGCCTAATTTGCATAATTTGGAAGATAACTCGGTAGAGGGGAAATTAATGCTACAACATGAACGATCTGATCACATTAAAACAAGGGGGCACGGCAGACTTTCCTGTTTTGTTTCACTCACGATCTCTTCCAACAATGCGATTTTCCACTGACAATAATTAATGTTGGCGCTCACGAGGGACCTAGTGCCGAGCGAGCCCCGAAGAGCGAGCTCCGAAGAAACACGTAGAGGCGGGGAGTGAAGCCGTTAAAATTCTGTAGCTTGATGCTCGTAGCAAATTGCTAGGCACAGGAGCCGTTGCTAGGCACGGATATTGTAAAGACAATACAAGCTAGAAGGAAGGTGGGAGTACCTAAACCAAGTAATTACATACGGATGAAGAAGCTATTGATAGGCACGGATTTGAACAAAGTAGTGTGAACACAACACAAACTAGAAGGGAGGTGGGAGAATTACATACGGATGAAGAAGCTATTAAATTAATGAGGTGTGCGATTAATCAAAAGTCTGTTGTGAATTATTTCGTGTCGAAAATCGTATGTTAAAGCCAAAATTTCCCGCTAGAAATTTAGTATACATACCGTAGATGTTTCAGAGAGTTTCTATTTGGTGAAAATCCATGCAGAAATCTATTTTCTCGCCTTTGTGTGCGAAGGCAGTTGAAAATGGCGGCCCTTCTTGTCCAACAAGCACTGTATAGACTAGGTCAACTATAGCAGCCTTAAGTTGTCTTAGGTTGCCTAAAAAAAAAAGATTATTTACGACTAGGATATCAAGCGATTCAGGATAGCTACGTTTCGGTACCAGAAACTGCGAAGTTGTATTTTATTTTGAGACAAATTAATGTACTGAAGTTTGTGTTTATAAATTGCTACGCCAGTGTTTTCAAAATCACAGAACGACTGCCAATAATTGAAAACTTCTGATTTAAGTATTAGAATCTATTAAAAATATCCGGTCAGCTGAATTCAAAGGATTTTTCCCGTTTGTAGGTTGTTCCTCGTTTGATTGTAACTGTTAATAATGCCATAAGTGTTAACGGTTCTTCAAATACGTTCGGAGAGAAAAACATTTTCCCAGCGATTTAGACTTTGAAATCAACAAGGCAGTCTAAAATCAGTCGACAATCATTCTTGCTACTGCCGAAATCGTTTCCTAGGAAACTGCTACGAGCATTAGGAGAAGCTGAGAGACACAGCGAGTTCTTGTTTCCAATTGGTTCAATGACGTCACGTGCACCACAGTTTCACTCCCCGCTTCTCGTGCGCGCCAACATTAATTATTGTCAGCGGAAAGTCGCATTGTAGAATTTCAAGATGGCGGCTAGATATCGTGAATGAAACAAAACAAGCAAGTCTGCCGTGTTCCCTTGATTAAAACTAGTAATTGTGTTCAGTAATAGGGCAGTGTAGAGAAAACTAATGCTACAACATGAACGATCTGATCACATTAAAACTAGTAATTGTGTTCAGTAATAGGGCATTGTAGAGAACTGTTATTGAGTTATAGGCATTTCAAAAGTAGAAAAAACATGAAAGTGAGGCTCGAAGGTCTCGGTTCTTTTCTTGGTGGATGTAACTTCATTACACGTCACAAGATCACTAATGTCGACATGCTCTTTTATTTAAACATATTTAATATATTTACATGGTAACGATAATATTTTCTGTACATGTGAATAAACTATCGAAACAAAAATACGCATTTACGAATACGTACGGTCTTGTGAGGAGATGCTGTTATCAAATAGACCTTCCCCTCAATAGCTGAATAGTTTAAACCCTCTTTCATCATCATTCACTTCTTTTGGTCGTATAGCGCCTTTTTATTATCTGCGCTTTTCGTGCAGCTAATAAGTCTAATTGAGAACCGAAAATTTGGCCGACTTGATCTTTTTTAAATATCACTATATAAATGCACCTTTAGTTTTAGGCACTAACTGCGCATGAGGACATGGTAATTCATAGTAAAACATGAATAACGGAAGCTACTTGTCCATAGTGAAGGGTAACCTATCATGAAAGCATGAATTGTCTTGCAGAAGGCCCTTTTGCATAAGATACAATCACTAGCATCTGACCAGAAAGAGGCCGGGCGATCATGGAGATTATGCTGAAACAAGAAACTTGAGTAATCATGGCGATTGTATCGATCATAGGAGATTCACGGGGATTGGACCAGATTTTACGATATCTTAGCGAACAGTAAAGGAAAGAAGGGCGACATCGCCTGTAGGAATTTTAGGGATTAACTTTCAAACAGGTCTCAGCAAGTCTGCCGATTCTAGACGTAGCGATCTTTAGGAAACAAATGGACATAGATTGCATTTTTAAGAAATATCAAAAAAATCGGAAGCATTTTATGCCGAGCCGGAAAACCGCATTATTAGTCAACAGACATGATAGTGGCATACTAGATTAGGTACATTTGAGTTACAGCATCAAAACTAACCATTGCCTAATTTAGTAATCATCCGCTTCAGTAAAAATAAGGCAAAGTATATGAAAAGTTATTTCGAATGGCCTTTAAATTATTCTTTAAAACTGACTCGCACTCATACGTATTCTTGAAGATTACCCTGCAAGATGATGGCGGCTTGGCCGGCACGATACTAACAATACTGATGATTAAGAAGTAGATGATTGGAAGGCGTCGCTTTGGCACGGCGGTAAACGAACAAGAAACATCCCGAATCTTTAAGCTGCTTTACTTAGTATCTGATTCGGGATGAAATAGTTATGAAGTACAGCGGCTTGTTCGTGCAAGAACAATACAAATATCTTATAAGCTGACGGTAAAACCCTGAGATATTCATGGCCAACAAATAAAAATGAAGACAAGGAACTGAATTTGTAAGATTTGCGATTTAAAACTGTGAGTTTCTTACAATTTAGAGTTGTCTGTAAGTTTCCCGGCGGCCGCTGTCACTGATTTCGGTTTCTAGTCTAAATTCAAATCTTGTTCGATTGGCACTAAAATTGACCGGCTGTTGACTGAAAACGAAATGCTGCCATGGTCGCCTTTAGCCAAGGTAATTAACTACATTTAAAAATGCTAACATTTCACTTTGTTTTCATGTCGTGTCTTCAAAACTAAGAAGACAAAGTGCTTGCAGGTCATTCAAAACCGTCATTTTATAGGAAACGCGGCCTACAAAGAAGGTTGCATATATTATGCCTTAACTCAGTGAAAGGGAGGCTGGACACTTGACACTGATCAACTATTACCCAGCTCATTTTGTGGTTACTGAAGTTGCCCTAAACTTTCAAACGAAAACGCCCGGCCATGAAAACCAATTTTGCTTTCTTTAAACCTATTGGAAACCCGTAACCAGCACAGTCAAGTCATGGTCAACCAGGCTGACTCATAATAAAACTCGCCACGCTGGCTTATAATAGTTCACGACTCCCGGCTCGAGGTCCGTGTTTTGTTCTTCCCAGCGTCTGGGAATAAAACTAAATGCATCGAAAAGAGGTATATAATTAACCTTTCTACCAAAAGCATTGATCCTGTTTCTAATGAATGCTAATTCGTGTAAAGTATTTCATTTATCCAGGATAAAAAATGCAGCAAGAGTTAAACCGGATTCCCCCGTTTATGTCACAGTTTTTGTTTAAAACCTTGATTGTAGAAGGAAGTCACTTTAGTCTCGCTGAAGATTTTGAATGATATTTTTAGAATATATTTTGGCTGGGTGCAGTAGTTCCTAATTGTTTTGACAAAGAGCCAGTATATGGTATTAAAAACGAAAGGACAAGCTGTACTAGGAATATTTCTCGCAAGGAAACATCTAAACATAATCCGATCGATCATTTGACGTTTTAAATCAATGCATCACAACCAATCAGCGACCACCAGGGAGCCGACATCAACCAATTACAGTGCCATGTGCTTGATATCGGCTCCTGGATTTCAAGTATGTAATACTAATTTCCGAACCGAAAGAAAATGATCATGAAAATAACATTAGCATTTCTGTGTTGACATTTGCTAACAAAATTAGCATCATTGCTGGAAGGGATTTTAACAAATCACACTTCTCAGTTTCATTCAAGACAGATCGCTTTTTCGTAGCTCTAATAAGACATTGCCAGCTTATTCCCATTTTTGGAAGATAAACCACTCTGAAGGAAGTAGGAAAACCCATTGCTACACCTCAAGGTCAGTGAGTGATTACGAGTCAAGTGCGTTTCACATTGTTAATGCTTATGCCTAGCTATAGTTCAAGTCTTTTGTTGCTGTGAAGATGAAAAACCACACTGGATCTACCTTGCAATTTAGAAGCTCGAGAGAGAAACGTGTTTTTCGATTCCAGAAATAGGAAACTATATTTTTAGGTATTTCTGGTAATTCAGAGTAGGATGGGAAATTGGTTTAATTTTCGTTAAAGAGTGCATCTTGGCGTCCAACTGAGCTGTATGGATTTAAAAGCAATAATAGTCTCTGGTTCGCCTGGTTTTTGACAATTTATTTTGATAAATTTACTAACGACTTCTTTATCACACTCGCTTCTGGAAATATTCGATCTTGAAGATCTGAATATGAAAAACTTGGACAGCAAATGGTTTAGTTTGTTCCTATTTCAAGCTCATCGTGATTTTTCATTTATCGGTAACAATTGCAAATGTGCCAGTACAGAAAAAGAACTATCGGAAATCATTTGCGCCTCTGCAAACGACTTACATGAATTCATATCGAAATATACGAAGCCAATAAATATGTTTAGTTTACAATACAAAACCCATTTGGAATCTCATTTGTCTATCAAATCCAATTGTTCGGCTAAAAAACTCGCAAAGATGATCTTCAGGGATTCTTATTGTATTATATATACTTAAATATAATTTTGAAGCTAACTTTTACCGATTGTCTCCTTTTGTTCGTCACTAACGTGTTTAAACGGATTTCCCGATTAGAATATACCGATTTTCAAGCTAATGTAAGAACAGTTTTTTACTGAAGAATATAGAACGCAAGATAGTGAGGGAAGATTTAGGTGATTTAAACTAGGACAACGGCACATAAGTCATAACGTTATAAATATAGGAACAACAGAATTAGAGCTTTCTGGTTCTACAGGCACTGCGGTAAAAAATAAATTACAAACTAAAGGGACAGTAATTTTGTATGCTCTTTAAGGCCCGACTGAGTTATTCAGAATATTTAGCTTAATTTGCTTGCTCCTTAGTAAAACGGGACAGTCATACCTCGTTACTCTGAATGCAATCAAACTGGCTGGGAGCATTGAAGTCGTCGAGTTGAAAATGCCGGCAAAAACATAGAAATAATGTAAATGTAACGGTACTTTAAAATCTTGTGAAGCATGCAGTTCCGTTAGCATTAGGTATAAGATCAAATTAAATGACTGAGGTACTTGACTGGAATGTACTTTGTGAAATAAGGCAAATAAAAAGCATGAAGATCACTTTTCAAGGGCACCCAACGAGTACTTTTTGAAATTCGTTTGAAACCAGTTGTATGCAGCTCATCTAGATATTTTAAGGCGCCTACTATGTCTTTTGACGTATTCTAGAAAGCTATTAGCTGTTCGGATTTTCTAGGTGGAAATCGCGTCAATCGAAAATACTATGGCAAAATATTCCCGGCCTACGAATTTGTTAGTAGTCTAGAACATAAACAAGAATTTCTAGCCCAAATATAACTTCATGTTGCAAAGTTTTGTGTAGGTACGACTTTTTTAGGGGTTCTTTTTTCCTTTAGGCAATTCTTTTAGGTGACCTCCATTTGCTAAAAGTTTATTCTTTCGGATTTTAGATGTCAGAATTTCTTTGAGAATGAAAATGTGTTCTCGAAAACTTTAGGTGGCCTCTTCACTAAATGATTTGTGATAATTATGTGGTGTTTTTTTTTCATTCCAACGTACGAATATTTTAGGGGAAAGCTCTTACTCTATTGATCAGACGAATACGCACGAATATTTTAGGGGAAACCTTTTAGTCTCCCTTTTCTTCTATAATTTTCTAGGGATTGAAAACAAATTTTCTAGCCAGTATTTCAGAAAACAATTTTCTAGTGACAATTTTTTCAAATCCGAAAGTTTTAGGCTAACTTATTCTCCCGAACAGCTTTTTAACCGAAAACTTCGTTGGGTGCCCTGGACTTTTCACTCAAAAAAGTCAAGAAATAGAATATTTAGCAGTGATCCATATGAACTTGACTATATATAAACCCGTAATGTTGTGCACAATATACATTTGTGTTCGGTTTGCATTCATACTCATACGTGCGTCGCTGAAACTTAAGGGTTAATGTTCTTAATTCGCTTTAATCCTGATTACAGCAAAGGCTACTTGTGTCTTCCTAAATTACTTGCAGTTCAGTTTACCATTTCCAGAGCGATTAAGGTTCTAATCCTACTCGGGAAAGCCGAGTCTGATGGATCTTACTAATGCTAAACCAACAAGAGGAAGTGGAGCCGACTTTCTTGTTACAACCCTTGCGGCGAGAATTTGTAGAATATGCCGCCATCTGTTCTGAAAATGCTTGAATTTGTGTCGCACTGTCGATAATTAGGAGCTCATGGTTTCAATTCATTAATAATGTTTGTCCTACTCCGTTTAGTTGCCCAACAGTTTTGAATGTCATTTTTTTTTTTAATCTCATTTGGAAATACTTTTCGTCCTATATGAAAAGTTTAGATTGAAACATCTACGAAGAACGCCAGTTTCACACATGTCAGTATAACACGAACGCGCTACATTATCGGCAATAGCGCTCTAATCAGTTTTTCCCCAACATCCTCCACAACTTACCTTGTCGACAAAAATACACTAAGTATCGGATAAAATAATCGTCTATATTGTTACCAGAAGCCTAAATAAATTAATGATGGGAAAAGCATTAGGTATATTGGCTCCAATCAATAAATACCGAATTTTAATTTGGTTGGGGTTTCAGCAGATGTTAATGGCGTCAATCAGACGCGTTTTTTTGTACCAGTGACAGTCTGTTCATGTTTTAAGGCTTCGTGTTTCTTGTTATCTTTATTCGGAGAGCGTGGGAAAGCCTTAATTCCGGTTACTAAAGAACTATTTAACAAATAGAAGATGGTTCGTCCATGTTCTATAAAAACATATGCACGTGCGAAGTCTTGAAATCGGCATGAGCAGAACACGAGTGCATTCAGCAGCTTCAAGACCTCGAAAATGCATTATTTTCATTATGGAAACATTGGAAACCATCTTCTATTTGTCTTATAATAATATAAAATTCGAGCTACGTGAAAAGAAAGTAATATCATTCAAACAGGCATAGCTTCAAGTTGAAGATGAGGAAAACGTCGGACCAGATGAATCAAAAACTGAGGGCAGTGCCGAGAGTAAAAAAGAAATGCTGAAGCTCTTTTAAAAAAGTCTAGTTCAGTTAACTTTAGTCAAGTCAGAGAGTACAAGTAAGAGAGGGAATCTCCAATACGCGCGCTTGTGCTATGGTAATGTCGAATCTATATTAGTAACCAGTTAAGCTGAAGCGCGACAACAAGCTCCATGACGGCAAAATATTTTCGCGCTACGAGACTGTTGTCGTGTGCTCGCGCACATTAATCAGCTGCTTCCTGTTACTAAAAATATATTTTATTAGACATTATCATCGTACTGTCTCTGCTAACTATTATCTATCTACTAACTATCATCTATTTAGACTAGATAATGCGAGAGTTAAATCATCCAAATAGAGCCGGTATACTTTGATAATAACCTAAAATGGGACACATTGATAATCTAAGAAACAAGTATGCCGTTCTGGTAGTGGTTTAAAGCAGGCAATTTTGTAAAATTTTGCATCACAAGCGGTACTAGAAATAATCTACAATGCCCTGATTCAGCCTCTTTTTGACTATTGCGATATAGTGATGGGGAACCTAGCCAGTAGATTACAGAAATTACAAAATCGTCCAGAGCGCATCATTACCTCGTAAGGGTATGACGTCAGGTCTAGTTTGCTGATATACTAAGTGAATTGAACTGGGACAATCTGGCCCTTAGAAAGGACAAACACTTGAGCATAATGATGTACGACACCATAAACCAGAGTATCGCAGTGATGCGCATTAGCTTTGCGAATTATGATATATAAATAAATCTTATTGGAAATGTCTTTTTAAGTACTTCTGCAAACAATCCCTATGGACCCTTTGCACATGACGTCATAGCCGCCATGTTGGTGTACAGTTGACAATAGAATCCTCGTTAGCTTCTTTTGTTCTGTACACAAACATGGCCGCCATGCCCTTTGAATCTCTGGGGATTGAGTGCAAGCCATCTATAGATCCGGCGGGGGTGTTTTGCAGAATGCGAATTAGAAAATCCGGTCAGCAGAAATACCATGAACTGCGAACCACGTGCTCTGGTGACTTGCCCTAAAATAATCAGTGAGCAATTCGGTTTACTGAGGATTAGTTCACAGGACCATTAAATCAACAACACAGACTGTAATCCTTCTTCTGTCCATAGTCACAGGAACTAATCCAAACCCTAAGCCAGCATTAAAAAATCTCAGTAAACCCAACTGCACACGTATTTTTTTAAACATATATATTATTTACGTTTGTCGTAAGAGCGCAGGCTCATCGAGAGCACTTATCTCACATAATGTACTAACAATTTAGAAGGGAACAAGAGAGACATTATTAAGTGAACTGTCATAACACGCCAAATACTACCAGTTTATTAATTGTAGTAGATGTGACCTATACAATAACCCTAAGCGGTTTTGGTCATTATTTCAGTTTAAACTAAATTCCATGCACTCCATTCCTAAAGTCATGAAGGGTCTAGGCCAAACAGCTTCAACTCCTCTGGAGAAGGCTAATCTATTTAATGAATACTTCTTTTCTGTTTTCAATCAAGGACATTTTTCTCCCAGCTCAGACAATATAGTTCCTTTATTGCTAACCAAGGAGGATTGGAAGGCCTTCCCACGATCCTTTGCGTAGCAACTATATTATAAATTTTCCCGGTCACGTGAGCAATTCATTCTACGTTGAATTTCGTGGAGATCGAACCTCAGCAGCACAAATTTTCACAAAGCATCTCAAAACCAAGGTTTTTTCCTGGGATTTTGACGTATGTTTAGGCTAGCTTTGATTTCCCCGTATTTCTGGCCATTATTTTACAACTGATGAAAGCCTACGAAAAATGGGAAAATATGCAGAGAATTACCTGGAGTGTGATTTGAGTGAAAAGTTTTCAATTTTAGAGGTTCTCGCGCGCTGCTGACGCAATCTGATCACGCCATTTTCGAACAATGAGCGCGCGCTCAAAGCTGCTTTTGTACGAGCGCGCAACTGAATAAACCAAAGTATTACCTATTTCTGCCCTTTATCTTTTCAGGTAATCATAATTGTTTTTAAGTAAAATGATTAACAAAGAATCGTCTGGTTTTTTGGTATAATTAACAATTATAAACACCACTCGTACTGTTCGCGAAATGCTTCACGAAAGATCAGCGTGAGTACTGTATATATATCCAGTAAGGGCGACATTTTGTGAATGGTATCGAAACACCGTAATAATACGCATTTTCAACGGCTTTGTAAACCTCTTAAACCTGGAGCCCTTTGCACAAATTAGACACTTAATTTATTTATGTCACTGCTCATGCTAATTTCCAGGTAAGGTTAGTTGTCTAAAAGGTTTGTAGTTAATTTCTTTCAGGTTAAGATTTACGATTTGAGTTCGCGGGAAATTTCTCCCAAACAACCTCTCGAGAAAAGTGTCCGATAAATATGCTCAGATTGTATGAAAAGTTCAAAAATCGAAGATGTTTAGCGAGTAGTAAAGTAAGAAAGTATCTTTCTGACTTTGTCGAATCCATTTCTAGTTTCTAGAGTTAAAAAACTTCAAGGAGAAATTCAGTTGGAAATGACAAAACTCGCGGGAAACTCGTTTCTTGCCTTCTTGACAAATTTCCAAGCGCAAGTGTTCATGGGAAGGCCTTCCAATCCTCCTTGTTGCCAACACACAGCTCAGCTCCTTTCCTACTTCAGTCCTAGAGGTTAGAGAGATTTTTAGAGAATGTGCCTCAGAATTTGCCGCATCACTTTGCACTCTCTTTAATAAATCCCTAGCTCTTGGGAATCTTCCATTTCTATGGAAAGAGGCAAATATTAGTCCGGCTCACAAAAAGACGAGAAGGACACGGTTGACAACTACCGTCCTATCTTCCTCCTTCCATGTGTAAGTAAAGTGATGGAAAGATGTGTTCTGAATCACATGCTCTCCTTCTTGCAAGGCTCAATGTACCACCTACAGCACAGCTTTCTCAAAGGAAAATCTTGTACTACCCAAATGGTAGAGTTCTTGGATTACTTAGGTTCTGTTCTTCACAATGCTGGCCACTGGGGTAGATGTACTTTACTTGGATTCTTCCAAGGCATTTGATTCTGCCCCCCCCCCCCCCTCTCCCAATTAATTCCTTATTCACAAACTCAAGGATTTTGGGATATGTGGGAACTTACTCAATTGGCTTGGCAACTACTTGACTAATCGTCGGCAGAGAGTCGTAGTCGATGGAAGTGCATCGGACTGGCTACCAGTTGTCTCCGGAGTTCCACAAGTTCCATCCTGGGGCCTTTCTTGTTCTTGCTACATGTAAATTACCTACCCAGCTGTATCTCTTCTGATTCTACCATTGCTATTTTTTGCAGATGACTCCAAGTGTTTCAGGGTAGTTCAAACACTGTCAAAGGACTGCCTGGCTCTTCAGAGAGACTATAGCTGCAGTTGATCACCTGTCGGTGTAGGAGGCCATGTCATCTAATGCTACCAAATGTAACCATGATTTTGCGTGTCTCAAGGTCTCTCACTCCACTTATCTTCCCATACTGTATGGGTGACTGTCCTATTGCTAATACCTCAACTTACTGTGACCTTGGGTTTGAAGTTATGTCCAATATTTCCTGGAACAACCATGTAGACAAGATTAGTAAGAAAGCAAATCGTTCTCTCGGTTTCGTAAAGCGCACTTGCGGTTTCCGTACTAACATCTCGGCACTTCTCTACCTTTCGCTTGTCCGCAGTCGTCTGGAAACGGGAGTGCCAGTCTGGTCTGCCGCCTCTAAACGCAACTTGGTGAAACTCGAGAGAACCCAGCGGCGTGCTACTAGGTTTATAACTTCCACCGATGCTGCCGATTATAAATCCAAACTAGTCTCTTGTAATCTACTTCCACTTTTACTTCGCCGCGAAATTATTGACCTTACATTTGTGTCGGTTAAGTGTAAAACTGGCCTTCTCACTACTAAGTTTCTGCGTCCATATGTCCCACCTAGAACTACTAGGAACTCTACCAGGAGACCGCTATATATCACTAAGAGGGTTACCACGGTAACCTTTTCAAACTCTTTTTCAACCGTATTAATCCCCTCTGTAATGCACTTTCTCTTCAAGCCAACCTAGCCACTTTAGCCGCTACATGTACTTGGCATCCATTACTGGGACCTTTTCAACAGTAATTTCACTAGCTCAACCACTTGTACTAGGATCTACAGATGCCGCTGTTCTTCATGTATAGAGACCAATCTCTCTTTTTTGTAATCATTTGTTTCCTACTTTATTTATGTATTTTATTTCACTAATTTTAGCGTCTAGTATTGTACCTTTGCCTTTTGCCTATCACCAAGACTCGCGCTGACTTCCAACTGGAAACAGGGAGCCCAAAACGGATGTTTTCCCTAACTTTGACGCCACTAAAACCGATCAAGTTTAGTTTTTTCACTTTCATTTTTTCGAATTCTTAATTCAGGGCGCTATACAGAATAGATGTAAAAAAAATTATGGGGGTTATCACAGGCAGCCCAAGCTCGCGATTTGTGGCTCTTACAAATCCTACGTAGATTACGTGATTGCTCGCGCAAGTCGATTGCGTGATAGCGCGCTAGAGTCACTGTACCGTTTTCTCCAGAACTCACTAATAGAGTTTGCATCGTCACGTGGTGGAGTCTAACAAACCCCACGTGCACGTGACAACAACCAACCAATCAGATCGCATTTTGCCATCCGCGGGACGTCCCGCTGTCTCGGGACTAAGTTACCAGCATCTGAGGGTTTTGAAATAGCGGTTTTTGATACCACAAATATGTCGTTTATGAGGGCTAAAATGTACATTTTTGCAATTCCACCCCGAAATAAACGTAGACAGACATTCGGTACGTCCTTTTGTGGAATCTGGCGAGGATTGAAGTGATTTTAGAGTGCTTTATTGCCTTTCGAGTGATTTGATGTGCAGCCTTGTCATTTCATTATAGAGAGAGATCTCAAAAATCAAAAGTGCTCTAAAACCGATCCAAACTAGCCCAAAATAGCAGAGAATACCCAAGGACATAAGAAAAGGACACTCGGGGTACATTTATTGCAAAATGTTATTTCATTACCTTTATTTTACCACGATAAGAAATCAATGCAAACTCTATTAGTGAGATCATGATCCATGGTGAGATGACAAGGAAAATTTCTGGGGA
Source organism: Actinernus sp. WN-2022 (assembly GCA_030867875.1). Classification (NCBI taxonomy): domain Eukaryota; kingdom Metazoa; phylum Cnidaria; class Anthozoa; order Actiniaria; family Actinernidae; genus Actinernus; species Actinernus sp. WN-2022. The sequence goes on from JAOWCC010000577.1 coordinate 183,576,467, forward strand.
AAACGGTGACTCTAGCGCGCGCTATCACGCAATCAATCTTGCGCGAGTGATCACGTAATCTACCGTAGGATTTGTAAGAGCCACAAATCGTGAGCTTGGGCTGCCTGTGGGGTTATAGGCACTTTAACTGATTGAAGTAGTATAATTTGTCCCAGTTAATTACAGCTATGTATGGGTCATCGTACAGTCAACTCTCCGCTAACGGACACTCTCGTAAGCGGACAGCTCTACTTACGGACGCCTTTTCAAATCCCCGTTTTACCTCCCAGTCAAACTCTGTATTTACACATTCCCGTAAGCGGACACTCTCTCGTAAGCGGAACGTGTACACTTTTCAAAATGCAAATTGGATTTTTCTTTTGTTTACGCTCTCTCGTAAGCGGACACCCCATGTAAAATAATCGACTCTTGGCAATGAAATTTGTCTTGGCAAGGAAACGAGCCGCTAGTCCAGGCAATTACCAAGGTCAATGATGTCTTAGTAGACATGAGACTGAAGTCTCTAGTGGCAAGGAGGCAGTGAACCATAAGGGACTATTTCTCCTAACTGTCATAGGACCAAGTTCCCTGCTAGCAGAGGTCTCTCTCTGTCTTGGTAAAATGGAAGGCGAGGGAGAGACCTCTGCCGACATCCGACGCTTTCTCTGTCGCGCATGCGTGAAGTTTCCTTGGCAACAAGTGACGCGATCTCACGTGTACTTATGAGCGCACGAAACAACTGTAACAAACAACTGACGCGTACAGCTATTCCGGTAAAACGTGTTTTCGAAACTGGTTTGACTCGTCCATGAATGTGGACGGCAAGCGTCGGATGTCGGCAGAGGTCTCTCCCTCGCCTTCCATTTTACCAAGACAGAGAGAGACCTCTGCTAGCAGGGAAAGGACCAAGCAAACCTTCTCTGGTCACGATATGTATTTGTTTGTTAATGGGATGTTTTTAAGAAGCACCAAAGTTACATGTATGGACGGCAGCAATAAGTCCCGTTTAACATTTTCTTAAATATAGAAGAGTTATACTACAGTATAATTCTTCTCTTTTTTTCGAGTTTTAACATTTGACATCAATAAAGAGTTTCGCTTTATATCTTCAGTTGCTATTTTTGTCTACCCAATAAAACATAATTAACACCCGCTAATTAACTCTCCCGTAAGCGGACATCCACCCTATTTTTCTTTGGTGTCCGCTTATGGGAATGATTCTCGTAAGCGGACACTTTTTTCAATTCCCGAGGGTGTCCGCATACGAGAGAGTTGACTGTATCATATTTTGGCTTCAAATGGTAACAGAAGGATGCCATTCGAGTCCTTTTTAAGAAAGACCTTTGACATGAGTGCATGCCAGAAACGCATAATCTTGTTTGATAGCAGACTACGTCCTCCTAAAATGACTAGTTGTAGTGTTGAAGAGTGTTGCCCCGAAGACCATAGATTTCCTATTGATTTTATTCTAAATTGATTTTCTCTGTTAATTAAAAATTCGAAAATAAGTAATGCATTCAAAAGTAGCTCAGGCTGCCAAGGGCTAAAAAGAAATCGATAACACACTGGTGCCGATTCCAATCGATCGAAATTAATATTCATGAATGGACAACTGGTCCATGTAAAAGCTAGTGTATATGATAGGTCTGCGTCGGCGGGGAATAGGAAGATAAACCGTGCTATAATCAACTAACAGTCGATTGAGGTGTGCTAATCACCGTGGAAAGCGAGTAGCAACTGACGTTTGTATCATTAAACGGAGATCGCAGTGACTTTATTTGGATCACTGCGAATCGACTGCGAACCTGTGCAGTGGGTATTAATTAATTATAACTAATCAGTCGATACAAGTTTTACCGGTTCACTGAAACTCTGTTTGAGGATTAGATAAATCTAATCAGCACGCTTATAACTTATCGTCTATTTGATAATTTGATAATTACCGGGGTATTACGGTTAATAGTTGTCTTGGAAAATTCCTAACTCTGGCTCTAAATTCTAGACTATCTCAATATTTAGAAGCTAATGACATTATTAAACCAAATCAAATCGGTTTTCGTAAATCTTACAGAACGGCAGATCACATTTTTGTTCTTAAAACAATTTTAGACGAATACTTTCAGCAGGGTAAGAAGGTGTATGTGTGTTTTGTCGACTTTCGTAAAGCGTATGATTCGGTTTGGAGAAATGGATTGTTCTACAAATTAATCGAAATTGGAATTAGCAAGAAATTTCTCGCCATCATTGTTGATATGTATAGACAAATTAAAGCATGTGTCAAAACTGATGATGGTTTGACTAATTTTTTCCAATCATTTGTGGGGGTGAAACAAGGATGCAATTTAAGTCCCAATTTATTTAATATTTTTATAAATGATATACCTGATATTTTCTCTAAAAAATGTGAGCCAGTAGTCTTGGAAAATTTAAGGATAAACTGTCTTATGTATGCAGATGATTTACTATTGTTATCAGAGAGTGAAGAGGGTCTACAATCCTGTTTGGATAAATTACATACGTATAGTCAAAAATGGAAACTCCAAGTGAACTTAAAGAAAACGAAGACTGACTATGCTTTTTAACAAGTCAGGACGAAAAACAGCTATTGCATGTACTTTTGGTGGAACTAATGTGTCCATGACCTCTTCGTACACCTATCTTGGTACTGTTTTGACTCCCTCCGGTTCTTTTAATGCAAATCAGTCACACTTATACAATAAAGGATTAAGGGCTCTGTTCAGTCTGCTGAAAGTTTTTCATCCACGTTTTGGAACTTCTCTGAAAGTCTTCCTGAAATTATATAACGCTTTGATCCGTTCCATTTTGACGTATAATTGTGAAATATGGGGAGCGTATACAAAGTTTCATAGTTCAATTATCTCATTTAAAGAGAAATTGTTTCATCCTGAGTTAATTTGCGAGAAGCTTAATCTGAAAATGTATAAAATGTTATTAGGAGTCAATTGCAAGACAACTAACTCAGCTGTAAGGTCTGAACTCGGAGTATTGCCCATGCATGTCTTTATCTACGACGTAGTACTCAAATACTTTGTTCACCTACTTGAACATAACGATAACCCTTTCCTGACGAGCGCCCTAAAAGTCTCTTGTAATTTGAGCAAGAAGGGACGTTGGTCTTGGTTTAGTCTTGTTTCATACTTACTGAAATTAGGTGATTTCAAATTAAACAACAATCTTGTCATTATACCAAATTTAGATTTCAAATCAATATGTAAGATGGTTACCCGAAAAATAAAACAAATATATAAAGATAGATGGAATGAAGAGAGAGAGAGGAAATAATCCATGGTCATAAAAACTCGAAATTGGAACTACATGCAGAAGTCAAAAGTGATTACTTTTTTGAGAGTTATCTGAATAAAATACATGATTTTGAAACCCGTAGAGCTGTGACTAAATTGAGATTATCGGCTCATCATTTTCCAATTGAACGTGGTCGTTATTTACGCATACCAAGAGATAAAAGGATTTGTACGGTTTGTGATTCGAATGATGTTGGCGATGAATTCCACTATCTTCTCAAATGCGGAAATCAAAATATAGCACAAGCTCGGACCTTATTCTTGAACAAATTATACGACCAAAATCCTTCCTTCTCTTCATTCGATCTTTCTTCGCTATTTTACTATGTGATCTCAATGAAAGATCAGAATATTATAAAGCTAAGCAGCATCTATATAAAACAAGTTATAGATTTATACGATGAAATTGCAAATTAGCCTATTACATATTTACTTTTTGTTATTACTTTATTATATTTATTTTTTCCTCCGCTTATGCTTATTGGATGTACACTGATGTACTTTCGTCTCAAAGTGCCAATAAACGGCTATATTGTATTGTATTGTATTGTATTGCTATCAGAGATGTACTTAATGCTAACCGACAGCAAACGGCCATGTCGACTATACATAAGCCACTCACATCTGTCTTGTGATTGAATAGAATTAGAGCCGCGTGCTATTCTTTCTCGCTTTTAAAAGTCCATTTACAAAACGGAGAGCTTTATGGACAAGAAAACGAGTGTACTAAATAATAGATATTTAAAGGAGGTTTGGTAGGTAAAGTTGAAAACTCTTTCTTGACTCCCTTATCAGTCAACAAGCCCTTATGTATTCATTTTTGTTTTCAGCCTATTTCTCACCTCTGGAGTCTTGTAGCAAACCGGCGGAGAAACATTTCTTTTCATTAGTTATTCATGGCAAAAAGGCTATGAAAAAAACCCACTTCATGTGGTATGAATATCCCGCAAAACAAAAACTTTTCGAATATGGCATACACTCGATGGCTCTCGGTCAATCTTAATCTGTATCTCACTTCTCGATTCCTGTTCAGTTTTTCTTCCATCCAAAGATCTAATTGACTTTTGTACTTTACTACCAGAAAGAGCAGCTAGGATATCGATAGGATAACACGCCAGGGTAACGACCTCATGCTTGTTTAACCGGGCCAATACTTTATATAACATATCAATATCACATTGGCGTATTAAATTTCACAGAAATCAGACTTCAAAATTCCCTGACTTTTCCCTGACTCAACTTCGATTTTCTATACACGAAGAAATCACATATAACAACGCCCCTTACAGCCACCCTTTCCACCCATTTATTACCAAGTTAATCTTTGATTCTTCCGGCTCTTTCCTTTTAACAATACTCTCAAAATGTCAGTTTTCCTGACTTTCCTTGACTTCTAGTCAAATACCAGTTTCCCTGACCGATATCAAAATTCCCTTACTTTCCCTGACCTTGAAAAATAATTGTTTTCCTACTTTTCCCTGACTTGTGGCAACCCTGATATAATATATTTTCGTTTTACTATTGGAAATAGGGATTGCTCGCGCAATATCGATTGCGTGATAGTGGGCCCAATAATCACTTTTCCCCCGCCATTTCCGTCGTCTTGGAGACCTTTGTTGGCGCCTCGTGAATGCACTTAACAAATGGACGAGTTTACCGTGGTACCTCTTACCACGTATGACTTAATGATAACGCAAATGACGTACGTCGTATTTCACTAACACGCTGTGATTGGTCTATGAGATTGTAGAGAATGAAAATGACGTCATATTTATATTTCTATAAGAATTCAAAATCAAAGTGGAGAAATACCAATTTTTTTAACTTAACTTGGACGATGATTTTTAAAGATCAGATTAAAAGAGAACTGAAATACTTTGTTGACGATGTCATAACTCCGTCCTGCATGGGGGAACAGAAAAGCAAGACTACCCTCAACGACGAGCAGCGTATACATTATGGTTTGTGCATTACGCTCGTAAAATTTTATTAAATAAAGCAAGTAGATCAGGATTTGCTACTCTGTTTTCATGTTCTACAGCTCTAGTCGCGTTTTGGTCAGAGAACACAGTAAACCCTGTTCTATATGACAAATGTTAAATATTACGAGTATTAGTCAACAATAACTATAAAGTCGTCACCATGCATTTAATGCTGTTTTTGTCTTGTTTTATTTTGTCCGTCAGGTTTTAATACATTAATTATCAAGAGGGAGTACGGAATATTAGTACATACAAAATACCACCCTTTTGTCTTAGAGTTTAACGAAACAAAAACGAATGCCATGAAATTGAAAGCCAACGAAAAGTACCGGCTTGGTTTTCGATTGAGACACTACCAGCAGGGCAACGATTTGCGTTTGAGGACTCGTGATTTATCACAAATACCTTTAAACTATTCATTGATGATACGTATAATGGTCTCCCTGTCAATCGTATTTGAATATATTCGTATAGTTTTACGCTATATAAATGAATAACTTTTATTCTTGAGTCGATAAATAACACAACGCGTCGTGTAGGGATCTCGCCGTAGAGTTTACTTTTCAGTTTACTCAAAATGACTAATTTAAATCTATTATCTCATTATTAAAAATAGCCTGGAGCCTCTGGCTCTGCAATACTCAAATTAATTAACACTCGGCTTAGCCTCGTATAATTGACTTTTGGTAAATATTTATCCTATATTCCGATGTTTTGAATGATTTTTTGGATTTATTCTCGCAATGTTTTGAAGTCTGGAGCAGATTGAACTTCACATGCCGCATTAAAGTGGATGGAAGAATTTATTAATTATTTATTTTCAGAGTTTATCAAGACTCAGTCAGTAATCTCAGTTCTATCTGTTTCTTGCCCGTTGATTTGCTATTCAACACACGACAGAACGTTTTTGTTAGTCACTTTTTTATCTAGCAAAACGCGCTGAGGTATTGAAACTATTACACTGACCATGAATAAAATTAAACGACAACAGCCCGATTCTTATTTCATGGTTAATTTATTTTGGTAAATTTTGGTATACGTAATGTCGATAGGGGCAATTTCTATCCAAAATATGTTTCTAATGCCTTGCATGGGCCCGGAACATGATCTGACTGCCAATGGAGGTACTGATCTTTTTTAGAGTTTTGTGCACGAATCCAGTTTCAATTCTGTGACGTTAAAAATAAATATCTTTACTAGTATGATATCATTCCAAGTAAATTTGATGATTACATTAAAACTTTGCTTTAGTTTAAAAAAAGTCAGAGACCAATAATTTTACCCGTGTTGATTTCTACACGACATGAGGACGAAGAGTTCGCAATAAAGATGAACTCAAAATTTTTAAATTAACAAGTATTGACTGTTGTCAATTTACCCTTTAACCGAACATAAAGGTCTAAAATAGAACTACATGGAACTGCAATCACTTCAGAGAACAAACGTTCAACAAGAATCATGAGGTCGATGCTACCCTTCATTCAAAGTCACGGTGAATGCGAGGTTTATTAAGAGATATGTGACGCTGTTTTGCATTTTAAATCGATTTCAAAATTCTAACAGAAAAGGTACGTAAGTAATGTGCAGATCTGAATAATTTTTTAACAGTGCAGAAACACACAAAAAAATGTATTCTCTAAAACCCCCGATGTGCTCTTTCTGATGTCACTACCGAGTCCCACCTGCCAAGGCATACATAGTTAATCAGGCCAACCCACGCTTTGAGTAGCCCAATGATCTGGATCTATCCAATTGCCTTGGCCATTATGCAATGAACTAAGGCAAGTTATTACAGGCTGTCAGTCACATCAAGTCGACACTAAATATCCCGTGCCATATTACGATCCCATTAGGTGTCGGTAGTCCTTTATTGTAAAGTTCATATAGGATTTTGAGTGCGACACTACGAGACACTTATCCAAACACTGCGTCGAGTTGTAGCAACTTGGGTCCAATGAAAAAACAACACCTGGACAGAGGCACACTAAGAATCTTGTCCCTTCAACTGAAAAATTGTAATCAATGTGTGCATGTATTTTTTGTCAGTGGTTTTGCAGTTGACTTAGTATACTCCAATAATCAATATTTAAAATCAAAAAGGCCTGATGTTATCGTCCTTTGTTTCTGTTTACAGATCTCATCGCCACTTGGCGGTTTGCAGATGACCCGATGGTTCGCGTTGTGTTGATTAAAAGACCTAAAGAAGCCAGAACCACTGCGGTGTCAAAATCGGTAGTAAATTACGTCGAATCTTTAAATATTTTCCCTATACAAACTTGGCGTTTCGGCCCAAACTCCAGTTCATACAACAAGTGTTACTAAATGGGATTACAGGTGACAACTACCTCATGAGATTTACGACCTTCCGCCTGCTTGCGGGATTGTGCACGTTGCAAATCTGGATTCTTAACGTTGCAGCACGCACTTTTCCTGTTAATATTGGAGTGTTCTACGACAGGGAATTACCTGGCGGCGAGTTGGAGATTTCTCAAATTACTTGGGAAAAACTCTACAAATCCTTCGGCCTAATTGAATATAAGAACACCAGCACGACAAAGGTAGAACTACACATTGTGCCTATTTCATTAAGGGGCCTTTCGCTGCCTCAAATCGCCAGTGTGTTTTGCAGTCAAATCGTAAACAATGATGTGGCAGTAGTCGTTGTACATACAACTGATGAACAATTTACGAGGTACCTTGCCTCTCTCGCGTCCCATTTCTGGATTCCAGTCGTTGGGACTACAACAAAGGAACCCTGTCTCTCAGATAAGGTTTGTAGAAAGTGTTTATTTTTTTTCTGTTCGACGCTAATAAATAAATAAACTGGAGCATGGCGAATCATCATTGTCATTCAAATTCAACGCGTTCTTATTATTGAAATGCAGACTAAAACTCTTTTTTTCCCCGTAACTTTATGTTTGAGTGATTTGAAGAGTGGCAACCGAGGCTTTAGCCTCATTTGGCGACTACAACAACAAGCTTTATTTGTACCCTCGAAACATCACGAAATATCATGCGTTCACTCCTAAGCTATGACACAACGATTTAGCTGCTTTTTGGCAGTATTGTAGAGAACATTCAATGACTTTGACTGCAATACTTATAAACTCATATAGCTCCGCAAAAGTAAAGACTGGTCAAACAGGTACTTCGGTGTTCCTGGAGTGAAAATACCGAAAGTAGAATTCAAATCACTCTAACATCAGAATAATAAACAGTTAGAATACAACCTGGAATAGTTCAGTTCTCTCCAGATTCGCAATATATGGCTCACATTTCAGCTTTTCTTAGAGTTCGTTTAATTCTATTAGCTCAATGTTTTGGTATTTAAAAGCAACGATATTTTCAAGGGCTTCGTGTTTTTATTAAGAATTGCGATTTAGTGAAATGTTTACTTCATAAGGATGTACTCCTCTAATATGTGTACATAATTTCGAGTTTTATATGTACGTACCGACAGTGAAATATATTAACTGTGTTCTACCACCGAAAATCCACATCCACTAAGTGTTGAGAAACCATACATTCCTGTCAAACGCTTTTCCTTTCTACCATAAAGTGATAAATATCTTTTGAAATCTTTAATATTGTGAAGCGTATTTTTAACAATGTCTTCCACACTGGGATATCAAGGAATAATAATGTTATAAGGAACTGACTTTTCCCAAAACATAGCCAGTAATTATACTGCGTAATTTCTTATCTGCATGTTCTGGGATTATAACATTGAAGAAATATATCGCAGGAAATACAAGAGGGAAAAGAATATTATATAGCCACGGTCTCAATTATGTGTGTTTATTATATGTGCTGGGAAATGTTATCCTTTCCTAAACAAAACTATCATATTTCCGGAATAAATAATGGTACAATTCTCTGGTCACTGGATTCGCTATTTATATTGTAACAATTAAAAATTATTAACCGACCGAGTCTCAACACGTCCGTTTTCGGTAAACTTCTAGAGTAAATATTTTTTGCAGAAGAAATCGCCGGCTGCCTATATCTCGGTTTGAACAGTTTGTAGATATTCTCCGATAACACCTACACGGTGTGTCAAACTGAACTTCTATACAAACTGTGTCATTTTAATTTAATAAAAATCCCTTGAAACTCGAGAACAGATTTAATCCCGATATTTCGAAACGGAAATTGTACTGAAATCTCTACTGAAACTCTGTGGTGGTAAATATGAATTTGCTTTCAAATCAAAGTGTTACAAAATTGTATTGAACAGTGGAATATTTCCTCAGGAAAAGTAAATACTTTGCTGTCACATCATTTTTATGGCCTAAGGTATCAAAGCCGGGTGCGTGTATCCTACAACAGTAATCCGAGCCGAGTGGCACAGCAACGACTGTAAGTCAACTAGTGCACGTTCAACCGGGTTAAATGAAGCCAGGAGTCAATTTTTCTTGAATACTACCAAAAAAAATAATGACTGACAACCGGAAAATGTTTGTTCGTATCATGGATTTTAGTGTTAAAAAATTATCACACAGCCACGCTGACTCACACACAGACAAAGGATTCAGTCCAATTAAATCGCCGATGTATAATATATTCTTTTGAACTAACAATGAGAGAATTGGTCAATGCTTTGCTATATTGTTATGAAAATAATTTCAAAATTGGTAATTATTACTGAAATGATTTCAACGAATTTCGTTTGAATGGACGACTTGGGTTTTCACAGGGAAAATCCCGTATAAAGTGAATAATCACACAGATGGCTGTCACAGGCAGTAGTATCCTGGAGATAATTAATTCAATACAGTAATAAATCAAGCACCTGATTCCAGCCACACTCGACAACAAAATAAGGATGATTTTCTAAATATTTTTAGTTAATAGTTGTAATGACTCTTGATTCTAAAATGTTGCTTTAGCACCGACGATTCGTAAATATTTTGACCACTCTCAACAGATCATGGGTAACTGCGTATCTTTTAATATTATTGAGCTCGAAGTGAAAGTAAAAAATGGAACATTTCCAATGTCTAGAATACGTCTGCTCAACTGAGTTAAAAGCAGAACTAGTTATCGCACTCGGAGAGCAATGACGACGGTGTTCAGTTAATTATTAATAAACACGGAAAATCACAAACAATAATTCAAGGTCTTTCCATGCTCTTGTCAACCCTGGCTCTGTAAGCCAGAGCACTTGCTGGAGGTTTGAGGTTAGCCTGATTTTCAGACGGTCGAGGTCGTCCGCTCACTTCCTCCCACCTCAGGAAATGAGCGGACGACCTCGACCGTCTGAAAATCAGGCTAGTTTGAGGTTTAATATACGAGATTCAATTGCAGTCAATCACGACCTGCTCTGCATAAGTAAACCCGCCGGCTTCAGTTGGCTCTCGTGCTCTCGGCGTGTGGGTCATAACGTGTGGCTAGAATGATGTTTAAGGAGTCATTTTATAGTTTGCCGTCGGGATCTGAATTCTGCGATAAAGCGAAAGGGAGATTAATTGTAAAGAATGAATAGATTTTAGAACAACAATTTCCGTTTATCTCATGCCTGGTCCTTGAATGAACGGAGCATTGCAAAATATTTAATAATGAATTAGAGGTTCCCGAGTGTGATATTCAGTTAGGTAAGACCAGAAACAGCTTGAATTCTGCTCACGCTCGATGTAAGGTTTCATATTCCAAAATCGCTCAAAATCCGCGTGAAATGTCAAATACCGAGTACGAAGTCCGATGCATTGAGATTCTCACGAGGATTTTGAAACCCTCGTCCAATCCGGTGATGAGTATATTAAACATCTTCTACTACTCATTAACTATGACCTGCAGGTATGTTTTATGTAAGCATGTTTCTATTGTGAGTAGTTATCCCGCTCCGGTTGTGTAATATCATGAATAATTAATGAGTATTAGAAGATACAGATATGTTCTTGCTAGGTGGAATCGATTTTTAATCGAGATGATTAGAATGAAAAAGGAACAATTCCACAGAGTAGCATCTGTTTACGTTACATGATCTCAATATTGGGTAGAAACACAGTTAGCCGATTTCCTCTTTAGAGTAACCTTGGTTCAGATCGGCAAACACCGATCGTGCAAGTACTGTAAGGGATGTCACAGAGCCGGCAACTACTGTTTAATTCAACCACGCTCCATGTGGGATATGTATCACGGGCGAGACATGTTTTATTCGGTTTAGATTTGCTGACAATAATAATAATAATGTTGTTTATTATTAGATTTGCTGACAATAATAATAATAATAATAATGTTGTTTATTATTGGTGGGAGAGGCTGACTAGGTATCACGTTCGTCATATGTGATGTACCATAAACGTATATGGCAGTTTGTATTGCAATGATATTTGAAAAACGGCAATTGTTCCAATATTAGATTGTACGTGATAAACGGGGTAACCATGATCTTAAGCAGGTCATGCAAACGAAGCCAATTATCGCCTTTACCTCAAAAGCTAATCCGACCACGCCCACGCTATCCAAACACCCATATCGCATTTATGTAAACGGTAAGAATGTGACATGAAACGATACGAATCTAATATTTAATTTCATCGTAACTGACGACTTTTTAGCTCATTTTAACTTAACAACTTTCTTTCATTTTTTTTCAGTTGTTTATATCTATAGAATGGCACTATATGCTTTATTATTTGCAGTAATTGTAGGTTATTCGTTCACATGAGGCGCCCAACAGTGTATTAAATACATCCGTGATTTACATCTGGTATCTGTGTAGGAGGAGACGATGACGTCGGTTCGCCAACAGATCCGGCTTTGGCAAGAATCTCAATCAATATTTAAAAACCTATGCTACTGTGGAACACGTTTTTGGATGTATAAATAGGCACTGCGGTTTAAGCCGCAGAAGGCTTAGAATCTAAAACTTGTAGGTTTAAATATGGGTGAAGGATTGGAAAAACGGGCTTAGTTTAAGCTTCATGAAATTAGAGTTTGCATGAATACATGACGAACCCTGTACATGACTCATAGTATTTTAACTCATTTTTACTGCAGCCGATACGACTTGGCGACATTTCGTGTAATACATGCTCGCCGTAAACCCTACACTATTCCCAAACGCTTTCAGGACATTTACGAAAACGCTTGGCCGGCTTTTCCCTCGGCTTTTTCTTATTGTCACAAGGGACAGACAAAGTGGTGGGGATGACTCCAGAGGACTGCGGTCTACCACACTGTAACCACCATGCATATAGGCGTAACTTGACTGAAGTGCAATTCTAGAAGCTTCTCGCAAATGTATTAATATTGATGTCCCAATAACTATATAAAGACATAACAATCAAAATCAGAATCTGTTTTCTCTCAGCATGACGCCAGTTATCTTTTCGACACGAAGTCAGAGATAAAATATCGTTGAACTAAAACATATTTAGCTAGAAAGTTTCCACCACCGCATCACACGGTTATTTTTCTTGATTTCCCCGACCGTTCCTTGTATATTTCTTGATATTGTTTGCCGTTCACTACCGTAATACCTTTTCCTGGACAGCCTTAAAGTTGACTGGCTTTCTCTAGTCTTTAATCTTGCCGATTATTTTTAATGTTATATATATTTACACTAAGCTCCACTAGAAGACCCAGGGAGAAGATCCTAGAGTACTCCGGACAAAGGTATTTAGAAATCTGATTGTTTAGCTGTCTTTTTTCTAAATGCAACGCCTGGGATAACCTCGTAAAAGAATCGTTACACCTAATGTCAAACCATTTAGTGGGAACTGTGTGCCAATACATTTTAGAATTTGGAAATGATGGTCGTTTGGCAACTGATATTGTAAACATGCTTACAGCTCTATTTCGGCGTGTTAAGAAACGTTTCCATGGAATCGCAATTTCCTAGAAGGTATTCCAAAACTAATATAACCATTTGTGAATAGATGTCAGCTTGAACTTAATAACAAATTGGTGAGCCAGAAAATTATCATTCTTTTTGTAGTATAACCAGCGAGCAAAAACGCCTAGTAAGCTTTCTACTGAAGTGAATCGAAAATGAAGCTGTATCAAATGACCCAAGGCCTTCCAATCTCGAAGTGATTTAACATTTCCCATCAAGTTGGTCTCATCATTTACTATGAATGTGAAATGAGAACTCAAACGACAGGCTCTGGCTGTTATTAGATCGATACCTACTGACTGAAACTGAGGCTCGGAAGAATTTAGTAAAACACCGCTCAGTAAAAACACACCAAACAAACTACAAAAGGTTTTAGTGGAACAAAGTTTAGAGTGGCATCTAGTTTATTGGTTTTACAACCAAACAAGAAAAGATTCATAAGCTTGAATTATTTATCGATTGGGCAGGTGAAATGTTACGACTTCCAAAATACTGACTTAATTTATATTACCTTTTTTTCGCATTGTTCTTTTTATTAAGGTAATTGAGCCTAAACGGTAGACAGTTAGGCTTTAAACGTTCTACACATTTATAATGAAATTGTGGCACTGCCAAATAACTTTCACAAGAATCTTGCGTGTCACACTGCATGTGGATATACTTTAAATTAATAAGATTCATCTCCTCCAGTGTGCAGGCCATTATTAGTACCACGACAGTGAACAGAAGGCTGGAGACAGGTCTTTGGCAAACAGTGTAGCAAAATCCACTTTGGCATGTATTTATAACCCTATCACTTCAAAGATACATTTTAGTGCAATGTGAATTGTGCAGATCAAGCCGGCCGAAAGGACCTCCCGAAACGTAATCTTCGTGTATTTCCCCCCTAAATTAATGACAAATGTAGGACACAGGTACCCAGCATGAGTTTGAACACTCACACGCTTGCCATCCATGTGGGAGACTGTTTGTTAAGCATTATAACAAGATTGCCTCGCTACACGCCTACACCCAGCTATACCGGCCTGGATTATGTTAATCGTGAAGTCCTGGAAACGAGGAAAAGTGAAACTTTTCCATGACTCCGTTTTGTTGCCGTTTGTTAAAAGCTAAAAAAAAAAGGATTTAAGAAAACTAAATTTGCATTGTTTAATGCTTAGTTTGCATGTGTTTAGTCGGCGGAAAATTTGGTGATTTTTTATCTTCTCAGTTTAACTGCATGGTTTCATTTTTCAGCACCCTTCTTTCCTTTTCGCTTCTTTTGCAACATTATTTATTTGTTTATTTTAACTAATGATTATTTATTAACTCATATATTTGTAATGCGTTTGCATACAAATCCTGATCATTTTATAAAACAATTACGAGGCTGAAGACAGATGCGTGTACTAGAAGTTAAGGGTTATCGGCCTGAGGGCGACACCCGAGGTGAATAATTCCCATACACCCGAGCAGAAGGCAGATCAAATGCTTATTTTCCGTTTTCACCGCAATGGTGAGGTTTCCTCATTGTATGCAATAATAACAATATCTATTTTCATAAATAAATAGTAAGCATTGTTTGCCTAGTACATTATTACATAACATTACTGTTCACTAGAGACTCTCTAGCTAGGTAAGACATGCCTAAGGCTTCTCATTGTTTGCCTAGTACATTATTACATAACATTACTGTTCACTAGAGACTCTCTAGCTAGGTAAGACATGCCTAAGGCTTCTCATTGTTTGCCTAGTACATTATTACATAACATTACTGTTCACTAGAGACTTTCTAGCTAGGTAAGACATGCCTAAGGCTTCTCATTGTTTGCCTAGAACATTATTACATAACATTACTGTTCACTAGAGACTCTCTAGCTAGGTAAGACATGCCTAAGGCTTCTCATTGTTTGCCTAGTACATTATTACATAACATTACTGTTCACTAGAGACTCTAGCTAGGTAAGACATGCCTAAGGCTTCTCATTGTTTGCCGAGTACATTATTACATAACACTACTGTTCACTAGAGACTCTCTAGCTAGGTAAGACATGCCTAAGGCTTCATTGTTTGCCGAGTACATTATTACATAACACTACTGTTCACTAGAGACTCTCTAGCTAGGTAAGACATGCCTAAGGCTTCTCATTGTTTGCCTAGTACATTATTACATAACATTACTGTTCACTAGAGACTCTCTAGCTAGGTAAGACATGCCTAAGGCTTCTCATTGTTTTTCTCTCGGTCCTTTTAAAGTGCCCCTACGATCAAATTTTGACATATCAATGTTTTTGCATATTCATAAAGTAGAGTTCATATATTATTACCAGTTCAAATTGTTTTTCGATACAACGACAGGAAGTCTTATTTTTTTAGCTCCGAATATTGAATCTACACGTCCGCCATTACTGGAAGCCGTGCCCTTTGTTCAGCTTTAAACAAAGGTTTATTCACCGGAAATGATGTCATACACTTAACGCTCGCCTGCAGAACACAACGCCTGGAGGCATATTTCTACTAAAAACGTCTTCACGTACATAAGAAGAAAGTTATATTTATCTTTGCGAGGTTGGCTACTTTTTTATGCACGCTATTTCGCGCCACGAGGTTGTCGTGTTAAGTGTATGACATCACTTCCGGTGAATAAACCTTTGTTTAAAGCTGAACAAAGGGCACGGCTTCCAGCAATGGCGGACAGGATTTTACCGGTAAACTCTCCTAAAATTTGTGGTTTAAGATGCCCATTTGGGAATATTTTTTACTATTTCGGATATTTCTAATACTGATTGACCTATAGACACTGAAAAAGTGGCAAATCGAAATGGTAAATTTTCGTCGTAGTGGCACTTTAAAGGGAACCTGGAATAGTACTGGCTATCCAAACAATAGCCTATATACCATGAAACAATACAAACCCTAACCATAAAACAATGGAATTCTTTGTCAGTGCAATCCAAATGGGGTGCAATAGAATGCAAGGTTTTGAGAGGTGAAGGCCTGCTGCTAAATTAAGGCCCACAATCACCCTAAACGCATTGCGGCCGTTCGTTTTGTTCAGAAAATTGCGCTGTTGTTTGATATCAGCTCTGATTGGTTGGTTATCAAGTCTTGCTCTAGCCTCCTCCGCAGGCAACTCTCTTCGGAAAATTTGCCTGCGGAGGAGGCTAGTCTTGCTCCACGAGTACCAATTTTTGACTGCAACAAAATGGCGACTGAACGGGTGTGCGCCCGCAAAGTATCTAGGGTGACTGTGGGGCTTTAATAAACGAAGCTTGTAACGTAATGGACAGGAAAGGGGACTAGAAATCAAGAGAAGTGTCGATAGACACGTGCATTCAAATGTCAAGAAATTATCATGACCAGGGGGTACAATGCACAGCCAGTTTCTGTAACAACCTACACCCCCCTCGTCATTATGATAATTTCTAGACTTTTGAATGCACGTCGTTATTCCGTGGCCGCTCTAGATGTAAACAAGCACTATCCAAAACCTCAGCTCTGATATGTGGTTCTCCTTGAAAAATCATATCTGCAATTATATATATATTTTCAGCGATAAGATTTGGTGTATTTTCTTACGAAATATTGAATTTAATGTTCAAAAACGTTTTAAAAAAATTGTCTGGAGCGTTGTTTTAGAAAACCTGAAATTTATAGATTTTGAGGTATTTACCATTTTTCTATTTTTACTCTCGAAAGAAATATTCAGAACTTATTTTCTGTTTGTGCTGGCACGATTTCATTTGGAACAAGATTTAGTAAGCTTTGGGAAATACTTTTAATTAGTTTGGATTCTAATTACTTCTATTGACAGAAAGCTATGGTCCTTTCAACTTTGACAACATTAGTAAGGTTAGAAATTGTATTGTATTGTATTGTATTCATAACCCAACGTCTTCGCCAACTTCCTAGCCTTCCAACTTCCAACTTCCCGAGACACGCGTCTGAATCCAATAGCCGATAATGCCGTCCAGTGACGTCAAGGCGGATTAACAATTTCATTTATGCAAATAAAACTGTCACGGCGGTAGTAAGAGTTCATGAGAAATATTTATTTGAGATTATGCCGACCAAAATAAAAGCCTTACCTATATTATATATCTCTATCCCATTTGCTTCTCAAGTGCCTCTTATGTTGTGAAAGCCTTTCCGAAGCAACAAATCGTTATATTATATTTGGAGGCAAAGTACAGTTGATCTTTGTCTTTCCGTTGATCTTTGTACATGTCTCGCGATCTGCCGTTCGAATCGACACAGCTACGAGATATTACCTATGTAAATGATGCAACAGAAAAGTAGAAAAACATGAAAGGATAATGGAGAATTTTCGAAGAAATACGAAGACTCTTTTACGGGAAAGAACAGTTCCTTGAAGAGAGTAGCAACATTCTTTACTACTGCGAGTGTGAACAAATAATCGATTGTCAACAACCCCGCGGACGCGACGCGATAAAATGTACATGTTTACAGGTTAGTCGGCCGGTTATTGTGCAGGACACTTTCAATCCATTTCCAGATGTTTTCCTTTCTAATTCAAGATCTTTGCCAAAGACAATCACTCCACTGAAACTCAACGATCAACAATCGCGAGTCCAAAGTGAATCCTGCCGTCTTCTCGGCTGATAATTATGCGAAATTATAGAATATGAACCAATCAAAAATCACTACCAGGTTTTCTGGTAGTGACGTCACTGGACGGCATTATCGGCTATTGGATTCAGACGTGGGGAAGGGAGAGGGAAAAAAGGGGGAAGGGAGAGGGAAAAAGCGAAGGGGACTGGGGAGGGGAAGGGAGAGGGAAGAGAGAGCCTGCCGGAACGCTATTGTTTCGGCGTTATCCGCCTCTCGTCAAGTGGTCACGAAATCGGTCACGAATAGCTGTCAAAACTAACCAATAGCGGCGCTTGTTTACATTGTCAAGATAATGTACACTTCTTAAGAACTGTATTTCAAGAATGGTTGGACCAATAGGTCAAACTATGACTTTTAGAAGCTACATGTACAGAAACAAATGGTATTTGTTTCAATTTTCTAGTTTAATAACTTCAGGCCGAAGTTCCTCCAAAAGGGGGGGGGGGAAGATGTAGAGAGTCATTGTACATAGTTTAGTTATTGTTGTCCTAGCTCGCGCTGTCCTAGCTTAGGACGAGGAAGCCCTCAAACACATGGCGTATTATTGTTTTCTAACTGTCGTACATTCGTGATTGTAATTGCAACTCTCGCGTTTTAGCCAATCACATTTCTCGTCTCCTGAGAGAACGAGTAAATACGCCGAAACAATAGCGTTCCGGCAGGCTCTCCCTTCCCCTCCCCCCTCCCCAGTCCCCCTCGCTTTTTTCCTCTCCCTTCCTTTTTGAGCCGCTACGCAGGCTAGTCTCTCTCGGGAGGAACGAACCAGAGGAGACGGCTGAAATTCAGGCTACCAACTTCGGTCCAAGGGATTTTGATAACATTTGCACTGTGTATGTGTGTAATAAGTTTGAATAGTTCCCAGGTGTTTGAAAAAATCGCTCTAGATACTAGTTTCAGAATGTCAAAACAGTGGGGTTGTCTTAATATGCGTGATCGGGTCAAGATTTTGACATTTTCAGTTGTATAAATAAAGTGTGTACTGTCTGTGAAAACTTGAGCAGAATCAAGCCAGAATCTTAAAAGTTATGACATTTTGTCTAATTCGCAAAGTGGCTTCGGAGTTTCGATCGAGACAAATCCCTTGTTGTGGATACACGAAGGGACGCCGTGTCGCGGGGACAAATCCCTTGTTGTGTATACACGAAGGGACGTGTCGCGGGGACAAATCCCTTGTTGTGAATACACGAAGGGACGTGTCGCGGGGACAAATCCCTTGTTGTGTATACACGAAGGGACGTGTCGCGGGGACAAATCCCTTGTTGTGTATACACGAAGGGACGTGTCGCGGGGACAAATCCCTTGTTGTGTATACACGAAGGGACGTGTCGCGGGGACAAATCCCTTGTTGTGTATACACGAAGGGACGTGTCACAGGGACAAATCCCTTGTTGTGTATACACGAAGGGACGTGTCGCGGGGACAAATCCCTTGTTGTTTATACACGAAGGGACGTGCCGCGGGGACAAATCCCTTGGTGTGTATACACGAAGGGACGTGTCGCGGGACAAATCCCTTGTTGTGTTCAGACGAGGGGACTCGTTGCAGGAATATTGTGATTCTATCAGACGCCATCTAGATGAGTTTGTAAGGGCTTGTGCATGGGAATGCAAAATGACGCTTTGTGATTGGTTTATTTTAATTTTGTCCCAGGGACTTGTCCCTCAATTCAAACCAGTCTGAATTGGAAGGCAAGATTTTGCATGAAATTTAAAAGTCGTTCACACGAGGGGATTTGTCCAAAAAAATGCTGTGTAATGGTGCGAGTGTTCTATTATGAAGTATAAATACACTTGCAATATTTGCTGAGCCTCTGACAGAATATGTTTACATCAGCCAAGCTTGAAAAACACACCACGATTTTATGGCACCGCCGAACGAAGAACGAACACGGGATAAACTCTGGACTTTACTAGAGATTAACGTAAGCATTTCGCCTCTCACCACTGGGGCCTGGGTTCGAGCCCGGTAACATATGAGTGTTTGTTGGTGTCTCGCCCTTATTCTCCGGTTTTCCTCCGTCCACAAAAACGAACACGCTAAATTCCAATTCGATCTGTGGTTTAGCCGGGTGACTATGATCAGCTCAGGTCCCTTTAAAAAAAATTATTCAGAGTGACAGGAAAGCCATTTCAATGTGGAAACAAATTTAGAAAAAATTGTGACGGTATATATATATTCAAACTGTTTCTGTCTAAAGTCTCGTCTAAAGTTATCTTGGCGACAACGGAGTATGCAAAGCGACATTTCTGTTGAAATGTCTGTGCAGTACCTCAGTTATGCCAGTGTGAAAATAAATAAATACAAATCAACAACTTTATTTACGTGTCTAGTCTTCTACAGTTGACCCTGCATGAAAGGGTCTACTCATCGGGGACATCGATTCATCGGTCGAATTGGAATTTGGGTTGGTTTTTGAGGAGGAAGGTAAACCGGAGAACCCGGAGATAAACCTATCAATAAACTCACTCACATTTGGCGCCGTGTTGCTGCAATTCAACTCGGGCCACAGAGGTGAGAGGCGAAGCGCTTAACCACTGCGCCAAAGATTTCTTAATGAAACTTGACTTTATTACACTTTTAATATCAAGTAATAACAAACTATAACTACAAGTAATACGATGTGCTTGTTTATCTAAAAAATCTAAAGACAAATGCAAATATACAGGCCCGTTGTGGTGGTTCGATGGGTTCGATTTACGTTTTTCACAATAAAAATTAAACAAATAATAAAGCTCATAAAAACTGTGTTAAGAAGAGAAAAGCCTTTTGATTCCTCTCGTCAAATGAAAGCACGAGATCAAGGCAAACAAAAAAAAAACTCAAGCTTTTGAGCTGTGAGGTGTTCGAACACTTGACAGCTTCCTTTAATGCCATGAAAACTTAATAGCTTTTTAATTTGTAATATTTAATATACTCCACAAGACAGTAAACCAGCGTGAAGCACTACAGAAGCTTGTTTTCTCGGGTTATTGGTTTTTACTGCCATCCATTATTCACTAGAATGTCGAAAAGCAACCACCAGGGTAGGTATTGTGTTGTTGGCACCCCATCGCAGTTTTGTTTGTATGTTTTTAGTTCTACCAATACAATCTAATTAAGATATACTAATTATGAGAAGAGAGATTGTTGCAGAAGCCGTCAGATTAAAAACGGTTTTTCGTACAGACTTCTGCCCGCCGCTAGTTTTTTTAATCAGAACTGTATTAATGCAGACTGGAAAGTTTATGATTTCCGAAACACATAATCCTTCCGCGATCTCGTGTTCCGACACCTATTTCAAATAAGGTTGTTACGGAAGATCGACAAGCGACAAAGGATTGTCATTATAACTGGTGGCAGCTATGCGTAATGGAATACGATGCATGCATTTCGAAAATCCATTCAAGGAAACTATTAGTATTCTTCTTAAAGCCTTTGACTCCAAAAACAAACGAATTCACCAGACTTTTAGCAACGACCAGAATGCATTTCGGTCTGGGTATGTCGCTCGTCGCTTGTCCTGTTGAAACTGGTGTATGGTATCAAAAAACAATACCGCATAGTAGTGTATTATCATGGGAAATATCAAATTAAGCCAAATTTAATGTCCTGTGAGCACTTACAGGAATAGTAGTTTTCGAATGTGATTATTCGTATTTGGCTGGAATTAGGCTTGTTACAGAGGCCAAAATGATGAATTCTGGGACATTTTCATTATTATACTCTCTTAAGATATTTTCTAATGTCGTTCCTTATTTTTCATCTTACAGAATGTCTACAGATCATTCCTGCGTACCATCCCGTCAAACACACAACAATTTCAAGTGGCTCTGCAACTGATTCAATACACTGGGAACTCGGAGGCTTTCGTTGTCGTTAGCGACGATGTTTCACACGGGCATGCCCTGGAATTTTTCTCGAAAATTGAATCACTGTCAGTGACTGTTCTTAAAATCGACAGCAATAGGATTAGTCAACCTGAAGTAAACAAGAATCTTCTGAGGATCAAAGCGAGTATTACGCGTGCCGTGTTTTTGTACTGCGATACAGAACTCGCACGAATTATACTATGGTCAGCAAAAGACTTCAGAATGTTCAAGGATGACTTTTTATGGATAGTTTCGGATAATGTTGTCCACGATGCACGCGAGTTGTTTGTATTGCCTAGTGGAATACATGGAATCAGAGCGAAAAATTCCGCAAATACTGAACGCTTTTACAGGGCAAGGCTCGAAGAAAGTTATGCAATTATTTACAGGACATTTCAGTTCTCTAGTGATACTGCGCGGCGAAGGTTTTCACGAAAGTCGTCGGCCTGCTTTGGATCGGATCACTGGGAATACGGCGCTGAACTTTATAGGTAAGGCTGGAATACACTGATCGTAATGTCAAATTAAGGAGAAACGGTTTTAGATGCTATACCGTAAAATCCCGCTCCCTATACCTCGTAACCCAATCTGACTGACAAATCAGTTTATTATGATAATCGTCATATTTCAGTCATGCTTGAATAAAAGAAAAGCGAACACATATCATGAACACTAACAGATTGTGTGTAGATAGTAAGTAAGTGACTTTATTTAAGTGTCAATGTATGTAAGAGTTAAATACCAAGAACGGAGGCAATAAGCTATATACATGGCTTATTGCCGACGTTCGAGGTATTTAAGTGTCTTATTTCATACTTGACGAGGTTTTCGCAAAATTTTCATTGATGTAGCTCTTTTTAGGTAGATTTTGGGCGAGTACCAAGACGGAGAAAAGGTTCTAAATCATTATAGGGATATTTAGTAAGTTTGGCTTAAGCCAAGGTAAATGAATTGTTGAATTGTATTGAATTGCTCGTTATAAATGCACATACATCCTTGCATTTATAATGGAGTATGTATGGGAAATAAAGCCTCATGAATAACAAAGAAAACCGTATCAAGTATGAAATAATTAGCTTTGCAGCTAATTGGGGACACTAGTCCTACGGATTTTTAGCAAATTTCCACTGGTTTTCCGTGGTGTGGACTCTTATTTACCACGATTTACATCATCACATGGTCAAAATTTGTTGTGGACTCACGAGGCGGAGCCAAGTGAGTCCACAACAAATTTTGACTATGTGATGACGTAAATCGTGGTAAATAAGAGTCCACACCACGGAAAACCAGAGGAAATTTGTTTTTTACAACAATATTAGAAAACGTACAAGGAAGTTTCGTTACAAAGCGTGACAGCTTTGAAAGAGCCAGCGTTGTCTATAACTTTCTCGCGTCAGCACCGTTGTCTGGACTCTCATTTACCACCGTACTTCAACCAATCAGATCGCGAGATTACCGGCAGTTGTGGTCAAAACGTCCTTATCCAAGAAGCCGTTTACTGTATTATGTAAAGGCAGCACCTTCTACTCAGTTATTTTAAGACCCTGAGTGTTGGTCCGGCCGGGGTTTGAACCCGCGACCTCCCGCTCGACATACCGGAGCTTAACCACTGAGGTAACCGGGAGGCGGTAGTGAGAAGTGAGATAGCAACTTTATTTCAAGAGAAGTCTAGTGTCAAAGAGCGTGATCGCCTCCCGGTTAGCTCAGTGGTAAAGCGCCGGTCTGTCGGTGCTGATTTACATAAACTTTGGCTTCGATTTTCTCGGCCAAAATAAGTCGTATCGCCAAAATAACTTAAAACATCTAGGTGTTTGATAAGTGCGATAAAGAATT
Source organism: Actinernus sp. WN-2022 (assembly GCA_030867875.1). Classification (NCBI taxonomy): domain Eukaryota; kingdom Metazoa; phylum Cnidaria; class Anthozoa; order Actiniaria; family Actinernidae; genus Actinernus; species Actinernus sp. WN-2022. The sequence continues at coordinate 183,599,883 of JAOWCC010000577.1, forward strand.
TCGCGTCCGATCTTTATGGGATTTACATTCAGCTCGAGTTTGTAAATCCCATAAAGATCGTCCGCTCATTCTTTATGTAGTACTTACAAGTATTAAAGCGACCTGGAAAGTTAACGTGAACACGGTTTTGTCGAAAATGAAACAACTACGTTGTGAACGGGGTGCTAAAGCTATAACCACATCTCCAAAGCGTCCTATCGAGCGAGCGAATAGTTGTAAGCTGATCGTGGGTGACCGTGAGCTGCTCGTGAGTGTGGATGTGGTGATCGTGAGTGGCCGCGAGCTGATCGTGAATGTGTGTGTGTGTGGTGATCGTGAGTGGCCGTGAGCTGATCGTGAGTGTGTGTGGTGATCGTGGGTGGTCGTGAGCTGATCGTGAAATATTAATCTATAATATTAACTAATTTATATCCTAGGAAACTGCTTCAAACACAACTAAGTACCACTGACTCAACAGTCGTTAAACTGGATGACAAAGGAGACCGTGTGAACTTTACGTACGAAACACTTTACCTTCAAGAGGCTGTAGACTATGCTAAAAGGTGGATTACCACCACTTGGTGGATAAATGGAAAACTAACATTAGGGGCTGGACATTATATTAGTGGAGAAAAGAGGAGAGGGATTGGGCTACCCAAGCTTCGCGCAGCCGTGGTTGAGTATCCACCGCTAACAATGAAAAGCGCCTACGATCCATTAATCGGTTGCAACCAGGGAATTTTATGCCTTGACTACGTTGGTGGTTTGGAGAACTACACCAAACACTGTTGCTACGGTTTAGCTATTGATGTGCTTAATCACGTCAAAGTTGAGCTGGAATTTGAACCAATTGTGTATTTCGTCCGGGATGGAAACTATGGCGCTAAGAACGCTACCTCTAATCAGTGGAACGGGATAGTGCGCGACCTCGAGACTGGGGAGGCCGATCTGTCAATAGATCTGATGGCCAACGAGGCGCGCTCCGAAGTTGTCGATTTCTCCTTGAGGTGGACCCAAGCCGGACTTGCGCTGCTTGTACTCGTAGGAGAGAAAAAAGTTGATAATATCGACTTCTCGTTCTTCTACCCTTTTACGACGCAACTATGGGTCGGAATTATAGCAATAGTCAATGTGTATCTTTTTGGACTTTGGATTACGGACAGACTCAGTCCATATGGCTGGCACAGGACTAACCAGCGAGAAAAGTCAAGTGAGGGGGAATTCGATCTGAACAGCAGCATGTGGTTTTGCTGGGGAGTTTGTTTTGATTATCAGTTTGTAGAATCAAAACCTGCGAGTTACAGCTCGCGTGCAATGGCTGTGTGTTTGGCGACGTTTGGACTGCTGTGTCTGACGTCATATACCGCGAACCTTACGGCGCATCTCGTATCAGACGATACTAAACCAGACGTAACCGGTATACGGGATCCGAAGGTACGCGTAGTTAAACTTCCGTTCTGTCTTACACATCATGCTCTTTTAATGAGTCCAGCGTGCGCGTCATGACAGTTTTCCGGTGCGCAAACCGAAAGAAAATAAACGCAATCACCCCGGCAGCTTTTCGGTCTGTGAAATGTTTCATTTCAAGACAACGTAACGTTGCCGCGGTGTGGCAAGTGGGCTTCATTTTTTTTTTTCTGGCTAACTTTGGTTTTGGATTTTCTGTGGTACAAAGCGCTCACCACAGGTAATCCAAAATAACATTTGGCCGGAAAAAAAACATAGGAGCCAGACTTCTTTTGAATTCTGTTCTGCTGTTCAAAACCAACAGCTCCATCTCGAGGGTCAGGGGAATGAGATACAAGAAACAAAACAGTCCCCTCGACACTGAACGTTTAAATCTGACACTACTGCTCGTTTATTTAAAACATCACATATAAGTGCAGGCTGGAGGAAAAGGGCGTGGTGAAAATTTAGCCAATCAGCAAACAGACATTTTGTAAACAGCTTCAGCGTGGCTTTTCTCTAGACAGCATTTGCATTTTGATTGGCAGCTTCACGAGACCCGTCTAGCGTGCATGAGTTTGATAGAACATGGAGACTATCTTCGATTTGTTAAAGTATTCTTTTCCACAGATCACGGCACCGGATTCGAAGCTCACGTTTGGTGTAGTCAAGTCTAGCTATGTAGATTCGTATTTCGAACTCAACCAGGATCCTGTCATGCAGGAGTTGTTCCGGCGCATGAGCAATAGAGGTCACCTTGTGGACAACTTTACCGACGGAGTGGATAGGCTGAAAACTAGGTAAGGAAAACTTGGCTGAAAACATGGGAAAAGCGCAGGCTTTTCCTTAACTGAACAGTCTTGACAACATAAGACTGGTGTCTATGTCAATTTTTTAGAGTGGTTTAACTTCTGTGTACTCTTTCTTACCTTGTGTTCGAATAGATAATATTTTCTAGCAATAAAATCAAGACCGAGATTTCTTTCAGATGGACTGCTATCTTAAGTTTACAAAGGGTAGTTTTGAATGCGTTAAGAGTAGAGGCCTCAATCAAGCCTTTATTTATCCACGGTAATCACAGCAACTAAGGTTGGCTTTCACGAAGGCCGTGACAAGTATTACATAAAATATGTATAAAAATAAGTATAAAAATAGAGGCTTACGTTCCTTAATTTGGTTTTGAAATTCGCGAACGACATTATTAGTGAAGACTTTTCTTCAGAAATTCCGTTCGGGGTCTGGGGATAATAGTAAGTAAATTGGAAGGACCACAGACGAAATGATAAACCGGAAGGGATCTGATCAGCAACATATATATATTATGTGTATATACACTCGTTTTCAAAAACATTGCACTGCAAATATATATATATATACCTTTTGTATTCTTGTCAAATTTGACAGCTAAAACAATGGAGAACAAAAGGTATATATATATAAATCAAAAGCAATGTTTTTGAAAACGAGTGTATGTGTATATATATATATATATATACAGTCGTTGCCGTTAATGTTGTCCTAGACATATCCAGATATTGATTTATAGCCTTTGTTCAGTTCGCACCTTTTACATAAAGAACGGTAATCAGCCGTGAACGCGCCCTTTGTATTTGGTCACAAAGAGCCACGGTGGTCTAATGGTTAACACTCTTGCTTACCAGTTCGAAGCCCCGAATTCAAGTCTCAGAATCGACATTTTTGTTACTGCGAAGATTTTTTTCATTTCTTTTTCCCCTTTTTTTCTGACTGCATTCCCTTAAAAGCTTTTATTTCAAACGTGACAACAAGAACGGAGTTCTTTTTAACCTTTGAAATGCCTAGGACACCTATCATCCACATCTATTTTATTAAGGGATGTTCGAACATTTCTTTTGCAAAAGCTTCGACTGCCGCAGGGAATGTAGTATTTTGATCATCGACATCGTCCATGGCGTAGCTTCAAAAGTTTGTTATCGTTTGTCAAACACTCGTAAACCTTACGCCGAGTACACGGCTATAATTCCATGTGAGTTCTTTTCCATCACAAAGAAAAAAGCTTCGTCAACTTATGCAAGCATTACTATGGGTTTCAAAGAGAATTCTGGCTAATTTCTGGACTGCCGGATATTTTCAAAACTGTCCTCTCCGTGTCTCGCGGCCGATGTTTTCGAAATCTCGGAAAAAAGAATGAGGTCGCGCGCTCAGTCTGCCTAAGTTCAGAAAATCAGTACGAATGAAATTCATAACACTTGCTAAAATCGCTTCCTACTGATGTGATACGGATATACCGTTTTATCAGTCAATAAAGTAGAAGTAGAAGTAGAAGTACTTCTAAACAAAGATATAATACTTTGAATCAGTGGGTATCTAGTATTTTCAAAACTGTTTCTGGTATATACATGTCAACCCGGCACAGTGTAAGAAAAACAAATTACGCTTATTCAAACCCACAACCATCAACAGAATCACTATACCGTACTAAACGAAAATAGCGTAATTTGGGCGTACTCAGTCAGTGCTGGTATAATTATCTACTTCGAAAGTCTGGGAAAATTTGAGACCGTTTCATGTTGACAGTATTATTTTAGCTACATTGTCCGTTCTTATCCAATATCAAAAAAGAAACTGCAAAAAGAAACATATGTAAATAAAACAAAAAGACAAGGGGGGAAAAACAAGAAAAAAGAAAAAAAAATACGATGCCGATACTGAGACTTGAACTCGGGGCTTTGAACTGGTAAGCAAGAGCGTTAACCATTAGACCACCGTGGCTCTTTGTGACCAAATACAAAGGGTGCGTTGACGGCTGATTACCGTTCTTTATGTAAAAGGTGCGGACTGAACAAAGGCTATAAATCAATATGTGGATATGTCTAGGACAACATTAACGGCAACGACTGTATATATATATTATGTGTATATATATATATATGAGTCATGTTAACACAAAATGAGTGTTCCTTGCTAAGGCGCCTTTTGTGTTAACATGCCTCAATTTGTGCCCCGTTTCAGTTTCAACTGACCGCCGTTTCTCGAGATCTTGATGGATTTTAATGCGGTTTGCAGCAAAAGAACCGTCTTTTACTATAGAACAGCTTTCGACGAGTTTTGGCCGCTCATGTGCATTAGAAACACCCCAAAATGTCACTTTTAGTTGATCAACTGCAAAAAGGTAGAAAATCTCGAAAAACTCCAAATCTCAAACAAGGAAATTATGGGATGGAAAGGCTATAAATGGAAGCAAGTGTCATGTTACTATCATTAAAACCTAGAATATCAGTTATCAGCGCTTTAAACTGCGGAAATCGAGAATTCCACACAAGATGAGTCATATTAACACAAAATAAGTGTTCCTTGCTAAGGCGCCTTTTGTGTTAACATGCCTCATATATATATATATATTATGTGTGTACAGCCGCGTGCAAAAATCTCTGCCCCCCCCCCCCCCCCCCCCATGAAAATTATATACTTATATCGGTTACATCATGGGTAATCCAAAAATGTGCTATTCAGACATTTTTCCAAAAAATAAATATCAGGTAGGATTGAAAAATGTACGAGTAAAACATTTTTAGATCATATGGGTCCATCAGTTAAAGAAAACAAGTGCTATTTTCAGTTTTAGTTGTACTAATTTATTCCATGCGTTTGCCACTGGGTCCGGTCGACCGAAACGCTGCTGTGACTTCAAGGAACTCACTGTATTCTTAACTTTACTTTATCCACGTCGCACTAGCTAGGTTTATTCCATTTCCCTAAACGAGGCTGAAGTATTCACTAAATGGATTTCAAACCCTGAAGCCTAAGCTTAAGTTTATTATCAATTTGAAACACGTTCTATTTTATCTTATGGAGGTTCCACCAGTCGTTTGCAATTCTGCCAAACAAACTGAAGCAAATTCAACACTTCAAAGCCAAACGCAGCTAAAATATTGTTGCCGTTATGAAGTCTGCGAAAGAGCTAAAATTTCACTGGGAATACACCAGTTTTCTTTTACGTTTTTTTTTGCGACGTAATTATTTCGCATATGAAGTATTGATCAAACATATTTTATTTTATTCAGAATTGAATGCGGGCGGTTTTGGTTTTGATGTTCGCGATGCATATTTAATTATATTCTGACATATCTTGCAGTTAACGAGATAAATTTTAAGTTATGTAAAATGGTTAAGATTTAATCAAACTGTGTATCAGTTGATTTATTTCATTACTAAAAATTATCTTTGAATGATTGTCGGGAATACCAATAAATTTACAACCTAGTGAGGCCAAAGTAAATAATAGGTTTACTTATGAATAAGTCTCTATGTGAGTTTAACCACAGGCAGCCCAAGCTCTGTATTAAGAGTTTGTTGTTGTCCTGTTGTTTCTCTGGGGTCTAGAAATGGCGGTTATGGGGCATTTCTCTCACTTTGGGTTTTTCTCTCTTCTCTGTCTAAAAGAAAGGAAAGGCTGCACACTCAAATTCAAACCACGAGGCAATTGAGGCCGATTTTTCGCACGAAAACCCGTCCGATAGGCGTAATTTCCTCCGTCAGGTGAAAGGTAGATAGTTTTTTCTTACCCCAGAAGTTTTCAGACTTGAGAAATCATTATCCTAACTCTTCCAAATGAATTCATTTCTTTGAAAAAGCCCTCTCATTCTTCGTCAGAAACTACGTGTTAGCATCAATTCGGGCATGCTGTCAAAATTCCTCTTTCCGGCAGAGGGACAGTCCATTACAATTTCAAACGAGTTGACAACGCTCGACGACGGCTAGTTCCCAAAGTTCACGGGCTCAGAACTTATACATATATACCTTATTTTGGAACTGGTCTACAAGTGACTCGGCTCTATGGTAAAGTGATGTAGTGCGCGCGCTTCGATTCCAACGATTTGGAGTTCGATTCCCACACCAGCCAGTAACAATTATTTTTATTATTTTTTCCTTTCTCAATTTTATTTAATCTTTTCCTCTATTTTAAGCTATTAGAGCCGCCTTCCACACTAAAACTTTGTTTTGCATTGGCTCTCAAGCTCCAACACAGTCATGATTAGAAAGAAATTATATCATCACGAAGAATAAAACCCATGCAACATGCTACAAGTTACTATTCTGGTTACTTTAATGAACATGTTGATCACAAGAGCGCTAGAAGGAAAGCCTGCTGCGTAGAAAAAGAAAGCTGGGATATCTCGCTGTTTCCTTTTGTTTGAGTTTATAATTAAGCAAATTGATTTTCCGTTAATTTTCACGGGTTTTGATTGATTCAAATGATCGCATGTAAAGTACGTTAATCTGTAAAACTGTAGCGTTCAATACTTTCACAGGATTTTATGTAATTACGAGTTAACGATATTCTTATATTCTCATCATTGCACTATAATAATTTAAATAAAAATCGGTCATGACCGTGTTGGAGCTTGAGAGCCAACGCAAAACAAAGTTTTAGTGTGGAAGGCGGCTCTAATAGCTTAAAATAGAGGCCAAAAGATTAAATAAAACTGAGAAAGGAGAAAAAGAATTTTAAAAAATACTACGGGCTGGTGTGGGAATCGAACTCCAAATCGTTGGATTCGAAGCGCGCGTTCTACACCACTTTACCATAGAGCCGATTCACTTGTAGACCAGTTTCAAAATAAGGTATATATGCCCGTGAACTTTGGGAACTAGCCGTCGTCAAGCGGTCAACTTGTTTGAAATTGTAGCCACGCGATTGGCTACTCAGTACAATAGGCGGCACGTTAACCCCGTGGGGAGAGAGTAAAGTATCTGGCAATTTATTGACTGGCCCTCTGGCGGAAAGAGGAATTTTATCTGCAGACCAGGCTACAAAGCCCAGTTTGCAACGATCATGACCGAATTGATGCAAACACGTAGATTCTGACGAAGAATGAGGGCTTTTTCAAAGAAATGAATTCATTTGGAAGAGTTAGGATAATGATTTCTCAAGTCTGAAAACTTCTGGGGTAAGAAAAACTATCTACCTTTCACCTGACGGAGGAAATTACGCCTATCGGACGGGTTTTCGTGCGAAAAATCGGCCTCAATTGCCTCGTGGTTTGAATTTGAGTGTGCAGCCTTTCCTTTCTTTTAGACAGAGAAGAGAGAAAAACCCAAAGTGAGAGAAATGCCCCATAACCGCCATTTCTAGACCCCAGAGAAACAACAGGACAACAACAAACTCCTAAGGTAAGTTTATTTTCTTTATCTGATAATTTTGTGAAATAATAGTCACACAGTGCAAATACAGAGCTTGGGCTGCCTGTGGTTTAACTGACGACCAATTGTAACATTTGTTACACGCAGGAGAAATTATTTTTTACACAAGACCAAAACCATTTAATTCTGGTTCTGATCTTTCTTTCCTTTCCAATAACTAAATGCGATTTTTACAACCGCATTGCGGACTTCATAAAAAAATGTTCTTAGCTACGCTGTGTTTGATTAATTCGGTTGAATGTTTTGGCAGAATCGCACACATCGAACTACCTTTTCGTCTTAAGATCTCTTAGAAAGGAAGGTTTCAATCAGTCGGAAATTGACCTGTTCTTTAGCAGTATAATTATTCCTAAGATTACTTATGGACTATCCGTGTATGGCTCCTCTGAGGCTGACTTGTCCACTGTCCAATGTTTCCTTGACAGATGCTATAAGAGACGCTACACTTCCAAGAATATCCTCATTAGAGAACTACTTGAACTATATGATAAGAAACTTTTTCACAAACTACGTAACAACAGCAACCATCCTCTTAAGCTACTTTTGCCCAAAATCAAGCCCTCGTCTAGAACCTTAAGATGTCAGTCTTCCCAGTGGCCGAAAATTAATACTATTCGTTTTAAAAATTATTTTGTAAATGGATTAATCTTTAGGTATAACCTAGCTATTTAATAGTCTTTGTTCCCACATACTTTACACGTTTGTTATATTATGAGAGTTGTATATTTATGCTTTATTATTTATAGCTGTAACACACGATATGTATTTTATCGGTGATTCATTAAAGACATTATTATTATTATTATTATTATTATTATTATTATTATTATAGAACGTGTTTCACATTGATAATACGCTTAAACCTAGGCTCCAAGGTTTGAAATCAATTTAGTGAATACTTCAGCCTCATTCAGGGCAATAGAGTAAACCTAGCTAGTGCGACGTGGAGAAAGTAAAGTTCAGAATACAGTGAGTTCCTTGAAGTCATAGCAGCGTTTCGGTCCACCGGACCCAATGGCAAACGCATGGAAAAAATTAGTACAACTAAAACTGAAAATAAAACTTGTTGTCTTCAACGGATGGACCCATACGATCTAAAAATGTTCAACTCGTACATTTTTCAATCCTACCCGATATATTTTTTGTTAGAAAAATGTCTGAAAAGCACATTTTTGGATTACCCATGATGCAACCGATATAAGTATATAAGTATATAATTTTCATGGGGGGGTCAGAATTTTTGCACGCGGCTGTATATATATATATTATGGGTGTGTATACATATTATGGGTGTGTATATATTATCTGTGTATATATATATATTATCTGTGTATATATTACGTATGTGTATATATTACGTATGTGTATATATATATTACGTATGTGTATATATATATATTATGTGTGTATATATATATATATTATGGGTGTGTATATATATTATGGGTGTGTATATATTATGTGTATATATATATATTATCTGTGTATATACAGCCGTTTGCAAAAATTCTGACCCCCCTCACCATATATAAATATATATAAAAAATGTATCAAACATTATGGGATACCTCTTCCTATATTTTTTTCTGAAGCCCTTGATGATAGGCAACTTGAAAAAAATATCAGCAATGACATGCCATAATGTTAGATATATGTTTGATATATATTTATATATGGTAAGGGGGTCAGAATTTATGAAAATTGCTGTATATATATATATATATACAGCAAATTGCAAAAATTATGGCACATTCTGTTCAATATAAATATATATCAGAAACATATCTAAAATTATGGGATGGAGTTACTGATATTTTTTATATTGAACCGAATGTGCCATAATTTTTGCAATTTGCTGTATATTGTGTGTATATATATATATATATATATTATGTATATAATGAAGTATGTATATAATGTCCAAGTGTCTTCAGTCAACGACTAGTCCAGCCACGAGAATCAATAAAAAAAATATTTCCAGTTCTTGTCCTCGCTAGTAGTTATAAAATTGAATTAAACTGTGAACAAGAGCAACTCAGGACTATTATTAAAAAGTACTAAAACGGTTTGGCCTTCATCAGTTAAAAACGAGCTTTGTATCGATTTTAACTGATGAAGGCCAAAGCCCGAAAGGTGTTTTAGAATTTTTTTAATAACAGTTGCTCTTGTTCACACTTTTATTCAATTTTATATATATATACAGTCAATGCCAAAAAGGTTGTCCTTGACAAATATACTAATATACTGTAAGTATTTTTTGTGTGGAATAATGCTAATATCAATACATACAATTATGGATGTTGTCCAAAATATATTCTCTGATTGGCCTGACCCCCAAGACATCTGAAAAATGTATTTTGACCGCAATGTTATGATAAGAAGTATATCTGAAGTATATATTAGTCTATTTTAGGACGGTAATAAACAAATATATTTGATATGTATTTCCCGATATGCCATTCTGGTTAAAACATATTTTTCATATCTATTGAGGGTCAGGCCAATCAGAAAATATATTTTGGACAACATCCCATAATTGTAAGTATTGATATTAGCATTATTCCATGAAAAGGTACTTACAGTATATACTTATATTAGTATGTATAGATATATAGATATGTATATAGAGAGATATACAGTCAATGCCAAAAAGGTTGTCCAGCAGAACATAATAATACTTTAATATCCATTGTTTTGGCCTATTGTCTTGGTCTAGACAATAGCCCAAAACAATGGATATTATAGTATTATATTATGTTCTGCTGGACAACCTTTTTGGCATTGACTGTATGTATATATATATTAATTTTTTTCTACACGCCACTAGCTTTGATAGCCTATTCTTATATATGCCACTGCACGTATGGAGACTAAATTAGATTACTATTGTAAGATTACTATTGTAAGATTACTATTGTAAGATTACTATTGTAAGATTACTATTGTAAGATTCTCTTTAGTATAAGTCACGGCATATTTTTAATTAGGTTTCTTTCGCCATATGTTTATCACATGTACAGAGTCTATTGTATGTTTTGTTTGTATTGTATTTTACACTATAAATATCTTGGATTTTAGTTTAGTTCCAAGTATTTTTTAAATTTGTACTAAGCATTGAAAAAGGCCGAAACCCGAAACGTCTGATATTAAATTTATGGACCAGTGAGGAGTTCGTCAAGTCACTTCATTTTACTATTATATAGATGTATGTATATATATATGTAGATATCTATCTATATATATATATATAGACAATAAAGGCAAGGCTGATTCAACGGAATATAAACTGTTTGGTAGAGACACCACGGAGGATACGAGTAATCACCTGGCCGAGAGGGCAAATCAAGGCTTTCAAACTATGTGGAGCTTTAGTATTTAAGATCGTAAACTTTATATTTAGCCCTTCTCTTCTCACTTAGCCTCTACAACCTATTTAGGCAATTCATTCCATTCCTTAATTGTTCTGGGGGTAAAATAATATTTAAAGGAGTCTTTCTATAAACAACCCTATAAAGGTTACTTTTTGAAGCTGACGGTGTTTCAGTTTCTTTAATTTGATACAAATAGCTGTTATTTTTGACGTAAAGAAATAATATGCTTCCTTGGATTACCAAGAAATGGTGCATTTGATTGCTCCTCTCTCGAAAATGAGCTCGGCTGATTTCTTAGTTATTCTTTACTTCTCTTAAGGAAACTGGACATTTTTATCAGTGAAATCCTGTCGCTAGACTACGAAGTTGCGAAGCAGAAGGCGCCAGGCTACCCCAGGCTACAGGTTGTCGGCGCATCTTCCCCGTTTGCTGATACTGGCTACTCGTACAGCTTTAAGAAAAATTCAACATGGAAACCCAAGTTTGATTTGGTCGTCAATAGGCTAAAGGCGGAAAACAAGTGAGTTTGTGACCAATTTGTATTTTAGGGATTTCCTGAACGTCTCCTAACGATACTGTTTGTAATATAGAAAAAACGTGCGCACATGCAGAATACAAAATGTAACAAAACATTAACTGCTGTGTTCTTTACGTTTAAAGAAACGTAAAACAAGACCTTATTAATATTTTGTTATTTCTCGGGTTAAGTGCAAGCACTCATGAGTGAGCTCATAAAACCCCAGAAACGCCGAGTCAATTAATCCAACAGACACAAAGGGAATTGTACTTAAAATGCAAAATAAGATTAACAACTTTATTTACGTGTCTAGTCTTCCAGCTGACCCTACAAGGAGACACAAATTCCTTGGTCGAATTGGAATTTAGGTTGGTTTTTGAGGAGGGAGGAAAACTGGAGAACCCGGAAAAAAACCCAGGAGCAAGGGCGAGATACCAACAAACTCAACTCACATATGGCGCCGCGTTGCGGAGATCGAATCCTATACGCCATAGATGTGAAGCGCTTAGCAATGCGCCACCCCTAGCCAGTAATATCCCACAAACTATTTCACTCGCACTCAGAGTATGATGATAAACATATGTCTTCCATTTTAGGCCCAGCGAGCTCTATAAGAAGTGGGTCTCTTCGGGTAAAACGACAGCCGATGAACCTCACGAGAGACTGGATGAACACTCACTGAGCGGCGTGTTCTTCCTCGGTTCTTCTCTAGCACTGCTGTGTTTCATGTTCTTGATCATAGAGAACAAACTTTACAGTATGGGAATCATTTATAGAAACTTTAGAAAATGCACAGAGATATATGACCGAGGGAAAAGGAAGTTTTCGTTGGAAATTCATAGGAAACTGCTCGATATTAGAAAAGAAAAGGACGAAGCCATTGAGCTTCCCGATATATCGAATTATCTGGAAAACAGACGAAGAACTATAGTATCATTACATTCTATTTACAATCCTAAGGCAACAAAGAGTAAATACGGCGAAATGATGGACTCGGCGACGCCATCGAACTCTGTATGACCATCTGGAATAACCTGCTTGCTGTTTTTCTGTAATAAAACAAAATTCAGTCGCCTCATATTTATCGCGCGTCACAGGTAGCCCAATCCGAAAAACGTGGACTGAAAATATTTGACAGAAGAACCGTCAAGTAGGTTGACACCACGGCAAAACGTTGTGCTTCGCTGGCCGAAAGAACCAAGGCTCTGGTTTCAAATAAAAAGTTTATGCCCTCGAAAATTTGTAAGTAAATAATTTTATAACTTAGTAAACTCACAGTGAATTACAAATTAAGAAAACTTTAAGCTGTTAAAAGTCCAAGGCTTAGTTTAAAGTAGTTTTCTTGTGGTTTTTTTTGCGAAACATTGCACATTCGTATCTAAAATTAGAAACAGGGGTGATTGCCTGTGTTCTTTTAGTTTCGGCGGGAAAATGGGGAAACGTGCGCGAGCTGGGCTCATCAAAAGCGCATGCGCGTGACGTTTTGCCGCGGTGCAAGCAGCAGACGTACTGTGTTGATCGGCACTTGGTCTTGTACAGTGTGAACTAATGAAAAATACGTCACTGCGTCTGATTATGTTAAAAATAAATAGCATTTATTTATACACGGTGCATTTTACTGCCGCAAAGCTGATGTGGCCGTGTTTCTACGAAACAGAATAAGAATCCCAGTCGACGAGGAGGCACATGAACTGGCTATTACAAATGTGGTCGAGAGCACGTGGAATCGATCTCAGGGTCCCTGGATTACGAGTCCGTCGTGTTAACCGCTCAGCCACATCACGCCTGATTGCGCTTTCCAGACAAAATGAGATTAACAAGAACTAGGACACGATTTCACTACAAATCATAGAAATAGAATGGAAGGAAACCACTTTGTGGATTGGTTAAATGCAATTATTAATGAACCAACGGCATAATTAGTTGATAATTAACTGTGCGTGTATTTTAGTGCTGGTTGTAACAGCATTAGTAAACGATCAATGTCAATCGAATGGGAGCAGCAGGTAAGGTTGCTAGTTCATATCAAATAAACCGGCTTTAAAGTTGACTTGACTGTATTTGGTGAAACAGGTTTTGATGCATTTGTCCGCCGTTTACATCAAACGTCAGCATATTAGGCTCCGAGGAGCCATTCATAAAAAAGAAGGTATTCATTTATATAGCGCAAATTCTATATGAATATATCCAAATGCGCTTCACAAGATTATTTTTGTGATACGGACTGCATACATTGAGGGGAGGAGGCATACATTTAAATTAATTTGTTACAGAAATCCCACGGTATATTCAATTATTTATGAAAACCAGTTTAGTTAGTAGTAATTTCTACAAATTTAGTTTTATCATATCACCAGTTGTGTGTTATTTGTTTATTTCATATGACCAACACAGGGGAAAATAATCATTTCATGGCCAAATCGGACAAAATGGAAGCCATTTGGGTGCAAATACCGCCAACGAGTCGTCAGCGAGCAATTTTGAAAGTAATTTTGAAAAATTTGAAGCACTCACGGAACCTCACCCTAAGCAATAGGCAAAATAAGAAAAGATATAAGTAAAAATAGCAAACTTTGAAAATGAAAAAATAGCCAGAATTCATTTGGCCTTGTATTTTAACAATAATACTATAACATGACTTCTGCCAAGTCATATGGTTTTTAGCTCTAGTTTTACGCGGGCTGAATAAAACAATATGCCCCGGAAAAAGTTCTGTAATTCCCTTATTCTTGGTTTGCACATGACGTTACAGCGACCACGTTGGAGGGACATTAACAAAAGATTCCTCATTAGTGTCTTGTTCCGTCCTCCAACATTGTCTTTTGAATCTCCAGGAATTGATTGCAACCCAAGAATTGACTCAAGACTGATACCTCCGTCAGTCACCGAAACATTTCGCATTACTAAAATATCAACCCAATATCCAACCACTGATAACAATATTCGTCAAGAGAGATTTACTATTCGTATATTAATAAGAATGTTTTACTGGGTTGAGTCTGCTTGTCGTCGTATATCATGCAGCTTATCGCTCTCACAATATATGGAATTATTATTTCCAGCAAATAGAAAATGACTGTTTGCATGGATTTAAAGAAGTTCCGCAAACTGTTATTGGTTACCCAAACAATAGCCTACCCCTAAAACAATACAAACCCTAACCCTAAAACAATGGGATTCTTTATCAGTGCAGTCCAATAGGATACGACCTCCAGAACAGTGAAGTCTAGCCGGGGCCCCCCGAGATGTTTGAAAGATGCAGCCGGCATATTTTGATTTTGCATAGCGTGATACAATTTTCCCCTCAAAATATATTGGTCTCCTGATTACCTGGTATTATCATAACGAGAAAACCTCGCCATCGTGAAAAATAGTCCCTTGATCGGCCTTCCTCTCGGGGGTACGTGATTTATTCACCTCGTGCGTTGCTTCGTGGTTTGGAAAAGTCACCTCCACTTCGGAGAATAATTGTTAATTACACAAACCTTCCGCGTAATAAATAGAGGATATTACATGGCCGCGCGGAGATACGGATTTTATCTCAGTGTTGATAAATTATCTTACGAGTGAGCGCAGCTTTGAATGCCAGTCGATTATTACACGACCTAAGCAATTTCTGCAATCTGATTGGCTAAGAGGAGTGGTATTTCAACGTAATAGTGAAATTACAAACTCCAAGGTGTGGTATTTCAAACTCCGGGGGGGGGGGGGGGGACTCACATACATGACGTAAGTGAGATGTGCGGCGGTACCATGTTCAGGTTTGAGCCCAATTTCGCAAACCATCTATCAATTCGGGTTGATTTTCCTAAATTTCATGGAAATTCTGGTTAATAAGAATACCATATTTTTTTTGCAAACCGGGTCGGGCTCTGAATACAACACCTCATATACCTACTCTTTATTATGCAAGCGGTGCACCCCCCCCCCCCCCCCCCCCCCCCGGTTTGAAGCTCGGTTACAGGTCGCCGAGCGGGTGCAGAAAACTACAAAGCTACGGAAATTTATGGTCACCGTGGCAAATGCCTGGCTTTTGGTGGCTAAAATTGAAGCCGGAGTTTGGTATAGAAATGAACAGGAATGTCATCTGTGCCTCTGGTAATGGAATCTTGGGGTGATTTGAGAAAGTTCAAAGTGATTTTCAAGTCTTCGAATGACCATGCAGTAAGTTTGATTCAGTGAATGAAAACGGAACCGAAAATTGACGTTCATCTCGATTAAACAACTGCCCAGGAACAGCTGACATTATACAAGGACAAAATACCAACAAAGTAAGCCAAGTTGACTTTTAAATTTTCTTTTAATTGTTTTCTTTTTAAGCCATTGAAATATTTGGAAACTTGGTCGTATGTGACCCATTGCCGTGAGCAGTTGATTCAAATTATCTTGTTCAAGTTAATACCTAAAGAAAAATACTTTCTTGTACTATAAAGTTTAAAGTGCCTATAACCCTTTTGCAATTTTTATTGCTTACAAACCTTCGAAGAGTTTTGAGTACTTCTGTGAAGAAATTTTTGGTTTTGAGTGAATACTCTATGTTCTACGCTTGTTTGAAATCGTGTAAATGTGACCTTCCCTGATCCATGACCGCGTAAGCAAAAACCTGGGTCGATACCTGTATGTACGTCATCTTGACGTCATATAATTAATTCGGCTTTGCAATCATTTTAAGAAATACTTAACATGTTGACTAAAATGACTTTTCTCTTTACTAACAACTCACAAACTGTGTATATTTTCTATGCATCGATGTTGTTGTGATAGAAAGGCGCTATGGAGAATAATGCATTAATGAGGTGACGTACATACAGGTTTCGACCCAGGCTTTTACTTACGCGGTCATGGGTCAGGAAAGGTCACAAAAGGTCACATTTACACGATTTCAAACAAGCGTAGAACATAAAGTATTCACTTTAAACCAAAACTTTCTTCACAGAAGTACTCAAAACTGTTCTGAGGTTCATAAGCTATCAAAATTGCAAAAGGGTTATAGGCACTTTAAAGAACTTGGAATTTCATTTCCAGCTGCGACAGTGACGTTCAGTTTTCTGGTTTTGAGACGTATTAACAGTTACTGTCTTTTAAAATAAAACAGCGAAATGACAACTGTTTTATTGTTTGACTTCAGTTGTGCTCGATGAACTGCCTGAAATCAAACTTCGCTCTTTGCTAGTATCAATGTACCAGAAATTGACTTTTTTCACAGGTTAATTATAGCCATTCTCTCTCAGCTCCAGTCGATTATTAAGCCTTTTTTGAGATTTGGCTGTTCAATTTGATAAGCTAAATTATCTGCCAAACGCACACTTACAGGATTTTCACTTGTCATTAGCTCAAACTCAAACTGTAAAAGTAGTAAACAAACTCGGTGAACCAGTTGAGAGAACATCTGATAGTCTTTTTCAGTAAATTTCTTAGGTCATATTATAAACAAATAATAGCATGATATGTACGTCTACACCTCATGCTATTACCTATATATACTAATTATATATTAAAGTGTATTAAAGTTTGTTATACGACGATCAGCATTAACAAGAAAAACTCCAGATGCCAAGCTGCAGGGAATGCAAACATAAACCCGTCAAAGGTGGCTCCTCCTCCCCAATGGAGACTATTATGATACCAGTATTCCCTGAATTAAGAAGGAAGCTTAAATGTTAAAGAATACAAACAACCAAGCATATCGTATAAGTGTGTGCAAAAAATGACCTCCAGTGGGGAGGGGAGGAGCGCATTGTGGTTGACCACGCAAGGGATTGTGGTCGAAACAGCGAATTATCACAATGAACCGTTGCGAGATTTTGTCCACATTATTAATTGCTGCTGAGCACCAAAAAAAAAAAGTGGCAAAAAGCGGTTCGTGAGCTGTGTAATATGTACGCTCGACTAGGCGTTTTCGTCTGGAAAACAGACGAAGAACTATAGTATCATTACATTCTATTTACAATCCTAAGGCAACAAAGAGTAAATACGGCGAAATGATGGACTCGGCGACGCCATCGAACTCTGTATGACCATCTGGAATAACCTGCTTGCTGTTTTTCTGTAATAAAACAAAATTCAGTCGCCTCATATTTATCGCGCGTCACAGGTAGCCCAATCCGAAAAACGTGGATTGTCGCCCGTATGATAAACATATTAAGTTAATATGGGTATGTTGAATATTCAACTTAGATCAATAGCGCACCTCGCCTCGAGTCGCGCATTGCTAGCAGTAAGGCATGGGCCTAGTTTAAAAAAAGGATTATTCCACGATTTCCTCCGAAGCCGGATGGGAGTATCCGTAATAATTTTTTTATGAAAAGAAATATATATTTGTATAAGAAAGTACGTGCTGGGCTTCGTCTCTTTGGAACAAATGAACAGCTACAGATTAGTTTTAAAATAAATAATTAATGAATTATGACTGCAACCGTCCAATTTCCCAACTCGCGTTAAGTCACTGATACCTGATTAATGATGCGACTTTTATTAGTTACAACATGCCAACATACTCTATACACAATGTTCTACACTCGGAAAAACTAGAAAATTTATCAATTGAGATCAAGAAACCTAGATCAAAACCGTTTGTACTAACGACATGGTACAGACCGGGGTACAGACCTCCAAATTCTCCCTTTGATTTTGAATCAATTGTCGGGAAAGTGGATTCCAGTTGTCTTGAACATATAATCTTCGGTGACATGAATTGCAACTGGACCTCACTTACCGATCCGAACACTAATTCTTTATTGAATATTGCGGATATTTATAATTTGAAGCAATTAATTAAGGAACCAACACGTATAACACCATCTAGCAGTGCTACGATTGATTTGATTTTCTCTAGTCATCCAGATAATGTGATATGTAGTGGCGTCACGCATATTGATATAAGCGACCATAGTTTAGCCTATGTCTATCGTAAAATAGGAATACCTCCTCTCTCGAAGGGTGTAAACAATGTCGTGTTCAGAGATTTTAAAAAATTCAATAGAGATGATTTTCGGAATGACGTATTAAATCAGCCATGGAATAGTCTTGCTGGAATTTCAGACCCTAATGAAATGTGGTATAAATGGAAGTATTTGTTCCTCAACATCTGTGATAAACACGCTCCCATTCGAACCAAACGCGCTCGTGCGTTTAGGAGTCCGTGGATCAACTGTGAGTTAAAGAAAATGATGTACCAACGAAATCGTTTAAAGATGAAAGCTATTCGATCTAATGACCCAGCTGACTGGAGCGCTTACAAAACATTTCGTAATTATGTAAATAAAAATATAAAGAAGGCTAAAAGACTCTATTATAATACTGCTTTCAGTAACTTAACGGAAATCCACGCAAGACTTGGCAAACAATCAATGAACTAACAGGCCGTAAAACCAATAAATCAGCTATAAATAGTGTTGAATCTGAAGGCAGATCAGTAAATAATCCCGCCAGGTTGCTGAGGTTTTCAATAATTATTTTGCAGAAATAGGACCTGAACTCGCAAAAAGCGTTAAGAACGCACATGTCTCGCATGAAGAATATCTTACACAAACTGATAATCGCTTTTGCTTTAAGGAAACAACAATGTCTCAAGTATTTGCGTTACTTTCTAAACTTTGTAAATCCAAAGCAACCGGACTGGATAATATTTCAGCAAAACTTTTGAGAGAATGTCCGGACTTGATTTCCGAGACTTTGACTTGTATATTTAATCGCTCAATAGTTACTGGCATATTTCCGAAGGATTGGAAGAATGCCAGAATAACCCCTTTGTACAAGAACGCAGGCAAGAGGACAGAACCAACTAATTATCGCCCCATTCCAATAATTCCTGCGATTGCAAAAGTTTTTGAATGTATAATTTACAATCAGATATATAATTATCTTATTGATAATAAATTACTTTCATCCAATCAGTCAGGTTTCCGCTCATTGCACTCAACTGTCACTGCCCTATTGGAAGCCATGGATACTTGATCTTTGAATATTGACCGCGGCTGCGTAAACGCTGTTGTCTTCCTAGATTTGAAAAAAGCTTTCGATACCGTAGACCTAAACATCCTCTTATCTAAGCTAGGACACTACGGTATTCACGGCTCAACATTGCAGTGGTTTAGCTCTTATCTATTAGATCGCACGCAAACGTGCCAAATCAATGGCCATAAGTCGTCTCAAACAGTTGTAAGGAGTGGCGTTCCACAGAGACCATACTGGGACCGTTAGTGTTTTTTGCTCTATATAAACGACCTACCCAACTGTTTATTATATTCTGAACCAAGGATGTACGCAGATGACACCAGTTTAACTTTTGCCGGTAGTGACATGAACCATCATCAACGAGCACATTAATGAGGATCTAAATAGAATCAACGTCTGGTTAGCAGCCAATAAGTTGACATTGAACATGACAAAAACTGAATTTCTCCTTATTGGCTCTCGACAGCGGTTAGTGCATTTGAATGAAGATCCCAGTTTTGACATGATGGTGTCCCTATTAAACAGGTGTCATCTACCAAGTCTCTTGGGGTTGTCATAGATCAGAATCTGAACTGGGAAAGTCACATTAAAATCATTTCTCAGAAAATTGCTTCGGGTATTAGTGCAATTAAGCGCTTTCGCAGTTTCGTCTCACGTGAAACGCTACTCACTCAGTGTATTTCAAGGCTTGATCCAACCTCACTTCGATTATTGCAATGTTGTCTGGGGAAATTGCAGTAAAGGCCTTTCCGAAAAACTTCAAAAACTCCAAAATCGCGCTGCGCGTATCATAACCTTTGCCACTTATGATAGCCACGCGGACGAACTTTTCCAAACCCTCAATTGGGAAAGGTTAAGCCATCAGCGGGAAATTGCTAAATCAATTATGGTTCATAAAACCTTGCACAATGAAACTCCGGATTACCTTACAACAAAATTCCATTGGAATAACAACTCAAAGTATAACCTAAGGAATTCGGAAAATAAGCTGATACTTCCACTGCCTCATACTAACTATGGCAAAAAGAGCTTTAGTTACAGCGGAGCGGCTTTGTGGAATAACTTACCTATGCAAATAAGGCAAGCGCCATCGCTGATAAATTTCAAAGCTCAAATACGAGGTTTCAATTTCACAACAGACACGGCATCTTTGTAAAACAGGGATTTTTCGTTTTATTATATTGTATATTTCATACATGTACATATCGATAGTTTTAGGTTTTATAATTAGCGCTAGAATAATTTTTTAAATTGTGGTATTTTATATCTTTTAGTATTTTTGTATAGTTAACCTGATAGATCACCGTGTCTAAATAAAGTTGATTTGACTATATAAGAAAGGGGGAAAACAAAAGATCTTTGAATTACAAAAAATTGATAACTTTTCTCGCATGATTGTTTTCGCAATCAAGCCATAGTTACTTTGATAGAAACTAAATTAAAACTTCAAAAGTTATTTAATGAAAATATATTACTTAGATTAAGTTAACTGATGAAAATGTATTTCTTTGTTGGTTTTCTGTCGCATTTGAGTATGAAATTTTCTGGTGTTTTTACACCTGGGGTTTGGGTTACCTGTTGTATGCGGTAAGGGAATGAGGTGGCGGCGAGTTTTCCAAACCGCGCTACAGGTAGCCCCAAACCCAGTATTCAAGAAAAACACCAGGCGAGCCGCCCACAAGCTGACACAGTATGTGTTCTCAGAACTTAAATCTCACGCGCAACTCACCGATAAACAAATGCAGTACCATCAAATCAATTATTTCACACGCGATTTCTAAATGAATAATTTGAATCCCTAATCAGCCACATTAGCTTGCAGCTATTTCGATAGCCCCAAGTTCTCAATTACATGTTTGTATATATAATTCACCCTTGAGTTGATACAATTCATTCTTAAGTTTAAATAATGTATCTGAAGTCTTTACTGAGTTCAAACGTAACTTTTAAATGATTTTTTTTCACAAAGCCATAAAATTCGCAATACATTAGCGTAAAAAAATGGACTCGACGTAAATAGATTGGCACTAATGACTGACCGTGCGAGTCTTTGTTACATCGCAAGCAGTGGACTCGACGTAAATAGATTGGCACTAATGACTGACCATGTCGAGTCTTTGTTACATCGCAAGCAGTGGACACGACGTAAATAGATTGGCACTAATGACTGACCATGTCGAGTCTTTGTTACATCGCAAGCAGTGGACACGACGTAAATAGATTGGCACTAATGACTGACCGTACCGAGTCATTGTTACATCGCAAGCAGTGGACTCGACGTAAATAGATTGGCACTAATGACTGACCATGTCGAGTCTTTGTTACATCGCAAGCAGTGGACTCGACGTAAATAAATTGGCACCAATGACTGACCATGTCGAGTCTTTGTTACATCGCAAGCAGTGGACACGACGTAAATAGATTGGCACTAATGACTGACCGTGCCGAGTCTTTGTTAAATCGCAAGCAGTGGACTCGACGTAAATAGATTGGCACTAATGACTGACCGTTCCGAGTCTTTGTTACATCGCAAGCAGTGTCTCGTCGAATTGCTCGTCTTCTTCCAAACCCTCCAGCAGGTCTTGAAAGTTTCCTGGGAAAGGAAGAAAAGATCAGTGTACTGTGTAACCATTAGTGTGTTCTCCAAGGACAGTGACGGCGCGCTGCGTATAACGCGCCGTGTATAACGTGTGGATCATCTTTACAGGTTATGGAAACAGGCCGAAACTACAAGAACTATAGGCAAATTCGGCAACACTGACCAGTAGCAACCTCTTTTGCTCTGACGAAGAGCTGACGCAGACTAAGGGCTAAAGCAAACTAAGGGCTAAAGCAAACTAAGGGCTGACGCAAACTAAGCGCTGACGCAAACTAAGGGCTGACGCAAACTAAGGGCTGACGCAAATTAAGGGCTGACGCAAACCAACACTAGTTTTTACAGGAACTAGTTGCCTATCTGCTCTTCAAGAAGTCTATTTACTACGTTCAGAGATGAGAATCCACTATTATTATTATTTTTACACAGCAAGGTACTTTTAGTGATAAACACACAGAAAAAGGTTTCAATTTGCGCAAAGGGCATTCAAATTCTCCTCAGGTACTGAATGCCATTCCGCCCGAGATTCGAAACACCCAGGCATCACTTAGCCTCGCGGATTCTGATGTTTTTGTGAAAACACTTGGAGTTGAGTACAACTCTCATCATGATCAGTTCCGTTTCTCCGTTGTGGATATCCCCCCCAACTTGAGAACTGGCGTTACAAAGCGCACGGTTCTTTCAGACTCAGCCATGCAAAATCTTCGATCCACTAGGGCTCATTGCTTGTGTAATAATCGTGGTCGAGATCATCTTTCAACGCTTATGGGAACGAGGCATTGATTGAGACAATGCTCTTCCTCCCGACATCTTCCAAGATTGGCTGAGCAGGAGAGAGCACACGAGTGAGATTACCCTGCAAGCAACTACAATTGTAGCTCAACTCAGCCCCCTGATTGATATTATCAGATTCTCCACCCTCCTACGCTTGAAGCGAGTCACAGCTTTTGGCTTTCGTGTTGCCACCAAGTCTCACCTGTTGGACAATGCAGAAACTTAGTGGTTCAAGCAAGTGCAAAGCGAAATGTTCCCAGGTGTCGTAACAGCACTCAAGAATGGAGTTCCACCCCCAAGAAGTAGCCGCCTACTGTCTCTTAATCCATCCCTGGATTCTGATGGCCTGCTGAGACTGGGTCAGGTAGACTCCAAGTCTCTCAAAGACCACCAGTCTCGTCATACACTGATCCTTGCAGGAAATAATCGAATTGTCAACTTGATTGTGCAGCATGAACACCAACGTCTGTGTCATGGAGGATCCAAACTAATTTTGGGTTCACTCCAAGAGCGGTATCACATCATTGGTGCAAGACGTATCGTTCGCAAGTGGACGCATCAGTGCATTACTTGTCGACGTAGCCATAGATCTCCACTCAGCTCATGCGACAACTTCCAGCCGACCGCATCCTGCCAACCTTCACCAATGAGAAAGTTACCGTGGGCTACTTGGGACCACTCACCCTCAAGGTCGGAGCCGTTCGTAGACCCACATACCTAAAGGTCTATGTTGCTGTGTTCGCCGTCTGTTTGGACACCAAGTCGTGTCATATTGAACTTGTATCAGATCTCACGATTGATGCATTCATTGCCACCCTTCGTCGTTTTGTCTCACGAAGAGGAAAACCTAGTAAAATTTGGAACAACAACGCGTCTTGTTTCACTCCACTCAAGGAATTCAGTGGAAGTTTAGCCCACCTACTCGCCCTCGCCGTGGATCTGTTTTGAGAGAACGGCGTCAAGGCCTGCAAGTACCATCTGAAGCGTATTGTAGGGAAAGCAAGCCAAGCTTTGAAGAAATGTCAACCGTCTTATGCAAAATTGAGGACTGCCTGAATTCACGACCGATCGTCGTTTAGCTCGATGCAAACGATGGCATTGCACCCCTGGTCACACCTTGATTGGACATTCTCTGGAAGCAATCCCAAGTACTTCTGACACTCCACAGGCAGCCCAAGCTCATACAAAACGGTATAGATTACGTGATCGCTCGCGCAAGATTGATAGCGCGCTAGAGTCACCGTTTTCTCCGCCAATTATTTTCCTTGTCTTCGCACTAATAGAGTTTGTATTGATTTCTTATCGTGGAAAATATAAAGCCAAGGTAATAAAATAACATTTTGCAATAAATGTACCTCGAGTGTCCTTTTCGTATGTCCTTGGGTATTCTCTGCTATTTTGGGCTAGTTTGGATCGGTTTTAGAGTTTTTGATTTTTGAGATCTAGGATTTGTATGAGCCACAAATTGTGAGTTTGGGCTGCCTGTGGACACTCAAGCCAAGCCTGTATCATTGCTGAGGCGCTGGGCAGCTTTGCCAAGCATTGCCGGGTCCAGCATTTTTGGAGACGCTGGTCGACCGAGTATCTCAACAGCCTCCAAACCTCTAGGTTTCCACAACGAAATCTAGCTGTAGGAGACATTGTTCTCGTTAAAGACGATAGTCTACCTCCCTGTCGGGGAGCTCTTGTCCATGGCTCAGATGTACGACCTAACCGACTTGTCACAGTTATCACCGTCCAAACAGCCGATGGTACCTATGTGAGACCTATTGTAAAGCTGTGCTTATTCCTACCGAAAGAGGAGCAAACTTACGACTGAACTATTCTGAACTGTCAATTTTGTAATAAGGTCATCTTAGCATAAATAATAATATTTATTACTTATATTGCGCATTTCCTATAAAAATACTCAAATTCGCATTACAGTCCTCTTACATTCATCATATAAATAATCGAATACCCCTTTATATCTTTATTATATGTATTTTCGGAATTTGTAACGCGTATTGGTTTACATTGATTACATTAAGGCCGGCAGAATGGACACGCCACCACACTTCCGGTTCTTGTCCGAGTTGAACTGAGTTCTAGTTACTGTGCACATGCGCAGTTGTTACCCTCTCACGGACACGTTTTTCTCAGACGTTCGAAGCAGTAAATACGTGCAAAGTTACACAGTTGCTTCTTATTTCTAGCGGCGCTTCCAGAATGTTAGTACGGACCGTTTTTACGTGTACCATGCGTTTTTATACCTTCTGTGTGATCAGTTACAGGACCAGTCTGCACAGCCTCGGATGACGGCTCGTCTTCTCTGCTCAGCTCCAGATTCCATTCTGTTATATCTTCAATTACAATCCTGGCAAAGAGAATATTTAACTAATGACTAATGATGAACAAAAGGCTAGCTTCCAACCGAGTTTCCTTGCATAAGGTTTTCAAAACAATTCCAGAGAAAAAATTGGGAAATGGAATACTAACTACCATTTATAATGTATATTTTTAATCAGACAATCTTATTATTATTATGTGATATAAAGTGGTAAGCTGTAACCTGGAGGTCGTTGGGTTCGAGTCCCACTTGGCTCAGATATTTTTTCTCTTTCCCTCGTAGGGCGTGCACACTTAGCACTACAGCTTACCACTTTATATCACATTCTTTACACTTACTAGTGCTACGCGGCAAACATGATTCAATATCATAAATACATATATATTATTATTATTATGGCTGGGTAACTTCGTGAGCTATAATTGGTCAGTTGGCGGTCGATAACGTCCCATACAGACCACAAAATTGAATCAAAGCTTGTTTTGGATAGAGAGGTTTTCGTTCTGGCATCCATGTTGTTCTTGCACCAATTTTGTTTTGATTGACAGGCTAAAAAGGTCACGTGACCAGGTCCTGCAAAGGGCCTATTGAGAATCGTAAAACCAAAACCTCAGGAGCAAGTAAAAACCCAATCAACCAATCACGAACTGGAGTAATTCAGGATTGGTTTTACTTCAACCAATCACGAGGAAAAGTAAACGCAGCCATGCATGGATAACTAACCAATCAAATTCGAACTGAAGCAATCACCTAATCAGTACTTTTCGACAATTTATTGAAAACCGCTCTATACTAATAAAATAACAGCTAATATAATAATACAACTCGGTCCATATAAACTGAACTGAACTTCACGCGACACATACACGTTCGTAATAAAATAATTATTTACTATATATCAAGGCACCCTTTTACAACCTTCGCCAGTTCTTGGCACCGGTCACGATTCAAGAGAATTGTATCCGACAATTCAAAATTTGTACGAACCATACGTTTGAACTTCTCTTGTGCAAGTTTTCTCTGCGCAAGCAAGAACACCTCAAATGCCCTACTGTATAGTTGAGTATACATAAACATAGGTAACTAAGTTCACTGATACCTTTCTTGGCTCTTGTGTTTGACGGCTTGGCTAACCTGCGAGGCCTACACAGGGGAAGTGAAGCAATGATGTGATACTTTGACTTAATTCTCGAATGGAGAAAAAAAAAATCAGAGTATAATCTGTTCTGATTTACAACAAATGTTCGCCTTTTTCCACAGTAAAGAAGTCAGGTACATGTATCACAAATAAAAACATCGTTTTGCTGGTAAGTATACACAGATGTGGACTGTCATCTCATTTTTGTTTTCAACTACGCGAGGATGAAATCCTAGAAAACCTTTCAGTTTGGTTCCATCCTCTGTAAGAAATTCTACACCCAATACGGCCAAGAAGCCGGAGCGGTAAATCAGGTTTTTGTTAGAGTTTTTTTTACGTTTTTTTACGTTATTTAAAGCAACACGTATCTGGACGATAGCTGTTACGGTGATTGATCTTATGCAGGGTTCGAAATTAATGTATGTGTCTAGTTGTTGCGACCACAGAACATGGTTTAGTTGCCACAAGAATAATTACGTTGCCCTTGCCCCTGTTCTGCACTAAACAAACTAACAAAAAAGTACTGGAGTTGATGGCTATGTCGTAGCTCTTACAAATCTTTCATTTTATTTACCATGTCTATTCTGACAATATCTGCATGGCTTCTCCTTTGGTGTTCCGTGTGGCGTTCTCCTGTCTACAACGATGCATTTTATTGGCTACAATGATAGGTTGTCTCGGTTACAACGATACGTTGTGCAACGCAGAAAACGTTACTTTTTTCACAAATTCGAAAATAGCAGTAAAGGGCACTGTCAATCAAACTGAACCTTTAAGTTTCTCTAAAACTACAAAAATAACAGGAACGCAAAGATATTAAAGTGGATTACAAAAGTTTATTCTAGAAACTTGATTTCGGTTACAGTGAACTGATAACAAGTTGCTCTAAATTTCTCATCAGCATTTTACATCCACTTGAATCTTTGTCACCCTTCCTCAAAATTGTCTCAAATGTTCTCCAGTATACCTGGAAACATACTCTTATTTTTATCTTACATCATGAGAAAGTTGATCATTTGGGGGTTGACATTGCCCTTTAAGAGAAAATGTATAAGCTTTCGGCGAGTGCATGTACAACCAAGAAAAATGTCCGTATTTAACGAGGTGTCCATATTAAGTAGGTGTCCATAAAGAGGCGTTCGACTGCATGTATATTAACGTTTTACCAATTACTGGGCTGCAATTGACAAACATTCCTGAAGTTCGTCTTACCAGTGGTTGACTGCTGATTATGTAACTTGGATTTGGTGGATAGATGTGGAGGATATTTCCTGGGGTGATGTTCAGGTAATGTTTCCTGGGAGATGGACTGAACACGGACACCTAAAGATACTTAGAATAGTTAGTGTGCACTAACAGAGTGATTCCTGGGAAATGGGGAAAACAAAAGATCTTTGAATCACAAATTTGAGAACATTCCTTGCATATGATTTTCTTTGAAATCCGCAAACCATACTTTGATCAAAACTAAATTCAAATTAATACATTTTACATTCCTTTGCCGTTCATGCTATCATTGTTAGCCAGAACATAACTTAATATCAATAAGGCTTCACATACAGATTTCACTGACCGTAATTGTTTACAATGCTCTAAGAATGTCATAGTTTACAAGCCTTGCCTGCTTTAGAATCAAGCCTGCTCCTGGCCCAAGCTCTTGCTGGTATTCTTCCAGGACTTTACGGTGCAAAGTCCCATGGATCTCCCCTGAAAACAATGTTCAAAATAATTGCTGATAATTGCACCATACAGTGTATATTACGTGTGCTGAGTTTGTTGGTATACTGATATAAATCTCTCTTGCTCTGAGTGTTCTTTTCCTGGTTCTTAGGTCTGTCCCAGCTCCACGTCGTACGTCGGTTGCATGGCTATATGGTACTAGTTTTTAAAGTTGTAAAGCGCTATTGGACAGTCTGGAAACAGTGCTATATAAATGTAAATTATTACTAACACAACCGATGACCAGCCAGAGACACACCTGTTGGATCTTTCAGAAAAATGCTGGCCTCAGCCTCAGTTGGCGAGAATGTCTTCACCAGAACACACATGCATGGCACCTTGCCATACTGCAATCTCTGTGCTGCTGCCTGTAGGAAAAGAGGGCACATTTCAGGTGGTCTATTTTGGAACAAGAATACATGGAGTTTACAGTATGTTTAACGAACCCTCGAAAATTCCCCCCATAGAACACACTGACACTGCTTGCTTGTTTGGCTAAGAGAGAAGTTTATTAAAATGCACGGAAAACAATCCGAGATACAAAACATGAAACATCGGAAGATGCAAACAATACACCTCTCTGCCACCCATCAGTGTCTGCGTAAACTATATACATGTAGGGATGGTGGGTGGGTAAAAATTAAACAAAAGCAATATAACCAAAACTATGAAAAATGTACTATAGACTAGATTGAGTAGAAGGAGGACGTGTTATCGAAGCTATAGTGAACGCAAAAAATGTGCAATATTATACAGGATGTGTTCTACATTGTATATGAGCAATTAATCCCTTTGAGAATGACAAGCATCCACAAAGTAACGCAATTCCCCCCATAGAACACACTGGTTTCGCTTTTCCGACATTAATCGTCCTCTCATTGCTTTCTGCTTCCCTGGTCGAGTTCCAAAACTTATGGTGATAGATCTAGCTTTCTCTGTTTGCGTTCCAAAACTATGGAATGGGTTACCTGCACACTTGAGACCGATCTAATGTCATTTAAAAGTAATCTTAAGACGTATCTATTCCATCAGACCTATCCCATTTAGTCCAGCTATTTATATTTTTAATATATATTCCTAATGCATATTTTTAATATAAATTTTTAATGTATAGTTTGAATGTATATCTTAATGTCTTAATTATAATTTAGAGTTATTATTGTTATATACATATATATTCCTGTAAAGCACCTTAGAACTTTCGGATCATGTGCACTATATAAATTTTATTATTATTTATTATTATTTAATCTTGCTTGATACCACTTGCAAGAAGATATCCAAAGACTAATCAATATAACACTAATGGCATTGCATACGATGTTTGCCAGCAAAAGCTTAGATTCTAGAAAGAACTCGAGATATAGCTTATATGCATCGCTAGACCAGTCAGCATAAAGTCTCAGTGTAATTTGTAAGACTCAAATTTATAAGACTCCCCAAAGTTTCTCTCTCATTATTAAAAGAGACTATTCCTAGATCGATATTCCTCTTTGCCACAGCTTAGAACAGTAGAATACTAGGACAGCACACGTAGTCCAACCACAATGTTTATACCTCTAGGACACCTACATGTACATTGTAGGACAGCACACGTAGTCCAACCACAATGTTTATTCCTCTAGGACACCTACATGTACATTGTAGGACAGCACACGTAGTCCAACCACAATGTTTATTCCTCTAGGACACCTACATGTACATTGTAGGACAGCACACGTAGTCCAACCACAATGTTTATTCCTCTAGGACACCTACATGTACATTGTAGGACAGCACAGGTAGTCCAACCACAATGTTTATTCCTCTAGGACACCTACATGTACATTGTAGGACAGCACACGTAGTCCAACCACAATGTTTATTCCTCTAGGACACCTACATGTACATTGTAGGACAGCACAGGTAGTCCAACCACAATGTTTATTCCTCTAGGACACCTACATGTACATTGTAGGACAGCACAGGTAGTCCAACCACAATGTTTATTCCTCTAGGACACCTACATGTACATTGTAGGACAGCACACGTAGTCCAACCACAATGTTTATTCCTCTAGGACACCTACATGTACATTGTAGGACAGCACAGGTAGTCCAACCACAATGTTTATTCCTCTAGGACACCTACATGTACATTGTAGGACAGCACAGGTAGTCCAACCACAATGTTTATTCCTCTAGGACACCTACATGTACATTGTAGGACAGCACAGGTAGTCCAACCACAATGTTTATTCCTCTAGGACACCTACATGTACATTGTAGGACAGCACAGGTAGTCCAACCACAATGTTTATTCCTCTAGGACACCTACATGTACATTGTAGGACAGCACAGGTAGTCCAACCACAATGTTTATTCCTCTAGGACACCTACATGTACATTGTAGGACAGCACAGGTAGTCCAACCACAATGTTTATTCCTCTAGGACACCTACATGTACATTGTAGGACAGCACAGGTAGTCCAACCACAATGTTTATTCCTCTAGGACACCTACATGTACATTGTAGGACAGCACAGGTAGTCCAACCACAATGTTTATTCCTCTAGGACACCTACATGTACATTGTAGGACAGCACAGGTAGTCCAACCACAATGTTTATTCCTCTAG
This sequence comes from Actinernus sp. WN-2022, assembly GCA_030867875.1. Classification (NCBI taxonomy): domain Eukaryota; kingdom Metazoa; phylum Cnidaria; class Anthozoa; order Actiniaria; family Actinernidae; genus Actinernus; species Actinernus sp. WN-2022. Next base: position 183,630,508 of record JAOWCC010000577.1, read on the forward strand.
GACACCTACATGTACATTGTAGGACAGCACAGGTAGTCCAACCACAATGTTTATTCCTCTAGGACACCTACATGTACATTGTAGGACAGCACACGTAGTCCAACCACAATGTTTATTCCTCTAGGACACCTACATGTACACTGTAGGACAGCACACGTAGTCCAACCACAATGTTTATTCCTCTAGGACACCTAGGACAGCACAGGTAGTCCAAATGGGAAATGTTGGGAAAATTAAGGTTTCTGATCAATCGAGAAAGAACCAATCTTTTGGCACCTGTTCTGGTTTCAGAATGAATTGAATAGCAGGACGTAAATTTCGCTCCCGATAGCATAACTGGCAGAATAAGCAGATATCGGTATTTAGCTGGTTATTGCATGAGTTCTAGTGGTAAACCCTTGCCGCATGAACCTGCGAAAATTCAAAATGGCGACCACGTAGAAAGGTCATCTCTGTCAGGTCATTCCGTCAAGTTGGAATATCTCATATATCTGTTCTTTTGCAAATGGGTATTCCATGTATTATTTTAGTGCTACTCTGATTATTCTTGTATTCATGTAAATATATAAAATCCTACAAGAATGCAAATATCTTGTGACTACTTAAAGTGCTGCCTATAACCTTTTCACAATTTTTATAGCTTATAAATGAACCTATGAAAAGTTTTGAGTACTTCTGTGAAGACAGTTTTGGTTTACACTGTGAATACTTTTTGTTCTACGCTTGTTTGAAATCATGTAAATTTGACCTTTCCTGACCCATGACCGCTTAAGTAAAAGCCTGGGTCAATACCTGTATAGACGTCATCTTGATGTCATATAATTAATTTGGCTTTGCAGTCATTTGAAGAAATACTTAACATGTTGACTAAAATGACTTTTCTCTTTACTAACAACTCACAAACTGTGTATATTTTCTATGCATCGATGTTGTTGTGATAGAAAGGCGCTATGGAGAATAATGCATTAATGAGGTGACGTACATACAGGTTTCGACCCAGGCTTTTACTTACGCGGTCATGGGTCAGGAAAGGTCACAAAAGGTCACATTTACACGATTTCAAACAAGCGTAGAACATAAAGTATTCACTTTAAACCAAAACTTTCTTCACAGAAGTACTCAAAACTGTTCTGAGGTTCATAAGCTATCAAAATTGCAAAAGGGTTATAGGCACTTTAACAGGGTTTATAACTATTACATTTTGTAAATACCTCAGTTAAGACTTTCACAATTGAGTACCTCAACATAACAGGAGCATCTGTAAAACAAACAAAAAATAAGCACATGTACATGTAACAAAACATGTCATTGTTAATTACTAGCTGTCATGCAATATTTCAAATGGGCCAGGTCAGGCAAAAAGGGCCCAGACAACATTCAAGTTAAATAACTCCTACAATGGTGTTCGTAATAACAGATTGAAGGATTTTATTGCATTCTTGACGGGGAGCGCTACATTTCATTCCTAACAATAAAATATGTCAGTTTCAAGAAATTGACAGCAAGAATTAGGGGTGAAAATTTATGTGATTTTGATGCAAATATGACCATGAAAATTAGGAATCCTGTCAGAGGGGATGATTTTGAAGTATGACATTCATTTATATATGCTGGTGTTAGAGTAAAAAATTAAATCAGATGAACAAGATGATCACTTTTTGGCCAAAAAAAATCTTTTCTGCAGTCATTCTGCTCCCCGTAGCTCATATGATTTTAGCAATTTACAATGTAGTACATGTTACATCTTGAAACAATCGTCTGATGAGAGGTAATCATTTGCAGCTGCTAAAATTGTGATCACACCCTTGTTTAAGAATATCGTAAATTTCATCTTCAATTCATGAAATCAACACTAGTTAGTAGCACAATGTGGCACTTGCACACATGCAGGTATAAAAAAACATAGTACAATTTCAAGAGTATTTACATTTTATGTCGTCCGGACCTTTTTGCTTGACATGGCCCATGTGAAACCAAATACAAGAAACCAAGTACATTAACCCCTGCCATAAGTTATACAATGTAGCTATAGATGGGTCGTTAACCATGCCACAAACAGATGTGTCTGTCTTGAGGGTAAAAAACAACCTCATAAACTGTGCTCCAATCAGTGTATCCACAGATACTCAGTTATTAATAGCCTAAAGTTGAATACAATTTGCAATTATAAGTCACTAGGGTTTCATGCAGGCACTTTTTTCAGTTCTGCTTTTCAAAACACAGGAAAAGTTGAATGTCAGATGGTTTTTGGTGAATTCCCATGTTTTTAAATTATTTTTTCTGTGAAATTCAAGTACCACACCTTGTAAGGTAATATTTATTATCTTTGGAATTAATTTGTATATACAAAAACTGTAGCCTTACTCTGTTTAAATTCTTTATACATGCAAATCCAGGGATCTCTGTCAAAGTCTTCATCTTCTGTTGAAGGCTGAGAAATCTGAAACACAATCAAGTCACATTTAAGCAGATTCTAATGTTAAGATAGTAAATATCTATTTTACATTTGCATCAAAACAAAAATTCATATTTATAATCAACATCGATATATTTTCATTAATAGTCATATGGTTTGCTGGGATTCTGTGTGTCTGAAATGAACATTCAAGGACACAATGGTGCACTCTGGATACATCTCTGGTAGTGACGACACTTACAGCTTGGGCTTTTAAAGTGCTCAACACTGAGCTGGGGAGAACACTTTTAATTAACATATCTAGTATATTGTACTTACTGTGACCCTGTCTTGGGTGACCGGTGAAGTCTTATGTAAAGACACTGTTGGTGAAGCCATTGTTTCATCCAAATTTTGACCTGGACTCTGGATTTTATTTGAAAAAAAAGACACTCCTTGAATGATGTACAAAACTAACTAAAGTTAAAAGGAAACACAAACTATACAAGTGAAGGCTTGTGTGCAAAAACTAATGCATTGAAGATTTGAGTTGCTCGATTTCGTTTTTACTATTCTGGTCGCTTTTAGGTTTTTCCACGCCGAATGAAGTCAAATCTTACGAAGTTCATGTATGTGAAAATGCCGATCATGATTTTCTTTTCGGTAATGACAAGGATTAGACCCGAGACTCCACTTAACATGGGCCGAAAGGAATTGTGGGTTCACAGCAAACATTTTGACAGGGAAACTCTATACAGTTTTGTAGTGACCTGTTATAGGGTTCTTTAATATAAGAAAGACATGAGTGAAGACTCTGTGTAACTGTTTATTCTGATACTCTGTTTGGACCATGTGCTATATGTTAATTACAATGAATCACATATTGGTATAATATATTATTACGTAATCATGTGTGGGATCATATTACTACAAGTTTCAGCTCAAGAATCTTTTATAAGTCCCCAGGGAAAGCACTAACAAGGCCTGACACGACTATCTTTGGAAAGCTCAGACCACGAAACTTACCGAAATGGGCTTCTTTAGCTCCAAAATATTCACAGTTCGCTTTGCCTGGAGACACGACTCTATGTAAATTTCCAGCAATTACAAACCGCCTTTTAGTCAAACAGTTCTTCGTTCAACCATGAGTTAAGCCAGTGTTGTATCCTAATGTGTATGGAAGACGATATGAGCTTGAAACAGATCATCGTCCTCTCAAACACATCTTCAGGCCAAAGATAGGAAAACCACCACCAGCTAGGATTGAGAGATGGCTCCTATGACTACAGGAATATGATTTCGAGGTCATATACCAGCCAGGGGTACAAAATCTAGCTGATCCACTAACTCAACTCCCAACCAAGTTACCACGGAGTAACATGGAAGCGTGTGCAGATCGTTTTGTCCATTACATGGCAGAACAGCACACCCCAGTAGACATGTCAACAGAAGAAATTCGTGAAGCATCCAAAGTTGACCCAGAGTTAATACAAGTCAGACAATGTATTATCAACAATCAGAGTCACAAGTTCCCAAAAGGTTATAGATTGGTCGGGGATGAACTGTGCATAACAGAAGACATTGTCTTACATGGGAACCGAATTGTCTTACCGAAAATTATCAGACCACAAGCTATCGCCCTCGCACATGAAGATCATGCAGGCATAACAAGATGCAAGCAGCGCATATGCTCTAAGTTATGGTGGCCTATGATGGATAGAGATATAGAGCACCACATCAAAACCTGTCACCCATGCCAAATCACAGGCAAACCTGAGCAAACCGAACCGATACGCCCTACTGAACTACTGAATGTTGGACACACCTTGCGATCAATGTATGTGGACCATTCCCAACAGGTGAATCAGTAGTTGTTTTAACTGATTACTACTCAAGGTGGCCAGAAGTGAAGATATTGAAAGCAGTGACATCAGCAGCTATACTACGCTGGCTTGATTCTGTTTTTGCAATGCATGGGTACCCCAAACAGATAAAGTCTGACAACGCCTCATACTTCACATCAGTAGAGTTTCAAGAAACCCTGAAGTCCTGGGGAGTAAACCTGAAGACAGTAATGTTACAGAGTACTGGCCCCAAGCAAACGGACAAGCTGAGCGATTCAACCAAGTCTTGCTACATGTAAAACATGTGTTGACATCGAAGGCAGCCAACAAAGACTGGCGCCAAACCTTGCCAACAATGCTGCGCAACTACAGAACAACCCCACATCAAGTCACCAAGGAAACTCCAGCCAAACTTCTAATGAAACGAGAGCTGCATACAAAGCTAACAAGCATGACAACAGACGGTCCCCCTGACGACACCACGGTTCATGAAACTGATGCTAGAGCCAAACAGAAGTCCAAAGATTATGCAGATAAGAAGAGGAAATCAAAAGAGAAAGACCTGAGGCCAGGAGATCTTGTTCTTTTGCAACAGAAGCACAGAAACAAGTACTCCACTACATTTAGATCTGATCCTCTTAAGATCCTCCAGACAAATGATTCTCAAATTGTCATGAGATGACAATGGCAACACTTATCGCCAAAACTCATCCCATGTTAAGAAGTTTCATGGAGAAACCAAAGACCAAGCAGAGGAAGAAGAACTGAGTAGCGAAGAAGAAGACCTAAAACTTCCATCAGACCTGGAACTTCCATCACCAGAACAGAATCCACTTCCACAAGATCCAGTAGAACTGCAGGTACATTTGTACAGAACCATATTCCCACAAATGGAATTCCTGCACAATCACCATCTAGGGCTCCCCTTAGGAGATTGGGAAGGAAAAGAGAGTCTCCAGCACACCTAAAGGAATATATCAAGAAATAGGATGCTAAAATAGTTAATAGCCAACAAAGGAATATTAAACAATGTTTAAACGGTTACAGTTGAACCTACAAGTCAAATAGACTGAGTCGCACCAAATGATTGAACTGATAATTAATTTGAACTGTTTACCAATTTTATTAATCAGCATTGATTTAGCAGCATACAAAGAACTATTCTCAAGAAAGGGAGGATTGTCGTATCCTAAGCTAAGAATAGACACCTAAATAATACAATAGACCATTCATTCTAAATACGTGATTGTGATTGGTTAACAATACCTAAGGTCAAGTTACATGTACATTATATTACATTTTAGACAAGGCAGTTCCCATCGAGTGAGTATGTGTATGTTCGAGTTCTTTATAATAAATACATATGTCAGAGGATATAAAAGCCAGCGACTTAATGATGTCCAACAGCCATTTACAGAGAGTTGCTTTTTCAAAACGGTTTAACTCCGTCTTTCCAACAAGTATCTCCACAGTTTCAACCATCTCTCCAGCTTGGCAGCTAGCGGAAGTCCGTTCGAGATTCAGTCTATAAACGGTTACCAATTTCCCGCCCCATATACAACGATTGAGCGCGTGCATGACAATTTTGTTTTTCTAAACCTCTTCCCCCCCCCCCAACCTACATGTATTAGAATTCTAGCAAAACAATAACAACTCTTTTCGCTGTAGAAATGACTTGATGGCTTGCTTAATTTGTATATTCTTTCATTTATTTGAGATTTCAAGTGATATCCTAACATGCTTGATTAGATAAATATGGGTTTTCTTAATAAAAAAGCAAAGTTGACTATCAAGAGTTTTCAAATCGTCACTCTATTAGTTTTTGCACTGACCCCTTCAAGTATACTTCAAGTATTTTTAATTACACTGAACTTTTCATGATTATACCCGACTATATACATTGTAAATTATATATATGTACTGTGAATTCATTAAGAAATGAAACAGATCTTCAATATTTGCACAAGCTCATGTAAACAGAGGTAAATTTGGGAGAATTTGAGAACAGAACAAACACAAGAACACAGGTCGAGTGTTAATGTAACTGCTCGAGAATTCTCCCAAACATACCGAGGTTTGCATGAGCCTGTGCAAACACAGAAATTTGTTTCATATCTTTTATAAAGTAATTATTTTGATAAAAGCACTTTAAATAATACAATGCTTGTCTTATGGTATGACATCATTTCCATGTTTGCACAGGCTAATGAAAACATGGCTATCAGCCAATCAGAATGCACATACTATCTAAATTATATAATGTGATATGAAGCATAATTATTGTCATTGGCAGATGCATATGATAATGTTCTGTGCAGTCCATCCATCCAGATTACCGGACAGGTATTGTTGTTGGTGTTTCAATGAAATACTGTACACAGAACATGTAAATCTGTCAGTGAAAATACTATTTGTGATTGAAGGCAGTTGAAGATTGGCTTAAACATTGAACAACTGTTGCAGAAACTATTCTGAGGAATATATCCAGGAGTTTCGTTAAGTTTGAAAGTAGCTACTGTAGGTGTAACAGGCAATGAGTAAACTGTAGTAATAGTCAAATATATTTAGCATGGTATTGCTAATAATATTGGGGACACTGTTTTTAATAAACTCAAAATCCATTATTAACTAAAGGTGGTCACTGCCAGAGATTGTTTGCATTCTGACAGTGGGGGTCTACGATTTAATGTCCTGATCCGAGAAGACAGGAAGGTCTAACCATTTGCAGTTGTCAGAGCAAAGGCAGCACCTAACCTCCCAGTTATTTTTAAGTGCATATAACCCTTCTTGCAATTTTTATAGCTATGAACCTCCAAAAAGTTTTGAGTACTTCTGTGAAGAAAGTTTTGGTTTACAGTGAATACATTGTACTTTGGGTGTTACACTTGTTTGAAATTGTGTAAATTTGACCTTTCCTGATCCATGACATCATAATTAAGTAAAAGCCTGGGTCGATTCCTGAGTAGACGTCGTCTTGACGTCATATAATTAATTTGACTTTGCATAATTTGAAGAAATACTTAAAATGTTGACTAAAATGACTTTTTTCTAGCTATAAAACTTGCAAGAAGGCTTATAGATACTGAGTGGTGGTGGCCAGCCAGGGTTTGAACTTGCTACATCCCACACAACAGACCAGCACTTAACCACTGAGCTAACTGGGAGGCAGTAGTATAGCCATACAATACTAGAAGGCTCAATGAAGAAGGTAATCCACAGAAGATCAAGCCAGTAGTACAAGCCACATCTAGGTCAAGTAGCTGAGGCAGAAGCCAGCAGTACAAGGTCAAGTACATGTACATGTAGCTGCTAGAGCTGTGGCAGAAGCTAGCAGTACAAGGTCAAGTAGCTACTAGAGCTATCACAGAAGCCAGCAGTACAAGGTCAAGTAGCTGCTAGATCTACGGCAGAAGCCAACAGTACAAGGTCAAGTACATGTAGCTGCTTTAGCTGTGGCAGAACTCAAGTAGCTACTAGAGCTGAGGCAGAAGCCAGCAGTACAAGGTCAAGTACATGTAGCTGTTATACATGTAGCTGCAGTGGCAGAAGCTGGCTTTTATTGAAAGCCCTGTATAATAAAACCTAAATAAGAAAGTTTAACTTATGACATATGTTGCACTGGAATCTAGTACACATACAATGTACATGTACACCATCAGGGGTTTCATTCATTCTGGAAATAGGACAGTGCTTAATATACTGGAGTAGGTGTGTATTTCAGTCCAAAGTCCTGATGAACATTCAAGTGAAATCCTTTACTTGAAGATGGGTACTATCTCCAGAATACACGGGTACCCACGTCCCCTCTTCTAATGACACCCCTGCACTGTAGTTCTATAGTATACACAACACATGTTGTCTAGTTCTACACATGTAGTCTAGGTTTTTATACCACTTACCAATTTGGGTAGCATTCCAGCTGGTCCAGGAAACTTCCTCATTCTTGATGATCTTGTAGGTGTCACCTCAGTACACTTACTCACAGGTGTACAACTATTACTGGTAGATGGACATAACCTCTGTTGTACTGGAGATAACAAATTTCTCTTTCCAATAGATGACCCTGAATTACATGGAGATGATTGTCCTACAGCAAAAGGTGATTGCACATTTGACTTTGAAGGCATATCTGAGTTCATTGATGTTGCTGAAATTGAACATCGTTTTGAGGTTCTTGTGCTGTCCTGAGATTTGGAAATGCTAGAATTTACACATGAATCTTTAGCGGTTGGTGCAACAAAGCAAGATGGCACATCCAAAGTTACAGGAGCTTCGAATTCAACTCTAAAAGAACTTTTACCACTGGCACAAGGTGAGTCAACAGAAGAAGCATTATGTAGTCCTTGCAGCATTGATGAATTACCATGATTGTTATCATCTACAGAAAATCTATTCTTAGTTGGTTCCAAAGTTTGACATTTTAACCCACCATTTATTTGTCTTGAAGAAGAAAGATGTGCAGAGTGTCTTTCAACAGTTTGCTCATGACTTGGAATACATGTCCTAGAATTATTTGACAAAGAATCAATAGCTATTTTTTTTAGAGGTGGCTGTAAATCAGGGCTTTGCCTTGAAGATGACGATGATGAATAAGGAGACTGTTGTAATCCTCTCTCGTGAACAGCAATATTTCCAATAGATCCCAAAGGCCTTCTCAATAAACTTGTACCATACTGGGCTGTTGGCTGCCTTACTTGAGATGTAAAGCTAACTGGCCGTAAAGAATCAGTACATGTACTAGTACTTGATACAGCAGTTGTGCCAGTTATACACGGACTACTACTAGAGTTGGTGGTAACAATACCACAGGCAGTCAGTAGAAATTCCTGAAGGTAAAATTAAATAGCAACTGTAAGCTTCATTCTACTTACACCCACGACCATAATTTATACGAGGCTGCTCCTCTACTGGATTAGAGCATTATGGCTCTATGCAACCCAAACTTTGAGTTATTAAACGAGCAGTTACTGTATTTAAGTGAAATATTCGTTTTGTTTCGTCCCTTTTCCGTTTCGCTGGACATAGTAAGCCCTAACAAATAAATTAGGAATGAAGGGGGTTATCAATTTCATACCTCGTCATCGAGGTCCACATCTAGCTCATCTTCGTCGATAGAGAAAAGCGTCGACATGTTGATTGTTGGCCTTGTTGGCTTCTCACACCTCATTCATTGCATCGACATTGATTCAACTCTTGCTACTTCGACGAGTAAATGCTCAGTGCTTTTCTAAGTGAAGGCAAAATTCTCATTCTACCTACATATGTACGTGAAACCTTCGTATTATGATACAAGTAAAGAACATTCAATCCATATATTGGACTGAAATAAGAAAATATCAGCTACAACGTATAAAGGAAATTCAGCCCCTTCTCCTCGCATTTCGAATAGACCGCGAAATGAACAACATCAACTGCGCATGATCAAAGATAGATCACTTTGTTGGGCTACCTGTGGTATAGCACTCCTTTTCTGCCTTCTGCCTTCGCACCTCATGTGCTCAATTCACACTGTATCATGTTCGAATCATGTCGTCCAAGCTTTGAAAAGTCGGCTTCAGGGAGAATGTTGAATGCTAACCTGCAAAGCACTGAAGTAAAAATAAAAGTGCGCTAAAAAAAAGTGCGCCTTGGCCCGCCTAACACTGCGGTAATGCAGCGACGTTTCATTCTTTATTACTCGGGCTGCCTGTGGCAGCACCGAGTCTTAAAATGCAAGTCGTTATTTTTTTATTTTTTTTTATTCCGTGTAGCAAGCGTTCAGCGCATGCGTTAAAGGTCAAATTCACACCAATCAGATCGCACTGTGCTGGTCACGCAACAATCGCCAGGTTAATTTATTTACATAATTTAATACAGTAAAGCAAGATGGCGGAATCCGCGAGCAACTTTCTCTGTAACTTGGAGTCTCATCTCTCAAATGTAAGCCAGTTTAATGTTTTATTTAACTTCACTCATGCGAAAGCCTTCCAACAGGCTCAGGATATTGCAACTGGCGCTATTGTATTCTCTTATACATTCTCGGATCACCGGACAGTCTTCTCACTATAATATGAGACCAAAAGCGCATACCACTATGGCGACAAAAACCGACCGCTTTGGCGGTTTTGTCAGCACAAAATATGCGTCCAGAGCGCTCATTAACTAGTTCTCGGTTATATCTCATAAATATAGATATGTATATCTATTAGTATTATTTATTATATAGTAACTTACTAGGAAGTTGTCTGTTCGTTAGTATATATGTATAGTTGACCTACACTGTAATTCAGCCACTGGCTGCGAGAGTGATTAATAAACGAATTATTATTATTATTATTATTATTGTCGGAGCCGAAGGACCGCGTTTTTTACCCAGATGGCCAGTGCTTTTATATACGACACGTACGACGACCTGAAGCAAAGGGGCCAGGATCCGGAAAGCTAAAATTCGAAGAAATAGATATTGGAATCTATAAGCCATCGGCTCGCTGTGCTGCATTTAAAACATCCGAGAAGAACATCTTATTTTGGGTGAAGGCACTTCAAGACCAATATTATGAGTCTCTTAAAAACTGTCAGAGATTTAAATTTACCGTAAGTTGGATCAGAGAGTATTGAGATAAAGTTATTTCGTTCCAGCGAGGATATTGACCTAGCGGAAACGGTACAAGCTGTCGAAGGATTTTACTTATAATCATCCACAACAGGAATAGTTATGTGCCAAGGCATGGGAAAAGATCGAGTTTCCCAGATTACAGATGGGGGTGAAGAAACAGAGGTCATGCGCGACATGCTTGAGAAAATGAACATGTTCAACACTTTATGTTATACTAAGAAAACAAAACAAATTACAGAGCCTGCAAGTTCACAAGTCAATGAAAAACCCCAAGAGCCTGTAGTTTTGGATCAACATATCCTTGAAACTCCAAAAGCAACATACACATGAGTCAAATTCAAACCGGAAGAGACGGAATTCTTTAGATTCTTCACGACAACCCGATCCCTATTCATCAGAATACATTTTCTGTGCTAAATGACGAGAGTTTATAATTACCTGACCGACAACCCACTACTAAAAGAAAGGGACCATGAAGTACGGTAGTACGGTTAATTCTCGGGTTCAAAACAATGAATATATGCCTGCTCAAATGCAGTGTGTTAAACTGTTTAAATTAAAAGGTCAACATACGAGAAAAACAAAAATATTAAATTACATATTTACTAGGGGAGCAGAGAAATTTTATGAAAGTCACCGCGCTACCGGCCACTCCAAAAGACTGCTAAATTCAGCTAATAATTCTTCCCTTTGGTTATTACTAAGAGATTTCAAATGAAAGTGTATTTCATCTTCAATCTCATGTGGCCCGAGTGAAAGCCCAGATGGGCTCTTGTTTGTGATTAAAACTGCAGTCAACAGTTAGTCCCGTTTAGAACCAATCAAAACTCCAATTAAGTTCAGTGCTGGAACGGCATGTTTGAAACTGGTCTTAGTTTTCTGTAACACGCAACTTTTTAATTTTGATCTATTCTCAGCTGCTTGTGTTCCTTGATCCTTTTAGTATTTCTTGGATTTTTGTTTCACTGAGACCCGTAGATAGTAGGCCCTTATCGATTGTGCTAGTAAAAGTAGCATATTATGCTACTAGCAGTGCCCGATTTTTTCCAAATTATGCTCAAAATTATGCTCGTTTTTGAAAATTATGCTACTTTTTCTTAAAGTATGCTTTAAAAAACACACAAAACAAATCCAAAATTATATATTTATTGTTAATAAAGCATGATACTTTCTTTATCTTGAGTTACACACTTGCTCTGATAAAACACAACTAACTACTGCACTTCATTCCAGACTAGAAGCGGTGACTTAATGTGTATTTGCTTTTGGTTTGCTTCAGGCTCCGATCTCTAGCAAATTGAGCGGGTTCTGGCCTATCAGGCAGCTGTTCTTCTCGTATCTGTAAGTTGCTCGACGCCATTTTGTTGCCTGTGAAAGCGCTAGCGGGGGAACCGACGCAATCTTTACTTCCGGTGTGCCCAGTACTCTAGAGTCCAACGACGACCAACGACGCAGTATTGCGGTAACCTTCTTCCCCCTCCCTCAGACGAATTAGACTGAACCATGGACAGAACTTGAAAATAATCAATCTTAGAGACCAAGCAAGTCATGACTCTGGTAATGTTCCCTTCAAAAAAAACTAAAAATATGCCGATTATGCTAGCAGTGCTACTTTTATAAAAAGTGCTAAAATTATGCCAAAATTATCCAAATTATGCCAAAACTTATGCTAGCACAATCGATAAGGGCCTAGTAGATAGGGGAGTCCAAATCCGCGAGAGGGGTCCATATTCGCTAGTGGAGTTGGACCCCCGGGGCTCAATTCAATTCAATTCAACTTTATTTAAACACGGAGATTTCAACAATTTTACACTGATTTCCATGAAAGCCGTGTATAATACTACTAAGTAAAATACAAATAATTATCATAACAAGTGATTAAAGATATTAAGCTATACTATAACTAATATATATCTATATCTATACTAGGGTCATATTCTAACAATCAATATACATTTATGTACTAATGTAAAATAATACTAATAAGGGTCTAATAATCTAAGAATAATCTAAAAAATACTTTAAGGCATCATTAGTGACTCTAGTCAGTTGAGGAGAGTAATACCTTTCAATTTATTTTTAAAACTCAGCAAGGAAGAACTTTGTTGAATTTCATTTGGTAGATTATTCCATGTCTTAGTTCCGTCATAACTGAAACCTTTTTTTAAGTATTCAGTATTAAGTATTCAGTATTAAGTATTCAGTATTCAGTATTCAGTATTCAGTATTAAGTATTCAGTATTAAGTATTCAGCGTGGTATGAAAAGCTTCATATTGGAATTTCGAAGATTATAATGAGTTGTTTGGTATACTGTAGTAAACATTTCTTGAAGAGAGGTTGGAGCGAGATTATTCATAATTTTGAACATTAAGGCACTCTTCTCTCAATAAGAGTTTCCCAATTTAGCAATTCTAGTGAATTTTAAAACTTGTATTATAGTCAGCTCTTAAGACCTCACACTAAACAGTAATCGAGATGAGATTGTATAAGTGAATTATATATAATTATATTTGCAAGGTCTCGAAGGGCACGAAAGGTCTTACTCTCTTTAGGGCACCAATACTAAAAGTAACTTTTTTTGAGATAAATTTAATATGTTCATCCCATTTTAATTTGTCGTCAATTTGGACCCCTACTACTTTGCTAGTAATAACGACTCGTTTGACTTTATTATTCTTGATTTGAATGTTTTGAGACTGGATTAAAGCGTCAAGTTTGTGACGAGAGGCAATCAACATATATTCAGTTTTAGTCATATTGAGGCTTAATTTATTTGCTGCCAGCCAATATCTAAATCTTTATTAGCTGAATGCTCAATTTCGTTGATGCATTTACCACTAAAAGTTAAATTAGTATAATCTGCAAATAAGCATGATGTTGACTGTTCGAGACAATTGGGTAAGTCGTTAATGTATATCAATCGAATATCAAGAACAGGAGGGGTCCAAGAATCGAACTGAGGTAATCCACAGGTGACTTCTCTTTAATTTGACTGTTTATTGTTCACCATAGTGATTTGTTTGCGATTAGTCATATATGACTGTATATAGTAATTTTAGAGAAGTACCCTTTACTCCATAGAGCTCAAGCTTTTTCAATAAGATGCTATGATCAATAGTATCGAATGCTTTCTTGAGATCTATGTAGACTACATGCAATTAAGATTAAGTAACCCACGATCCATATTAACTAGCCATTCATTTGTAGTTGTTAGCAATGCTGTTGCAGTAGAATGGAATTTCCTAAAACCGAATTGGTTAGGTTATTTATCATTAAGTATAGTTGTAGAGTTGCTCGTACATAATTGTTTCTAAGAGTTTACTAATAACAGGAAAAACAGAGATTGGTCTGAAATTATCGAGAATATGTTTAGGACCAGTTTTGTGAATGGGTGTTACCCTTGCTAATTTCCATTCGTTGGGAAAAATTCCTGTCCTTATGATATCAGTAAAGAGTAGAGTTAAAGAACTGGTTATAATTGGGGTAGCTTCCTTGATCATTTTGGCGGGCCGGTATTTCGTCTATGCCTGTGGCCTTAGAAGCACATAAGCCCTTAATTACACTAAGTACTTTGACCGTCGATGTTGCCTCTAACCCAAATATACTTTGTGTATCTGCTATAAATTCTTCAAAGTTTTTACGATTGTCAGAGTCATGATCAATAGTTGATGCTAGGTTAGGTCCGATTTCGACGAAGTATTTGTTAAAATGTTCGTCGATTTCCGTAGGACAGGTAACTGATTTTTCGTTGACTTTAATTTCATTTATAGTATCGTGTTTTGAGTGATTGCCCATGAGATTATTTAGAGTACCCCATGTGCCCTTGGGGTCGTCTTTTTGTTTGTCTAATATATTATTATAATAATCACTTTTAGCCTTACGCATAGCTATATTCACTTTGTTTCGTGAATATTTATATGCTGTCCAAGACTCACAATTCAAACGATCTCTTTCAATCATGAGGCTTTTTAAATCTTTGGTAACCCAGGGAAGATTGGCTGATATAACTCTTTTGGATTTGATCGGGGCGTGGCGATCGAGGACTGTCAAGAACATTTGTCTCCATTTACGCCACATATTGTCGGGATCTCCAGACAAGTTCTCTAACATTGACCAATTTTGAGTTTCAAGATCACTACGGAAATTTGCTGGATTAAATTTCCGAAAACTTCTAGAGTGGATAACTTTTCTCGCTCTAACATTATCTCTATTTATGTTAATTTTACGAATTGCATAAATAAGGCTGTGATCACTAATACCCAAATGCATAACTCCGATTTTAACTATTTTCTCTGGACTACTTGTGATAAAAAGATCTATGAGAGAGGATGAATTTGGTTCTCTAGTAGGTTCACTTATAAGCTGGTCAGTTGAGTTGATATAAGTCACACATTCCTTTCAATTTAATTGTATGAGTACTGGGACTGGGATGAAATAAGTTACAACTCTCGTTACTAGTTCCTACAAACTACCTGTGCGCCAAACAATGAGAACATAAACGAACTTGGTGTTTGTTGCGTGCTCACTGGAGGCCGCACAACCCATTTAATCTGAACAAGATTAAATACAGTACATTTATCACATTATAAGTGAACTCATTAAAAGAAACCAAAGCTAAACCTAATACATTGATCATAAGGGAATACGAAACGAGCATCCATAGGATGAAAAAACCCCATCACGCTCATTGTGACTGTAAAAGGGGAAAAATCCCAGCCCTATGGATCGTACCCCCTGACCTGCTGGGCTCGGTCTATTAAATTCCTAATGCTCTTGTAACAGAAAGCATAGAATCTAGATTGTCCTTAATATATCTGTCTTTAGCATTCTCGCTTGACCAACGACCATGTCTTTTGAAGAGTCTATCTGCGATTCCCGCATTAGCAGCAGCAGACGCCCCACCCGATCTCAGGCTATGGAGACTGATTTTAGAGACGTCTGTAATTTCTTTAAACGCATCCTTGACGAGTTCTCTGGTCCTAGTGTAGCTGAAACCCTGACGTCGAACTTTAGACGTTGAATTTGGAGGTGCAAGAGCTCGGAATAGAGGTAAGTCCTCCTCCATATCAATTCCCGCGGCGACGATGTACTCCTCTAGCGCCATTACTGGGCAGGTGTGTTGACCTGATCTTGCAATGGATATCCAAGCTCCTTCACGAAGTTGGTCTGTCTTAGACGATTCTTTTGTCTTGGAAGAAACGAGATTCTTTAACATCTCCGCTACCATCTGCCTTAGATGCAAGAACCGTCTCCTTAACTGGTGACCTATGGACTGCAAATGCTCAAGTACAGCGGCAGAAAACTCGGACCAGATCTGCGACTGAAAAACATCTGAAAAAACAAAAGCAGCTAACATCCAAATAAACCTAAATGTTTTTTAAATAAAACCTTAAAACGCCACAAAAAATTACAATTATCTCTTCAAAACACGGGCACAAATCGTCCCTAAAACGGACGGGCTCAGATCGTC
Organism: Actinernus sp. WN-2022; assembly: GCA_030867875.1. Taxonomy (NCBI): domain Eukaryota; kingdom Metazoa; phylum Cnidaria; class Anthozoa; order Actiniaria; family Actinernidae; genus Actinernus; species Actinernus sp. WN-2022. The sequence goes on from JAOWCC010000577.1 coordinate 183,646,813, forward strand.
CCTAAAATGCACGGGCACAAATAGTCCCTTAATCGCACGGGCACAGATGGTCCATTAATCGCACGAGCACAAATCGTCCCTAAAACGCACGGGCACAAATCGTCCTTAAAACGCACGGGCACAAATAGTCCTTAAAACGCACGGGCACAGATGGTCCCTTAATCGCACGGGCACAGATGGTCCCTTAATCGCACGGGCACAGATGGTCCCTTAATCGCACGGGCACAGATGGTCCCTTAATCGCACGGGCACAGATGGTCCCTTAATCGCACGGGCACAGATGGTCCCTTAATCGCACGGGCACAGATGGTCCCTTAATCGCACGGGCACAGATGGTCCCTTAATCGCACGGGCACAGATGGTCCCTTAATCGCACGGGCACAGATGGTCCCTTAATCGCACGGGCACAGATGGTCCCTTAATCGCACGGGCACAGATGGTCCCTTAATCGCACGGGCACAGATGGTCCCTTAATCGCACGGGCACAGATGGTCCCTTAATCGCACGGGCACAGATGGTCCCTTAATCGCACGGGCACAGATGGTCCCTTAATCGCACGGGCACAGATGGTCCCTTAATCGCACGGGCACAGATGGTCCCTTAATCGCACGGGCACAGATGGTCCCTTAATCGCACGGGCACAGATGGTCCCTTAATCGCACGGGCACAGATGGTCCCTTAATCGCACGGGCACAAATCGTCCCTTAATCACACGGGCACAGATGGTCCCTTAATCGCACGGGCACAGATCGTCCCTAAAACGCACGGGCACAGATCGTCCCCTACTAATCAGATAGAAAATCCCTGCTCTGCGTGCCGGAACATAAATTATAATAAATGCAAAATACATATAAAAAGTAAGTCTTCAACAATAATGCAAAACTTTGCCCTTCACCAAATGTTTAAAGGTTGACTGTTCCAGCGAAGAAATATTACCAACGTACTCCTAAAATAGATTAATAAATGAAGAAAGGAATGCATCAATAATAAAATAAATAAAATAAAATAACAATGTAAGTTAAGTTGAGGTTCGCCTCCAGAAATGAACACCAAGAGAATGAACCAACATACAAACAGCCCTTAAATACACTACCAATTCCCTTGGTAGTCACATATCAACGAGAGCATATTTTCTCGCTTATTTGACAAAACGCGAGAAAATTCATTTTAGATCACCCAATAGGTGCATTTCTTTGTTCTCGCGATCAATTTTCATCAGGAAAGTTTCAATTTTAGTAAGGTATTCAGGAGAAGAATCGGGAGGCCTGTAAATTGATGAGATAATGAAAGGTCTACTATTTCGATTTGATACTTCAATACAAACAGCTTCAATTTCATTGGGGACAAGCTCTCTTCTATCATTAAAAGTTATTGAATTATTAACGTAAATACTCACACCACCACCTCTCCTATTACGATCATTTCGTACTATCTCGTAGCCATTTGTTTCCATCTCACCGTCAGAGATCGAAGGATCTAATCTTGTCTCATTTAATGCGAGAATGTGTATAGCTTGATTGGATAATAATATTCTAAGTTCATCGATATGCTTAGGAAGACTGGCTATGTTTAAAAACGCCATTTTAAAACCTTTTAGTTTTGAGAATTCCGTGGAAATTTGACTGTGAGATTGCCTGGAAGGTTGGGATGGAGTCTGCATACTATTAGGTTCATTATCATTATAAATATTAAAAGTATCAGGTTCCTCAATCAAACTAAAAGACTTACATCAAGTTGATTTAATGTAGTTATTAAAATTAGTTGCCATAATTGAGATACCTTTCTTATTATAGGATGGAGCCCTTTTGAATTTAGGCATGTACTTGAAATGTTGCTGTGTGAGATGAGTGGCCAGTCCCGGGATCGGCAAAAAGCACGTAGTTTTTTATTCACTTCGGTAGCTTTGCTGCTCAGAACATCACTGTCGGTTCTCATCACCAATTCAGATATTACAACACGCTAGTGGATATGGACCGGGGGTACATATCCACGGAGGTCCAAATTCGCTAGGACACCGGCCGTTTTCAGTCGAACATTATTATATAGTGAACAAATCTGCGTGTACTGAATCAGCTATGTCACAAATTAACTCGACTAACGCGACGCGTCTTGCTCCATATTCATTGATGATGACATGGTTATTAACGTGGATGAGATTATACAAAATTTGCTAGACTTCACCTCCGGAAAATTGAACTTGGAGGTGGCATCTCTCGGAGTGATACCGCATCGATACCAGACTGTTTCACTTAAATTCTAAAGTTAAAGAACTTACTTCAGAAATATGAAGTAGATCAGAATTAACAGCGCTCCTTGAATTTACGAAATACTGTACATAGATATAACTTAAGATACTGTAAATGAGTTTACTCATAGTACATAGGTATAACTTAATACATAGATACTGTACATAGATATGCTGTACATAGATATAGCTTATCACGTCATTAGCACTAACGAAAGGTTTCATTTCAGTCCAACCAATAGTAATATTGTCTTTTCTCTCCTAAATAAACTGTCTGCGTCTAAAGCATCAGGTCTCGATAAAATTTCTGCTAGACTTATTCGGGAATATGCAGATCTTATTTCCATCTCTATGTGATATCTTCAATAAGTCTCTAATCTCTGGCGTGTTTCCCGATGATTGGAAATGTGCTAAAGTAACTCCGTTATACAAACAAGACGAACGAAATCTAAACATCAATCAGGTTTTCGCTCCATACACTCAACCCGGTTACTGCCCTTTTAGAAGCTACGGATAGTTGGGCATTTAATATTGATCGTGGCTACATAAATGCCGTATTTTTCCTCGACTTGAAAAAAGCATTCGACGCTGTCGATCATGAGATATTGTTGTCAAAAATGAGCGTCTGTGGTGTACAAGGTGTAGCTCATAACTGGTTTAAGTCATATTTACGTAGCGGTACACAAAGATGTGTAGTAAACGGATCACTATCTAATAGCCGCTGACTCAATTGTGGAGTGCCTCAGTTACAATCCTGGGCCCCCTACTATTTTTACTTTATATCAATGACTTACCAAATTGCCTATCGTTTTGTTTGCTCAGGATGTATGCTGATGACACCCACATTACATGCGCTGATAGTGACCTAAGTTCTCTACAGTCTTGTCTGAATCATGATTTAGATAATATCAACAAATGGCTGATTGCTAATAAGCTAACACTAAATATGACCAAAACCGAGTTTATGTTAATAGGTTTGAGGCAAAAACTAAATACTTGGACAGTGACACCAGAGCTTTCGATAAATGGTGCCCCAGTAAAGCAGGTATCCACCTGACTAAATCGCTCGGGCTTCTCATTGACGAAAAATCTCACGTGGCACAGCCATTTAGACAAATTATCTAAAAAAATTGCCTTGGGTATTGGAGCCATTAAACGAATAAGACCCTTTGTAACCCCCAACAAAACTACATTACATATACAAGGCCTCAGTACAACTTTGATTATTGTAGTATTGTTTGGCGGAATTGAGGCAAAACGTTGCCGCAAACAAACTACAAAAGCTTACCAATTAGTAAGGGTTATTGGCCTGAAACGCGGGGATATGTGATATAGTCCCCGCGGGTTCCGAACGAGGGCAGAACCCGAGGAGACTATGTCACATATCCCCGAGTTTCAGGCCGATAAAATGCATTTTTTTCACAATGGCTCAGTTTTCTCATTAACAAGTTCAATACACTGTTTCGAGAGAAAAAAACATGGAAATTTTTTCATTGGTCTTAAGCAAATTCTCAACTATGAACAAAGGGAAAGATAACAGAATAGCTCGAAATATATAAGAGTCATTTTAGATGAATTCGCACTGCTAGCGTCCTTGAGCATGCGTAGATGTTTCTATTAGACCCACATGGACTACGGCGAATACCTTTTGTAAGTAAAATGATGTTTTAGAGCAATGTCAATGCAGGGGGCAGGGTTGACCCAATGCCATATAACCCCATGTGTAGCTAATGAAATATGCAGGGGGATATATATTTTCCCCTTGGTGAAAATATATATTTCCCCAGCATATTTAATTAGCCGGTTACAAAACGAGTGGGGGACTGGAACCGAGTCAGTAAAACTAATTCAACAAGAGCCCATCTGGGCTTTCACTCGGGCCACATGAGATTCAAGATGAAATACACTTTCATTTGAAATCCTCTTAGAAGAATTATTAGCTGAATATTAGCAGTCTTTAGGAGTGGCCGGTAGCGCGGTGATATACTACTCCCCTAGTATATATACATGTATGTAATTTAATATTTTTGTTTTCTCGTATGTAAATAAAGTAGTTGACCTTACGTTTACAATTTAGTCTGCTGTTCTGTTATACTGCAGGTTTCAGTCGTAAACAGTCCGAATTTGACCAAAGTGAAACGAGCTGCTCGCGTCCGTAGATTTATTTTTCTTCGTTATGCACTTTTGACATGATATAATTCTTCAAATGGCACCATTGTTTTATTTCTTATGTTTAATAATACAGTTCTCAGCTGTAAAAAAAATAGAACATTCTATGGAAGATTTCTTGTCCTAAAGTTTGGAAACGTAACACATGCATTTGACGCTAGAAAGTTCAGTACTCGCGGAAGTACGCAAGGTTAATTTACTAGTGGCAGTTTACTAGTTTACACTATCGGCTGTTATGGAATGGAAGCATACTTTCACAGCTTAATATGTATGTCGATTGGTCAGAAGGATATCTTGTTTAAGATGCTACGGTCCTTTCGGCATCAGAAAATTTTTAAACGGGAGTTTTCGTACAGTATTTCAAGCTATGCTGTAGCGCGAGTTCAGTTAAGCCACAAATGTCCGTGAAACTAATACCGTGTTCATTATTATCGGTTTTCTCTATGGGTTCTCATGTATTCGATAATTACTTCTGGAGCTTCATATGTATGTCGATTGGTCACAATGATTTCCTCTTTCAGTTTTCCCCTTTAGTTTGGACATTAGGGATATATCCTTGGAGATTTCGTACCGTACAGTTAAGCGACCGTGTGTCGAACGCTTGTCACGAAAGTGCGTAAACAAACTGTCACAAGCGGTTTCATAGCAGCTCGATGTTGGACTCTCATATAAGGCTTTACGCGCTTACCATGGTATGATGAGAAATCTTTCAAATGTGGAGAATGTTCCAGTTAAAGTGTTACTAAAATTGTTCTCTTCTCTCGTTTCCCCGGTTTTGTTGTACGGCTGTGAGATTTGGGGTGTGAATTTGCTGGGGAGAATACCCTCTTTCGGCGTGTTTAAATCAAAAATATTCAAGGTGATAAATGATATGGAAAAACTTCAGTTGAAGTTTTTAAAACGTATTTTGGGAGTTCATTCCAAAACTACCAACTTGGCGGTGTATGGTGAATTAGGAAGAGTACCCTTGATTGTACAAGTTTCTACCCTGGTGGCGAAGTTTTGGTTTCGTATTAAGGATGCGTCTTATCAAAACACTCTCGTCGGTTTAGCTGCGAGAGTTTGTATCTGTTCTAATCAACAGTCAGTCGTTTTTACCAATTACTTGTTACGTATGTGTGAGTTAAAATCGTTACATGAGTTCAACGTTTCGAATAAACAATTACCTAATTTAGGCAGATATTTAAAAACAAAATTATATAATCTATTTTCTCTTTACTGGAGGGAACACACTCAACAAAGTCGATCAGGTGGTAAATTGCGTACTCTCAGTAAAGTTAAGATCAATTTCGGTTTTGAGAGATACCTTACCGATGCAAATGTTAAGTGTCGTCAAGCTGTAACCAGGTTACGACTGTCAGCACATCGACTTCCTGTTGAGTCTGGTCGCTACAGCAATATACAATACGATGATCGTAAGTGCACACTATGCAATTCGAATGAAATTGGTGATGAATATCATATTTTAATGTCGTGCGTTCATGGGAAAATTGAACAAGTTAGAAGTTTATTTATGAACGATTTATACAATATCAACAGTTCGTTTGCTATGCTTGATCCAAAAGAGCTATTTTTATATATTTTTAGTATGCATGACGATTCTATTGTGAAACTGGTTTTAAGATATTGTAAGGAGGTATTGGATTTATTTAATAATTGTAATAATACTTGATTTACTATATTTGAATTTAATATTCAGATCGTACTTTCATATATATATATTTTTAAATACATTGATGTATATGAATTTGTATCCTAATGTGCCAAAGTTGGTGTTTAATGGATTAAAGATTATTATTATTATTATTATTATTATTATTATTATATAGTCGATGATAACTTATATAGCTTCATTTGTACGTCGATTGCTCACAAGGATTTCCTCTTTCAGTTTTTCCCGTTAGTTTGGACATTAGGGATTTATTCTTGGAGATTTCGTACAGTTTAGCGACCGTGTGTCGAAAGTAGAAAAGTTCGCTTGTCACGAAGTGCGAATACTGACAAGCGGTTTCATAGCAGTTCGATGTTTGCAGACTCTCACGTAGTCGATATTATAAACTTCTATAGCTTCATATGTACCGTAGATTGCTCACAAGGCATCGTATTTGAGTTCATGAGGTTGTTTTGCCATCAAAGATAGGTTTTATCTAACTTTTCGTACAGTCTTTGCACTCAGCTCCGGTCGGTTCATATCATTTCAGCCTCGATCGTTTCTAAGCCGTAGATATATATTTCTTCGTGTCGCTGTTGAATTTATATGTAAACGCGTACGAGATCTACAGTCTTCTTTAAGCTGTTTATCCACTTTGTGTTCATATAAATTTATGTTTACCATTTCTTCAGCCTCCGATCCGGATGTTTTGTTGATATTTAAGATATATACAAGTTGCATTTCCCATAACATTAAGATTATTCCCAGGCAAAGCTTCGTCAAATTCAAACAGATAATCGCTGTAACAAAACACAACGTAAATAATACTAGAATATCTTTGAGCATGAACACCCTGTACAGATCACTCACATTACAATCATACACAGTAATCCACAATAAAAGACCAAAGTAGATCTTTAATTTAAACTTAAGTTTACCTTGAGGCTTGAGAGTTGAATAGTGCAAAGTCTTTCCCAAAGTCGCTTAGATGGAGAGTAATCATGCTTAGAGCCAAGGGTTTGCAAAATAGGGAAATCACATAAACTTTATGTGTGAGCGAGCGGTTTGTGTATAAGATCAAAATAGGGAAATCGCATAAACTTTATGTGTGAGCGAGCGGTTTGTGTATAAGATCAAAATAGGGAAATCACATAAACTTTATGTGTGAGCGAGCGGTTTGTGTATAAGATCAAAATAGGGAAATCGCATAAACTTTATGTGTGATCAAAATAGGGAAATCGCATAAACTTTATGTGTGAGCGAGCGGTTTGTGTATAAGATCAAAATAGGGAAATCGCATAAACTTTATGTGTGATCATGAGCGAGCGGTTTGTGTATAAGATCAAAATAGGGAAATCGCATAAACTTTATGTGTGATCAAAATAGGGAAATCGCATAAACTTTATGTGTGAGCGAGCGGTTTGTGTATAAGATCAAAATAGGGAAATCGCATAAACTTTATGTGTGATCATGAGCGAGCGGTTTGTGTATAAGATCAAAATAGGGAAATCGCATAAACTTTATGTGTGAGCGAGCGGTTTGTGTATAAGATCAAAATAGGGAAATCACATAAACTTTATGTGTGAGCGAGCGGTTTGTGTATAAGATCAAAATAGGGAAATCGCATAAACTTTATGTGTGATCAAAATAGGGAAATCGCATAAACTTTATGTGTGAGCGAGCGGTTTGTGTATAAGATCAAAATAGGGAAATCGCATAAACTTTATGTGTGATCATGAGCGAGCGGTTTGTGTATAAGATCAAAATAGGGAAATCGCATAAACTTTATGTGTGATCAAAATAGGGAAATCGCATAAACTTTATGTGTGAGCGAGCGGTTTGTGTATAAGATCAAAATAGGGAAATCGCATAAACTTTATGTGTGATCATGAGCGAGCGGTTTGTGTATAAGATCAAAATAGGGAAATCGCATAAACTTTATGTGTGAGCGAGCGGTTTGTGTATAAGAAATCTGATTGTTTATATAGCTTCAAAGGTCTTGGAAAAAGAATTATAGTTATTTTTATTCATCCAGTTGCAGATATGCTCCTTATAAGAGGTTTTATCGAGCAATACCCTCGAGCTCTACCTCGACGAGCTCCAGGCATGGATACAACATTCGACAGGGCAAATATATTTTTTGAAACTCTCAGGACATGGATTATCGGCAATGCTCTCCACTCTCGACTGACATTTCGGTGAGGAATTCAAGCAAATAACAATCGTTTTTCGGCTTAGTATTCGCCATATCTCTACCTATGTCATGGGATTACCCATCTGACCATCGAAGAGGAAGGAGCTCAGAAAGCGTGCTCAGTAGATAACTTGAATCTATGTCTTTAACATTGGATAACCTACGATCTACTTGGAGGGATGAATTTCTCCCAAATATCCGCCAGGAAATACAACGGGAAGCGAAGCCATTGAATGAAAAAATTGTTGCTTTAAACCGAAAGTTCGACGAGATAGAAGCTTCGCAACAATTCATCTCTAACCAATACGATACTCTTGTGGCTCTAGTCCAAGACATTAAGAAGCAAGCTCAAGGAACCGAAGGCCGGATACAACAAATCGAGAAAGACGCCAACTTCTTGCAAGATGGCAATTACAGACTCGAGAGCCGCCTCGATGAACTGGAACAATATACGAGGAGGGATTCGCTCGAAATTACAGGAATCCCAATTGTCCCGAACGACGATCCCGCTAAGCTCATCAAAGAAATGGCTACCGTAATTGGCGTGGAACTAGACGATCAGGATATTTCTATAGCCCATCGACTCCCGCCTACAAAGAAGGTCCAAGATCGGATCATCGTGAAATTCACTAGGAGATCAAAACGCGAAGAAATATACAAGAAGCGAGGCCAATTAAGGACAAAGAAGACCAAAGATCTGCCGACAGTCCGAGCCCAACCAGAATCAGTTGCTATCAAGCACAACGCTGCTATCCATATTAACGAAAGCCTCACCTCCTATAGAAAGCGACTTTTTGGGCGTATTTTAGAATTCAAGCGTAATTATCATTACAAGTATCTTTGGACCGTTAATGGAAGGATTTTGCTAAGAGAGTCTGACACTTCGCCGCCATTAACCTTTGTCACGTATGAACAGTTCGATGAATATCTTGACCAGATAGTACAATAGGTTACTGAAGCCTTGTAAACTTAATAAGCTTGTCTTCATTAACTAATGGCTGGTCTTCAAGAAATTGTAAGTACTCTCCCTTTTTATTCACTATCTGATAGAGAATTTCATGCTATGTTTGGAAGCTGGTCTGGTTTGCTAAACGACGATTTTGACCTTTATGATTTGTTTTCTAATCCAGATAAACATGACGAATGCGACTCTGATTTGATGCTTGCCGCGCCTAACTCTAATTACTTTTCAGTTTCAAAATTAAACAAAGCTATGAATGAGTCTGGCCCAAAAGCCCTCTCAATTTTTCACTGTAATGTTAGAAGCCTTCCCAAAAATTTAGATCTACTGGAAGAAATAATTTGCTCTTTAGACTTTAAACCGGATATAATAGGAGTTACTGAAACAAAACTTAACGAATATTCTGTTACAAATATTGACATCCGCTCTTATAATTTCCTTCATATTGATTCATTAACTAATGCTGGTGGTGCAGGCCTCTACATAGCTAAAAATATTAAAGCTGTACCTAGACCAGATATCAAATTCGAATTGGAATTAGTGGAATCCTGTTGGTCCCAAATTGATCCAGGAAAGAATGCAAAACCTATAATTGTTGGTTGTATATACAGACACCCTACTAATGATCTTGCAGAATTTACTACTCAACTAAATAACATTATTAAAACACTGAACCCCAATAAACATCAAATTTACATATTTGGTGACATAAATGTTGACTTTTTTAAATGTAATATACATTCACTGACTGAAGAATATTTAGATATGCTATTTACTAATAGCCTTCTCCCTGTTATTACCAAAGCTACTAGAATAACGGATCACACTTCAACACTTATTGACCATATCTATACCAACACACCTTTATCCCAGATTACTTCAGGAATTGCTACTGTTGACATATCTGATCACCTGCCAATATTCTGCATAGTTCGAACTCAAGTGGAAAAAATTAGTCGCAAACAATATTATCGAGATTATTCTAAATTTAATAAGGATCAATATTTGGCTGATATAAAATTAATAAATTGGGAAGAAGTCTTAGATGTAAGAAAGAATTTAAATGAAAAAACACATGATGCAATCAATGCCATAATGACTACTGTTAACAAACATGCCCCAATGAAACAGGCCTCTAATTCAAAACAGAAAGAACTCAATAAACCTTGGCTTACAGCTGGCATACTTAAATCAATAAAAAGGAAGCAAAAAATGTATCGTACACATTTTAATAGCAAAGACCCACAGAAAACTAGGGAATATAAGCAATATGCAAATATACTTACACATTTGAAAGATAAAAGCAAAAAAGACTACTATTCCAACCAATTTTTTAAACATAAAGATAATCTTAAACATACTTGGAAACTAATTGGTACTCTTATTAAACGTAAAACAAAAGGACAGTCCTTACCCATTAGAATTGTTCATAATAATAAAACTGTGACCCAACAAGCTGATATTGCAGAACATTTCAATCACTACTTTGTTAATATTGGTCCAACTTTAGCAAGCAAGATTATAAATAACGATTTCGTAAATCCCACACAATATATAAACAATTCTCCATCCTCTAGTTTTATTCTATCGCCTGTGTCTGAAGCCGAAGTTTTAACACAATTTGCTACACTAAATGAAAATAAAGCATATATAAATATTCCAAATAAATTTATTAAACTGGCAAGTGAACCATTATCTGTTCCTTTTACAAAAATCTTCAATGAATCAATTCTAACAGGGACTGTACCAAATATTTTTAAAATCTCGAGAGTAACCCCTATATTCAAAAGTGGCTGTGCAACAGAATTAGGTAATTATAGACCTATAGCAATTATTTCATCATTCAGTAAAGTTCTGGAAAAAATGGTATATGACCAACTGATGTCCTTCCTTGAAAAATATAATATACTATTTAATTATCAGTTTGGCTTTAGGAAAGGCTACTCTACAGAATATGCAATACTTGAAACTATAGAAAACCTGAAGACGGCTATAGATGAAAACAAAATAACTTGTGGTATATTCCTAGATTTTTCGAAGGCATTTGATACGATTAACCATGATATTTTATTGGCAAAAATGTATAAATATGGCATTCGTGGTTTACCACATAATTGGTTCTCAAGCTATTTAACAGATCGTAAACAATATGTTAAAATTGATAATACAGAATCTAGTCTAAGAAACATAACCTGTGGCATTCCACAGGGATCAACTTTAGGCCCTTTACTTTTTTTATTGTACATAAATGATCTTCCAAACTCCTCTCAAAAACTCCTTTTCAGAATATTCGCTGATGATACAAATATTTTATATTCTTCAAATAACTCTGAAGAACTAGAAAGAGTTATTAATGAAGAGCTTGCTAATGTTTTAAAATATTGTGCAGCAAACAAATTATCGATTAATTTAAAAAAAACAAATTATATGTTGATAACCTCCCCTAAGAAGAACCCTAATATAAGAATAACTGCTTGCAATATTGAGCAAAAAACATATATTAAATATCTTGGGGTTTTTATTGACGAACACTTACGATGGGACACTCAAATTACACATGTTAATAATAAAATTGCCAAAAATATTGGAATTATTTGTAAGCTAAGATACCATATTTCTATTACTATTCTAAAGCAACTTTATTATACTCTTATCTATTCGTATTTGAGTTATGGCCTAATGACCTGGGGTACTGCTGTTAAGACTAGACTAAGTAAAATTAAAACAAAGCAAAATAAATGTGTTCGCTGCATTTTCTTTGCTAGCAAATTTGAAAATGCCACCCCATATTATAGAATTTTGCAAATTCTAAAACTTGACAATGCCTTTAATCTGAAAATCTCCACTCTTGTTCACAAAATAAAATATGTTAAAATAGGTGTACCACCTGTTTTTTTCGACTTAGTCCCCTCTGCAACTGATATTCATAATTATAATACTAGATATGCTACTAACCAAAACTTATACAGACCAGCTTCCAGAACTAATTATGGTCTATCGAGATTTAAATCTCTTGCATCACGATTATGGGAAAAAATACCGTTAGAAATAAAATCCCTCCCACACAATAGTTTTAAAAAACAATACAAATTATTTTTACTTGAAAACCAGGCCTAAGTTACTGTGTAAAATTGTAAATATAGAACAATAACTAAGATCGACTTAATATATTCATACCATCTTTATTCTTTGCATATATATAAATATATTGTCAACGTCTCCATATAATTATGTATCAATATTGTAAATAAATTCTTCTTCCTATTAGTATTAATTCTAGCCGCTTACCACCCAAGAAAATGTGTACAATAGATATTTATGTATTTTCTGTGCTCCAAATATCCTCATTTATTTTTCTTGTGATAGAGGTCAACTAGAAAGCCTATGGCTCCTTTGACCTCTATGCACATTCTTGAAATTCAAAACTATTTTATTATTACCGTACCTCTCTTTTTCTTTCTACAATTATTTTCTTGTGTAGTTATCTTTAAAAGAAATAGTGCAAAATAAAACGAACTTGAACTTGAACTTGTCGCCTCAAATTACTTATGATTTCGTTGACCTCCTACACTATTTATGTTTTGTTACCGGCCAATTAGTTAGGAGTTCTAGTGTGATATATTCCCTTGAAAGAACAATAGAAAATTGAGCCATGTGAAAATAACATAAGAACAGCTTTAGCTATAGCGATGCTGCAGTCCTCTGGAACAGCATACCCTGTAATTTAAGGCAAGCGGAATCTCTGAACAAGTTTTATCAACTACTAAATTTCAATCATAATTAATAATTTGTGATCAGATACACGGTATCCATGGAAGCAGGTCTAGTATTAGGTGTATTTGCTACTCTGAAAATTCGAGTTGAAATAAAGTTTATGTATGTATGTATGTATGTATTAGGTTAATATATTTTAGTCATATTTTTATGTCATAGTTACCACAACAACAATGTAATAATTAATATTAACAAGTTGGTAAGTAGATTTATATTATAATAATATAAATAATAATAATAATAATACAAATATTTAGACAGGGTAGTGCCTTCAGTAATAAATACTGCTATCAATGGCAGCCCTGTATAACTTAAATATGTAGATTTTATAAGTGGTATTAAATTTATAGTTTTACCTTTGTACTTTGGTGATTAATTATAAATAATTTAGTTTAATCAAATATCATTGTAAGTTAAAACCTGATAAATTTTACCGTGGATAAATAAAGATTTCAATTTAATTCAATTCAGTTATATTAAGATACTGTAAATGAGTTCGTATATAGCTATTTCACTTAATGTTGTCTGGAAGAACTGCTGGTTTTCACTCAATCCCGAGAGATTCAAATGACAAAGGGCATGGCGGCCATGTTGGTGCCCCAACAAAAGAAGCCGCTAACGAGGAATCTATTATTTAAGGCACCAACATGGCGGCTATGACGTCAAGTGAAAACCAGCAATAGGGCATTCCCAAACTGAACTGAATCAGTATGGTCTTTAAATGTTTGCTTTGCAAAAAACATAACTAGCCTCGCTCATCACATCTAAAATGCCTGCGCCATACAGCTGTGAGATAACCAAGCCGATTTTCAGTCTCAATAACGCAGGAAATGGCGTTTTAGATGTTTTAGAGAGTCAAATCTCAAAATAATCCGGACCCCCTAGAGGCCTCGCAGTATTGCAGGAAAACGGTCACACTTTTTCCCGGATCCACGCCTGATATTTGGTAGAGCAGCGAGTCTTCTCAACTGCTTTTGAAGGACCAATATATGCTTGTGTAGAAGCTGCTTCATGCTCGAGAGTCCAGCGGCACTATTATCTCGCATAATAACTTAGATTAAACGTGCCTCTAAAGGTCTTCAACCGAACAAGAAAGACATCTAGGATAGGATAAAACTTTATTTATACACGGGGTGTCCTTCAGGTATAACTAGTATAATAATGTAATGTATAATAACAATATAAAGTCAAAAGATAATAATAAAATTAAAATAAATGGCAACGAATTGTAACAATTATACTAAATATATCTGATTAAATGACATTAGGGAGAGTGGAAGTACGAAACAAATAAGTAATATTGCTAACTTGGCACAAATTGACATAGACATAAATTCATCATTAGTAAACGAACGAGCTAATAGACCGATTTACCTTGTACCGTGTGTTGTCCCAATTCTGGTCACCTGACCGTTTTCACTTGAGTTCTCCTTCGCACCCATTCTTAGGGGCCACCTCCATTGCAAGGAGACTATATCCCAAGAGGAAATGTAGGCATTTCTCTGATTGGAAAACAAAGCACTGAATCCTCTGGAGAGCTCAGTCACATGATCTGAACTGGGACAACAAATGTACAAGATAAATCGGTCTATTCGCTACGATCGTACTAGATCTGGTGGGGGCAGGAGAAACGACTTAGTGCCCGCAGATCAATTACCCCAATAATTAATACCAGGAGTCTTAAAAACTTTAATTTGCATAACTTCCGCAGGGACCTACAATATCAACAATGGTGAGACCGTTTTGTTGCTTGAAAATTCCGATCAAATGTGGGCGGCATGGAAAACTGACTATGTTTCAGAGTAGTAGATAAACATGCTCCCATCATGACGCCCTTACAATCTGCAGATGATGTAATGGTCGCGAGTCATCTGCGTACAGATCAATCCACGCTTGGCACAAATGACCCTAAAATCTATCACTTTGCTATATTTTCAAAAGTTTCCAACATAGAAGATTGAATTTTTGTGGGATCATGAAGACCGACAACCTAAACAAAATCCGATGATTTGATCTACCGTAGACATCTTGATGACGTCACAGTTACGTCATGTATCCATTTATAATAGGTTTCTCGATGTTTTCAATTACCTTCAACATCAGTATTTTTTTAATTTTCGATTTCCCATCATGTCGACAACAAAGAAACCGAAAACCCGAGTTCGATTGGTTAAGAGGGAGAAAAGTTATTAAATTTTGAATTTTGGCAATTTTCCCGCCAAAATTTGGCGGGAAATATTCAATACAGAACCATTTACAAAATAACTTCTTCATTCATCTTTTAGAGTTTAAAATATTTGTTTACGACAATCTAGCAATCAAAAGAGTAAATCGGTACCCACAACCGTATGTTTTTAGAATTTTCGATTTTTGAGAGGAAATACTTTAAAATTCCCAGTGAAAAAGAGGAAACGTCATCATGACGTCATATATTTTTGAAAACGTCTTTTAAAAATAACTATTCAAGTATTTTTCGGGTTTTAAAGAGGAACTGTACTTACTGTACACTGAATAGCCGCAATATGGTCTTTTTTATGTTTATTCAATTTAGAAAGCATGACTGATGTCAGACCCATGACGTCAAAAAATGTGACGTCACAGGAATCTTAGTTCTTAATAACTCAGCAAATATTTATCGTAGAGACTTTAAAATTGCGGCAATCAAAAACACATATTTATGTTGTTGTGATACCATGCTTTATTTCAAACATATAGGTAACGCAGAATTTGACCTTAAAAGGAGTCGTTCGTTATGACGTCACACGAACGTCAATATACAAACGTGTTTGATCCTAAAGACGTTATTTCATTTTAATATTAACATACGAAAATTTCGTTAAATTTGACAGCGAATTAAACAAGATGTGCTGGTTTATATATTTTTGGCTCGCTTTTAGTGATCGATTTTGAGGTAACTTATGCCAGGCGTGATCTGCGTACAGATCAATCTGCGATGAACTCACGTGCAGTGGCAAGTCATTTATAAAGATTATAAACAAGAGAGGACCAAGGATGCTACTAGGCCATATCTGACTCTATTCCAGCTATAGTAACTGAACAAGTTGACGCCTGTTTGATAAATAAGACTTAAGCCGGGGACTTAAGTCATGCCAAAGAGCAGTTGTTCACACCGTACGCCTTGAGCTTGTCTAAAAGGATAAGGTGATCGACCATATCGAATGCCTTTACAGTAGTCTATAAGAACTAAACCACTGAATCCATTCTTGTCGAGGTTAAACAGTAGTTCGTCTACGATCTGGATAAGGGCCGTCTCTGTGCTATGGTGTTTGCGGAAACCAGAATGCCTTGGATATAATAGATAATTCTCAGTCAGATAGAGTACAGAGAGTCATGTGTGTGCCTCTCGATTACTTTAGATCAATCGATCAATCTTTATTATTTATCCACGGAATCTTAACAGTAACATTAATAAAACTGATTTCAATAAGAGCCGTGCCTAATTAAAATATGCTAATCTAATCTAATGCTAATCTAAATATAAATACAATTGTGTGATACTAAATGCTAAAATTTAAAATAAAATCCAATTAAAATATTTTGATTATCATTAATTCAGCGGTCACCAAGCATGGTGGTTTGTGCAATTTGTTTCTTAAATGAAACAAGAGACTTCATTCCGCGAAGCTGTGGTGGTAATTCGTTCCACAGCTTCGCACCGTCGTATGAAATGCTTTTCTTTAAATATTCGGTTTGGGGCTGTGGGAGACGAAGTTTGGTATCGGCGCCTCTTAGATTATAACACGTTGAACTCCCCGTCTTCTCTTCTTGAGAGCCTGATACTCAGGTTATGAACTTCCAACCGTTGTATACAGCTCAGAAAGGGTAACAGGTGCTAGATTATTTATTATTTTATGCATAATTATCGCTTTCCTTTTTGCCCTTCGCTCATCGAGTTTATCCCAGCCTAGAATTGGTAACACTTTACTAGAACTGGTATTATAATCTGCGCCGAGTATTATTCTAGCGGCTCTGTTTGGAGAATTTGTAATTTGTCTGATTGCACTTTACCAAGTGTATCCCAAACTTCACAACAATAATCAAAGTGTGTTTGAATTAAAGAGTCGTAAATTTTCATAAGTATGGTTTGGGATACAAATGGTCTAGCCCGTTTTAGAGCCCCTAGGCCAGAAACTATCTTTTGTGTGATGTAACTTGTATGTTCACACCAATTGTTTTGCTCTGTTGCACTCTTTCTACTAACTCATTTCCAATTCTTAATATAGGCGTTTCGCCTAAATTAGATATGCGTTGGCTCGAGCCAATCATGATAAACTCAGTTTTTGCAACATTTAAATGTAACTTGTTTGCTCTGAGCCAATGGCTGATGTTTCTGAGTTTACGGTTTGCTCTTGATTCAACATCAACTAGATTTGAGCCACTAACTGTCAAATTTGTGCCATCAGCGAATAGGCGAATCCTTGTTTACGTTTTTTCCTCATTAGCATACATGAAACTTCAAGCGACGTACATACAAACAAACAGAGTCCATAAATCGAAAGAGATTGTCACACTTGATAATCAACGAAAATTTGAGAGTGATATGATAAATATATGTTGAGGAAGGAGCGTTTAAAAAGCTCAAAATTTACAATGAATGTATGGCTGTCAGCAACTCTTGCCCCCCAGCCCATTTTATAGTTTTGAAAAGTCAATTTCTCCGTAAATATTTAACATATCAATCTCAAATTTTCGGTGGTTACTCAGTTTCAAATTCTCTTTCAACTGATATAGTCTGTTTGTTTGTAGCTTGAAGTTTAATTTATGCTAATGAGGCAAAAATGTAAACAATGACGTCAGCAAGGATTCGCCTATAGGCATGGTGTCGATGATTTCAAGCAATTTGGCAAATCATTTAAATAAATGAGGAATAATAAAGGGCCTAATATAGTACGCTGTGGAATTCCACATGTGATTAATCGTTCACTTGATTTAGAATTTTGCACTGAACATGACTGCATTCTTTCAGATAAATAGGATTCTAATAGGTTTATTGAGCTATGGTTTATTCCATAGAGTTTTAATTTGTCTAGTAATAAACCATGGTCAACCGTATCGAAGGCCTTCTTTAAGTCAAGTAAAATAACAATATTAAAGAGACCCCGATCCATGTTTACCAGCCACGAATTAGTGGAATTTAACAAAGCAGTCATTGTTGAGTGCAATCGCCTGAAGCCAAACTGCTTGTTTGTTAATAAAGTTTCTTTAGAAAGATAGTTATATAGTTGATCGTAAAGTATTCGCTCAAATATTTTGCTAACAACTGGAAGGATTGAAATTGGTCTGTAGTTATCCATATCGCTTTTTTATCCGTTTTTGTGTATAGTGGGCTAACTCGTGGCCGGCTTTCTTCCACTCAGACGGGATTTTTCCTGTTTCGATAACTACATTTATCAGAAAGGCAAGGGAGCTGGAAATGACTGGTCCAGCTGCCTTTAAACTTTTTGCAGATATTCCATCTTGCAGATGATAGCTTTTCAATTAGCTTAAATACTTTTGGTTCGTTTGTTAAGCTAAACTCGAATGTAATAATAATAATATATTTATATAGCGCATATAGCATATCTGTTCTATGCGCTTTACAATAATGTATAAATAACAAATTAATTAATTATTATCTACTAACGTAACGAGTAATAAGTAAACTATGTAGCAATGTAGTAAATATCGGTAATAATAATTCATAGCTAGTTCAGATTATAAGCAGAGCAAAAAAGATAAGACTTGAGCTTAGATTTAAAGATGTTCACATTCGGGCTGGATCTTATTTCTACAGGTAGGCTATTCCAGATTTGAGGTGCTGATATAGAAAACGCGCGTTGACCATAGGTTTTAAGTCTAGGCATCGGTTGAGTCAAGCGAAGTGTGTCAGATGACGAGCGGAGCATTCTGTTAGGTTTGTAGAATGTAGATGTTGCTTGCTTAACGTAGTTTTTAACCGTGATTCGCTTGGCTCAATATTTTCAGCGAGTTTGGAACCAATTTCAACAAAGTGGTTGTTAAAGAGTTCGGCGATTTCAGCAGGAGTTCTAAACGATTCATTGTTGTATTTGATTTCATTGATTACTCGATTTCCGTTTGCCGCCCCACTAGGCTATTTATTATTTTCCACGTGCCTTTGGGATCATTTTTTTTTTTTTCTATTTCTTCACTACTAATAAGTTCGCTTAGCTCTTCTTAAGCTATTATTAACTTTGTTTCGTAAGGCGGTATAAGCATTCCAGAAGTCTTTGTTTTTCGTTATGGCATACTTGCGTTTAAATTTGTCTCTTTCACGAATAGTTTCCATAATTTCTTTTGTTAGCCATGGTAAATTCTTTGTTCTGATTCTTTTTGTTTTAATCAGTGGGAGCATCACGCTTATTCACCACATTCATAAACATTGTTTTCCATGCCGCCCACATTTGATCAGAATTTTCCAAGAACAAAAGATTTGACCATTGTTGATTTTGTAAATCAGTTTGAAAGCTATGTATTTTCTTTGCTGTTTTTTTAGTCATGTTGTTTATAATATGAGGCTATGATCGCTTATACCGAGATGAATAACGCCGGAGGCAATTATTTTCTCAGGTTCGCTGGTGATCAAAACATCTAATAGTGAGGAGCAGTGTTCAGTTATACGCGTAGGTTCTTTAATAACCTGACTAAGTTGGTGCAAATCACAAAACGATTTCAAGCGGTTAGTATTCGCATCTGTAGAATTTTGCCAGTTGCAATTCAAGTCTCCCAATACGTATTGTTGTTTTTGTTCGTTGTCAACGTTGGCCAAAAATTGTCCAAGCCTTGAAAAATAATCAGATGACGAACCCGGTGGCCTGTATATACTTGATAGGATAAATGATTTGCTCTTAAAATTTCAATACACACAGCCTCCAGATCTGTGGGTACTAAATCATCTCTCTTAATATAATTAATGGTATTTTTTAAATAGAGACAAACGTCTCCGACAGATCTGTTGCGATCACAGCGAATTAATTCATATCCTGTTATACGCATTTCTGAGCTGGATACAGAGCTATCAAGTCGCGTTTCATTCAAGGCAAGGGCATCTAATGGTTGTTTCAATAATAAAATTCGTAGCTCATCAATGTGCTTAGGCACGCTAGCGACGTTTAATAGAGCCATTTTGAAGCCTCTTGTTTCAGAAATAATTGACAGTTGATTTTCCGATTCATTTTTCGAACTGTCAACGTTGTCCTTAATACTTTCAGTATTATTCATATTTCAAAAACTCATGAATAATTAATGAGCATTTTGTCCAATCAGATGAAGCAAATCAGTCACGTGCATGCTCCTTTATACCTGATAAAATCTCATCATTCTAAAAGGCCCGCGGAGGGATTTGAATTCTGTCCCAGAGGGAAACGGGGTTAATGATTGAGACAATGGAATTTCTATTGATGTTTCAGCTTTCTCACTGAATTGCTAATTAGGATGAACGTTTTATATAAAGAATATTAATGAACATGAAATTTTATATAAAGTTTCATCCTAATTAAGAATCCACTGATAAAGACCCAAAGATAGCAAAAAGTACACGGAACATAAGGTACCTAGATAACAAATTTTGCACTAAATTTACTAATATCAGCAGACTACCGAGATACGCAGATAATATTTTTAAAATGAAGTTATCCAACTACCATTACTTGTTTACCGAGCCACTGTTTAGTTCCAATTATTAAACCAAACTCAAAGCCGTAAAATTATAAAAACGTGCATTAAACTTACATATTTTGTGCCGGAGTCAAAAATTTAGAGTCTGCCGTCATATCAGTCACATCGCTTTCCAAGTCTTGAACTTTATCGAGGTAAACCACGACACCAAATCCTTCAAGTGCAGATTCTTCTTGCATTGCGAAATGTCGCTTCAAACAACATAGTATGGTAATTTCTTCATGTCATTCCCTTGAGATGTTCGTAATTGCAGGCGGTTATAACTCGAATATTTTGCATGGCGTTGTGAATACAAAGGTTCAATGGTTCATTAAGTAACCATTCCCTTGAGATGTGCGTCTTTCTTTCATTGCATTCTTAAAGCGTTTTTGAAGCCGTTTAAAACACTCACAGCACGTGTTTTATCAAGTCTAAAAATTCTCGGGCTTCGCCCTCGAATTTTTAAACTTGATAAAACACTGCTGTTCGTGTTTTAAACAGTACTTAAAGAACCACCACCTCTAATGACATGATATCAATTAGACTCACTAGCCCTAATATACTTAATGAAGATAGTATAGGCAGAACTGAAATCGGGCAGTAATTAAAGACATCATCCGAATCACAAGCCTTATAAAGAGGCTTATAAAGGGGCCTTATAAAAAGACTCGACCTTTGCCGTCTTCCAGCGCTGTGGGAACACACTTGTCTCAAAGCAGTGCCGGATTAATCAGCCGCGTAATAAAAGCATGGGATCTATTACAAGAGCACTGAGTTATCCTCAATAACCGAGTACTGATTTTATCAATACCAGACGCCTTGTGATGACTGATTTTCATTAGACTGCTAATCACTCGAGTCTTAGGGCGCGTTCGATTGACCGTATTCCGGAATAAGAATAGATGGAATAATCTCTGGAAATCACTGGTTCAGGCACATTTTGCACTGTAAGCTACTAAAGTTTGCTGAAATATGATATTCAGGATACATTTTGTATTCCATGGACTAAAAATTCCCGAAATAAGCGATTTGTAGTTATCATTCTGTGTATTCTTATTCCGGAATATGGTCAATCGAACGCACCCTTAGTAATAGGAGGAATAGCAAATGACACACCAGGGGGTCCTTTCTTGACTTAACAAAGTTGATCAATTTATCAATTTTGAACGCAAAGTTCGGTAACGTCGACCTTATTCGGTCAGCCAGTGGCGTAACTCGTGCGCCATTTGTTTTTATCCTCAGTGACACACTCTCCATCGTTTAAGCTATTGATCACTTATTTACCCCTAATTGACCGTGAATAGCCCACTTACGCGATATGCTTTACTTGTCACTGACGCGCAAAGGTTTCAATAGGAGGCTCCGTGCTAAATTAAATTTCTTTTCACAGAGAAAAGAATAAATTTAATTTAGCACGAAGACTCGTATTGAAACCTTTGTACTTAATAATTTTATAATAATAATGGCCATATTTATATAGCGCCATATCACTACAGTCTCATGGCGCTTTACATATTACTGACATATCCTGTCAGTGAATTATTTCGGACTGCTTTACGGCGCTAATAGCTGCCACGCAGTTTTACAATGTTGAGTGTGTGGTTAGTGGAATGGCCAGGCTGCTGTACCGGCTGACAATCCCCTTCTCTTTTTCGAGTAGTACAACAGGTTCTTTCACGTCCCCTTCAAGTACTGGTTAGAAGTAGAAGGAGACAAGGCCAACGGCTTATAAACGTCCCTGCCCAAGGACACGGCCGGGATTTGAACCCCCGACCTTAACAAGTAAAGCATATCGCGGAAGTAGGCTATTGCATCTCCTATCGAAATTGGCGAGCATTTTAATAATCACTTTGTTGAAATTGGTCCTAAACTCGCTGAAACTATTGAAACTAATTCATCTGATTTTAAAGATTACGCTGAACCCTTGTACGTTTAAGTGAATCAAGAGTATTCAAGCTTTAATATTAATAAACTATTCTCTATGAAAGCAACGGGTCTTGATGGAGTATCTGCTAAAATCGATTCTAAAAGCTGCTGGACCAGTCATTTCTGAATCCCGGACGTTCCTCTTTAATGTAGTTATCGAATCAGGTTTATTTCCTACTGATTGGAAAAAGGCCCGAGTCAGCCCACTGCATAAAAATGGCCCACGAAATGACATGGACAACTATAGACTCATATCAATTCTTCCTGTCATCAGTAAAATACTTGAACGAATATTATACGATCAATTATCTTTCTATGTAAAATTTGGCGACTAATTCGTCTAAAATTTAATGGTAAGCAATAAGACGTTATGTCCATTCGACTGATGAACTTGGAGCTCAAATATTCGGGCGTTTCGTTATTAAGAGCTTTATGCATTAAAATTGATTTATCGACTATACGCTGATAATCTAGTTTTTTTTCATTTCAACGAATGGAACAGTTCGTCTGCAGTTAGCATCATAACTTGAGAAATTGATTGTGCGCGCATCGCAGTTTTGGAGTTTTTGAGAAAGGCCTTTGTTACAGCCACCCCAAACCACACTGCAATAATTAAAGCGACGTTGTACTTGAGGCTGAGGGGGGATCACTCAATTTCAGTCACACAGAATGGGGGGGGGGGGGGGGGGGGGGTCATACTAAACTTAGAGTTAGTTAGATAGAGGGGGGGGCATACGAAATTTAATGACACTATTGCAAGCGATAAATAATGATTGGTCCCTTAATCCCTACCCAATTCTAAAGGCAGAGGAAATCTTGCAACATATTCCCCTCGTGCATTCCTAGTGTAAGTTCTTACTCTTCACGTAAGTAATCTGGAAAAGATTAACACTTTTTTATTGTCAACACTATCTTCACAATGAAAATGCATGAATACAAAAGAGGCTTCTTAAAACTTTCAGTTCAACAAGTTCAACCATTTTCATTGAAGTACGACCCTGGAAGTTCGCCATCTGTATTTAGCCGACCGTCAATCAAATGCTGAGTCTGGTCTCAAACAAAGCTCACAAAGGCGTACCGCCTACACTTAATTCAATCTAGGCGCTACTTGTTTGATTGACAGTCTACTAAGTGCAATTTTGAAACTTTAACAGTCGCACTTCAATGAAAACGGTAATAAAATCCTGCCATGTTAGAAAAGATTGCTCTTGTTATACCAGCAATAAATAGAACTTGTTTCCTGGGAATGGTGATGATTTAAATCATAGCACATTATGTCATCAATAATATTTCATTCAATTGACCGGCACTACTCAGAACCTATCATTTACACTCTCTTCTTTTTCCAGTGAGTCCTATCAATTCCAGTCTGTCCTTTAGGTCGTCGATTGAGCCACCTATTTCTCCCAGCCTTGCCTATTACCCTGTTCTTACGCTCAATGTTTGATACCCTTCCAACCGATGCCATGCACTTATTACTCACTTCCTTCTCAACTTTAGAAGGTAGTCTAACTACTGCTGTTTCCTTGGTCTTACGGATGAGTTGTGCTGAGGTACCAGCTGCTCTTGCAAGCTGTGCTCCCTTCCCTGGCTTGAGCTCAATATTGTGTACCACAGTTCCTATTGGCAAAAACCCTAGTGGGTAGGCATCACCAGGTTTCAGTAAAGCTAATGATTCTGGTTTTCCTCTAGATGCTGTCATGACATCACCAACTTGAATCTCATCTGGTGCAATAACTAATTTCTGTTGGTTGCTCCCATTTCCTGCAACAAGAGCAATTCGTGCTGATCTGCATGGATCATAACCAATTTGAAGCACTTTGTCTTTAACAGGAATTGGTGTGCTGCTCTCTAGAAATGGAACTCGAACGAAATCTATTATACGGTAATTCTGGCTGTGTCCCCCTCCACGGTGGCGGACCACTATCTGACCTGAATCATTACGGCCAGATCGTCCCTTGTGACGTCTAACAGTTCCGTCCTTTAAATATCTTGGTATCGCCATGTTAGGTATACTTCTTGGGAGTTTCATGTATGAAAAATGTGTTCTACCCTCAACAGGAGATGAGGTGGAGAAAGCATGGATGGATGGACTCGAGAAGGCTACCACAAGACTTCGAAATATGAGTGTCATATTGCTACCATTCTTTGATGGTGCAGAATTAATGAACTGCTTCAACACACTTGCCATACTGCAGATCGTATTTAGCTTTATTCCATGCAAACACCTGAAAGAGAATGTGAATAAGAACTAAGCTTCAGCTGATGCTAGAAATAATTCTAGTTTCATTATTTTGATTCACTTGTATACATGCACTGTTTGAATGCAAAGCAGCAAGTGGATATTTGGTATTTCTATAAAGTACAGTAGTTTATTTATTTGTTATACCAAAAACGTACAGAGAATACAAAGTATCATAATATAAAATAAGTATAATGACTAAATTAAGGGACTGGCTACCCAGAAATAATAAGCAATTATTGGATGAGGTTGTGCAAGATAGAAAAGGCATACAGAAGACTGTGTTATTTGCGGCCAAAACCGAAGGCTGAGAACAAAGACTGAGGTCTTGATAATTTTCGCTATCATGCGAAAACCGAATTCAATAATTGCTTTATTATTACATTTTAAGCAAACTTTTAGCAAAAAGAAAGCTACTAGCGAAAACGAATCTAAATGAAATGCCATAAATTGGTTTGTTCACGATTGAATATCAAAATGCTTTGTTTCTTATTCGAGCTGCAAATTGCTTTTATTTACAAGTTAAAGGAAAAATAAAGACTGGACACATAGCTGACAACTTAAAATAGCAAAGTTTGTAATAAAGTTGCAAAATAATTTCTCTACTTTCTAGCATAAAATGGTTGTACTTGCTTATTATCGAGCACTACATTAGTACATACAGCTAGACCTACAGATAGACCTACAGATAGACCTACAGATAGACCTACAGATAGACCTACAGATAGACCTACAGATAGACCTACAGATAGACCTACAGATAGACCTACAGATAGACCTACAGATAGACCTACAGATAGACCTACAGATAGACCTACAGATAGACCTACAGATAGACCTACAGATAGACCTACAGATAGACCTACAGATAGACCTACAGATAGACCTACAGATAGACCTACAGATAGACCTACAGATAGACCTACAGATAGACCTACAGATAGACCTACAGATAGACCTACAGATAATAGCAGTGTCACGCCAAGCACGAATAATAGTAAAAATGGTGGGGTTGAGTGTGATAGAAAACGTAAAAGTAACACAATTTCCTTACGTCTACTATAAATTTGATGAAATGTTGGCAGAATGGTAACAAAGTAAAACTACATTTTGGGGGACAATTGTTTCTGTATTCTGACGTTGTTGTGACGTCATGAGGGATGCCTCCTTTTGGTGAAAATTAACCTTTAAAACATGTTTCAAACATATTACGTCATCAGAATGCCTTTATAGATAATGTACCTTCATTTGCTAGAGTTTAAACACTGAATGCACGAACAAATGGTACAGGCTATGATCTCCGCCGGTACTGTTTTTCTTTGTTTCAAAAACATTTGGGAAACACATTTTATTCGTGGGGAAAGAAATCTAAAAATGGCCAGAGGTGTAAATACGCCAATTCACATATATAGTACATATGGACACTCTGGGTAATAGGCTCCTGGTCATACTCAAGAAATCTAAATTCTAAACTGAAGAACACTTTTTTACTAAAGAGCTTTATTATTATGCAAAATATCATGCACCAGTATTTCGAGTGCTAAAAGATAAAACAAGCAATATTTTCATAAATGGTTTTATTTTATTTATTTTGTGCCAATTTTTAGCCAATCAGAATTGAGATAGTGAGGAGTTTGACATACTCTGCCTGCAGGGAAGGTAGGGCAGTTATACATGAGCAGTTGGGTGGGGAATTTTAAATAATATTGACTAAAGGTGTTGTTGCAAGGGTGTGGATTTTGACATTTTTTTGCAGAGGAAATGTCAAATCTCCACCTCTTGCCCCCACCTTGGGCTTATTATGGCTCTATCAATCTCCCCCCCCCCCCCCCCCCCCCCCCCGCGTTATGGGGCATTTGACATTTTAAAATCAGAATGTTGCAAATGACCCACCAGGTCAGCTAAGCTATGCAAAGGCTCCATGGTGGTATGAGTGCAAATCTCTTTATGGATCCAATAAGTCTTAAATTATTATGTAGCTCTCTGTTAGTGGGAACAGGCATCCCTGCTTTAGAGCTTCAGCTCTGCTGTTGAAGCAGTTATAAATGAATTTTGCTGTAAGACTAGCAATTCTACAGTCAAGGTTCATGGTTGTGCATAATAGACTATTCTCAGATTGATATGCCACATTTATATTTTATTATATTCTTTAGTGAAACATGGAATTCCTTCCTTCTTAGGTTTTCATATTTCTTGCACTTCAAGGCAAAGTGGGTTTCATCCTCAATCTTCGAGGCAGAAATGGCATAATCTTTCTTCAATGCATTTATATGGTCTTGAATACTTTCCTTTTTTCAATCTCTAGTTTGTGGTTGCTTATTCTTAGCTTCATTAGTGCTTTTCTATGCTTCACATTGGAATTCATAAGATTTCTTGAATATTCTGTATGTTCTTAACTTATTTCGCTGATTTGAATTACTTCTCGAGCCATTATGGATCTCGCTGTACCAGTTTTGGTATTCATGTCTCTTAGCCTTTGTTTTAATTTGCTAACAAGTACTGTGTAATTGCTTATATATTATTCTGGCCTATCCACAGATTGCCAAAGCCGAGGTGACATTTTATGCCTCTTATCTTTTGACCATCGGCTTCAGTGAGAGTCTGGAGTCAGCATAGGCCTCAGTTGCCAATTTTGTATTATCAACATTTTCCAGTTTTAGCCAATAATTATTTAATGCTTTGGAATGTTGCTTTGACTTTGAGTGGGAGTCTGCCTAGTTCAGCATAACAAGCATTATTTGTAGCATTCCTATTTACCCCTAGAAACCATTTGCAAAACTTAACACGAACTGATTGATGAGTTTGGAGGTCTATACCACATAGTCACCAAAAAAGGATGGGAATTTGGTTTAATAATCATCAAGGTCATGTTGTACCCTGTAATTTACATTACACCTGATTTATTCCTATTTTTTCAAATGACATCATACCCATTGAGAATCACCTCCCGATTGGAAATCGTATCACCGTGCCTAGTTTCATTTATTGCTAGAATATCAAGGGCCTTAATTTATCATAACCACTCAGACTGAGTTCTTCAATGTGCTTCAGGAGACTTATGATATTAATAGCAGCAATTTTAAAGCCTATTTGGCAAGCAAGAATTGAATCTAGTGTGTCTAGTGAATGTATATTCTGTTCTAACAACTTTGTTTGAGTATTTTGTCTACTAGTAGAGCTCAAGTCATTATTGATCACAGTGGCCATAGTCGATCAGTCTGACCTTATGTGCTTGTTAAAATTGCTAGCAATAAATGACACTCCCTTCATGCTGAGATGAATACCCTTAGAATTAAGACATTGACCACATAATTTCCTTTACCCGTCTCAGAATAAGTATTAAACCACCATCTTGAAATTGAGAGAGGGAGACATGAAAAACCATACCGCAAAGTAAAAGACAGAATTTGTGCAAAGTGTTTGAAAGAAACTGAAGACGAGTTCCACTTTGAAATCAGATACCCAATTTAAGACTACCTGAGAAACACGATCATCAATGTTGTAAACAGTAAATTAAAATACAATACAACATGTTATAACGACCACATTCTTTTTAACATGTTAATGAATCCACCTCCAGAAATACAAAAAGAAGCTGCAAAGCACTTTCATAAATGTTTTAAATTACGTAACAAATAAACGAAACCTATTTCAGGTACAGTCCTCAATGTTTTGTTCGTCAATTTCAGTGGTACAATTATCTATTTTTCCAGTATAATTAGCCTATGTTATAATCTTTTTTTTATACTGAGATAGTTATTAGCTTTCTGGATATCAAGACCAATGTACAAAAATATATAAGGTGCTACTAAAAGAATGTATGTATGTATGTATGTCAAACATTGGTACATGTATATTCATGGTAGTATTCCGTTCCATATAGTCTCCCTGCATAATCATTTTCTCTACTGTTTTACAGTATTATG
The DNA here is from genome assembly GCA_030867875.1 of Actinernus sp. WN-2022. Classification (NCBI taxonomy): domain Eukaryota; kingdom Metazoa; phylum Cnidaria; class Anthozoa; order Actiniaria; family Actinernidae; genus Actinernus; species Actinernus sp. WN-2022. The sequence goes on from JAOWCC010000577.1 coordinate 183,675,575, forward strand.
CAGGGAGACTATATAGAACGGAATACTACAATGAAGTATATACCCAAACATTGATAGGTGCACAAAACGTGCTAAACTGCCAACGGGGCTGAGTACAGAGTAGTGAGTGTAAATATAAAATTATGGCAAACATTTGGTCAAAAGAATATTAAAATACAATTATAGAGGAAAAGTCACACACACAAAGTGTTAAGAAATAGCAAGGCTCCAATAGCAATAACCTCCGTCAGAGAAAAACTAAGATAAATGCGAACTTCTGATCATGCATACCTCTAACTCTAAGGCTCTAGCACTCCTCCTTCACCACGAGAATCAAGATGGCCGACCTAATGGGAGAGACCGCTGGGCGGCTCGTGTTAGCAAAATATATCCCGGATGGGCAGGTTGTAGCCTCCCCCGCATTCGTTTCCCAAAAACGTCTGCGGGGGAGGCTAGGCAGGTTGCGCATTATTATTACATCTGATTTTATACATGGTTGTTTTTTGTGTTCGCATGTTGTGGTGCCGTATCTTGTCTCTTAGATCTTAGATTTTTACTTCCTTGGATAGTATACACTAATACCGGAAGGTGCATAAAATAATAAGAAAGCTTCAAAAATCATGAATAATTAATGAGCATGTTGTCCAATCAGATGAAGCAAATCAGTCACGTGCATGCTCCTTTATACCTGATAAAATCTCATCATTCTAAAAGGCCCGCGGAGGGATTTGAATTCTGTCCCAGAGGGAAACGGGGTTAATGATTGAGACAATGGAATTTCTATTGATGTTTCAGCTTTCTCACTGAATTGCTAATTAGGATGAACGTTTTATATAAAGAATATTAATGAACATGAAATTTTATATAAAGTTTCATCCTAATTAAGAATTCACTGATAAAGACCCAAAGATAGCAAAAAGTACACGGAACATAAGGTACCTAGATAATAAATTTTGCACTAAATTTACTAATATCAGCAGACTACCGAGATACACAGATAATATTTTTAAAATGAAGTTATCCAACTACCATTACTTGTTTACCGAGCCACTATTTAGTTCCAATTATTAAACCAAACTCAAAGCCGTAAAATTATAAAAACGTGCATTAAACTTACATATTTTCTGCCGGAGTCAAAAATTTAGAGTCTGCCGTCATGTCAGTCACATCGCTTTCCAAGTCTTGAACTTTATCGAGGTAAACCACGACACCAAATCCTTCAAGTGCAGATTCTTCTTGGATTGCGAAACGCCGTTTCAAACATCATAGTATGGTAATTTCTTCATGTCATTCCCTTGAGATATTCGTAATTGCAGGCGGTGATTACTCGAATATTTTGCATGGCGTTGTGAATACAAAGGTTCAATGGTTCATTAAGTAACCATTCCCTTGAGATGTGCGTCTTTCTTTCATTGCATTCTTAAAGCGTTTTTGAAGCCGTTTAAAACACTCACAGCACGTGTTTTATCAAGTCTAAAAATTCTCGGGCTTCGCCCTCGAATTTTTAAACTTGATAAAACACTGCCGTTCGTGTTTTAAACAGTACTTAAAGCTAGTTACAATACAATGGTGAAGTACAAAGTCAATAAAATAGTGCAAGCGCGGACAATAATAGTTAAATACAGGTATAATAAATAGTCATGTAAATGTAGCTATTTTAAATAAATAACTATTTATATAAACAAATTATAAATGCCTCAGATATGGAGGAGGCTTTATGGACTTGATTGCAGGGCAATAATAGTTAAATACAGGTATAATAAATAGTCATGTAAATGTAGCTATTTTAAATAAATAACTATTTATATAAACAAATTATAAATGCCTCAGATGTGGAGGAGGCTTTATGGACTTGATTGCAGGGCCAATAATGCTAGAAAATAATGCTAATGACGGCCTGTGTTAGCTACGTGACCATGCAGGTAATTTATTCCTAACACGAATTGTTCGGACGTAGAAAGAGTAGCTAAAGGCCAAGACATTACACGAAGGTTGGCGGTAGTACAGATTATTGTGTCTGGGGTTAGGGACAATATTGTGAGGGAAGTCTATGTCCACCAGGCCATTACGAATTTTTGCTGCGAGCGAAGCGAGAGCAATATATTCGCGACGTCTTTTACGGGTTGCCTGTGTTATCAGCGTCAGATACCAGTATCTTTTTCCGATTCGATTTGGTACGTTTCTGAAAACTTGTCCGCGAACACGTGATCCGCAAACGCGAAAACCCTGAAGGCAAAGCGCGGATCGCCCCGAGCCTTCGACGTTTCTTCGACGTTTGGTTGTGTGGGTTGAAAAACTACCACTTTTTCACCAGTTTTGTTTCTCCTTCAAAAGGTAAGTTGCTGCTGCTTGTTTTTTTTTAGCGATACGAAAGAAACGTTTGAAGCTTCTTTTCAGAGCATCAGAGAGCTGAGTACTGCTTCAGTTACGAAGGAATTACAGTCCGAATTTTGGCGTGTTTATGGACTCAGTGCAACCACGTGCGATGAGTTACTTGGATTGCATTTATTATGATGGAGCTGTGATTTATTTTTGATCCACGGAAGACTGAGGAAAGCCAAGTCGTCTGCAACTTTTACACACCATCGCATAGCGATGATAACAGAAAGTACTACTTTAAATAAAACTCTTTAAAGCAATCTTTGTTTCTCACATTGATGACAACCACTCCTCCACAAATGATACTACGCACGGCACTAATGACTCAACCATATGCCGGTACCTATCAATGTAAATTCCTTCTTATGTAGTACTACAATTAAACACATACGTAATGTCCCATTTTAATTAATTACATTTTTATGCGCATGCATGCTCTCTCATTGCACATTCATTTTCACAGAGTACACTTCCTGATATACCTCTCGCAGCACTTACCTTCCTCATAGGAATTTCTAGTATAAAGGCATAGTGGCCTGCTGGGCAAGTCTTCGATTCTCAAGAGTGTCCCAGCCCATAGAACTAACGAGGTCGCTAGTGCTAGTATATCAATCATAGTTATTGCAGACGAACCTTGATGCAGTCTTTTGAGTTTGTTCTAACTGACTTAGATATATTTGAATCAGTATGAGCCGGTTCCAGGCCTCTGATGCGTATTCAAGCCTGGGTCTAACAAGCGATTCATATGCTCGTTTTTTAACAGATAAAGAACAAGGTTTCAATGTCCTACGTACAATTCCTAACGTTTTGTTGGCTTTAGATGTAATATTAGAACAATGAGCGTTCCATCGAAGATCGTGTGACTGTGTGACCCCTAGGGAGGACTTCTGAAATAGAGCTAGTTTTTCATTCATATGGTAACTTAACCTTACTTGGCTCGCGTTTGTTGGTTATATGCAGTAAGTGACACTTCACATCATCTCAGCCTGGATTTTGACGCTATTTCCGTATGTAGCATACATTCAAATATCAGTATCATCAACACGTGGCATGGTCAACCATTAACACAGTCAAAACAAGAGAGAGAGATTAAAACTGCTTGACCTTGGCGGAGGAAATTTCTCTCAAATTTGGTGTCCAATCTCTCAGATGTAAACAATTTAATGTTTTATTTAACTTCATTCGTGGGAAAGCCTTCCAACAGGCTCAGGATATTTCAACTGGCGCCCTTGTCGGAGCCCGGAACTGAGGCGAAGGATTCGACACGACGAACACCACACGAGTACAGTTTTGCTGAAACCAACGGCGGGTGTAAAGTACAGCTTAGGTTACAGGTCAGGTCACAGGTCAGGTCACTTATTGTTTACCTATGAACCCTAGCTCTAGGTGAGTTTACCTGTGAGCTCATCCGATGGTAAGGGTTAGGTTTGTGGTTAGGGTTAGGATTTGTCTTAGAATTAACAACATGTGACCTGTACTTTATACCCGCCGTGAAACCAAAGGGTTTCATCGATGGCCTGGCAAGATGTTGAGTTTTTCTGGGACTTTGGTCTTTATGGATGGAAATTTCTCACATTTACGAAAAGATTAGGGATTAATTAGCTGGCGCCAGCTCCTACGCACGTGGCCTGACGTGCTGAAATATTTGAACCGACATTGTAAGAGTAAAATACACATAAAACTTACAAGATTGCATTGTTGTTACTTCAAGTAATGGCATCAAATATAGCAATAAATGGCTCGATTCCTGCAGGTAAACCCTGCTAAAAAGAATTGCTTTCTAAAATAAATAAAAAACAATATCAGTGTAATATTTTTGAGCAAGTTAACCAGAGACGGTGTTATGTGCAGATTTAATATACATTGTAATTACTGGGAGCAGTTGTAATGATCGGCGAGGCCTTTAGCAGGAAACGGTCATGTGCTGGTATAATACTCTGTTAACAAATGAATTGAGCTTGTGATCTCCATGATATATTAAGGCGTTGCCATGGATGCTGGATCGGCAAGTAGCCTGCACAACAGGCGCGCGCTTTTCCGATAACGGCGGAGCGAGTTCTGCCGATACGAGCGGAGCGAGTTCTGATACCGATCCGAGCGAAATAAGCGCCTGCCGCCATCTTACGGAAATTTGAATTATGCCCCTTCTTCTCTCTCGTGCCAGTCTCCTTTTTCCATTTTCACGCGGCCAAATCATTTTATCACTTCCTTTGCGTTGAAATAACACTTAGGGCCTTGTTTTACAAAGTTCGATACTGATTGGCGCCGGTGGAAAATGATAGCATTTACAAACAGCTTTTGTTCTCTGTGGAGTCCCACAGGCTCTGTGCTAGGACCTCTGCTGTTCCTCCTTTATATACCTAGCGATGTAGGTACACTAATTAGTCTTTTCTCCTTGTCTGCATTTAACATCAGCAGAAATATCGGTGAGAGAAGGCCGGAATTGATCATTCCCAGCCTTGAAACTCGCCGATATTTCTGCTAATATTGAATGCAGACAAGGAGAAAAGGCTAATTGATGTACCTACATCGCTATTGGTTAAAATTAAGTGAGGATAAACTTAAAGTAAGAGCTCTTTCCACACCCCGTTTTGAAAAGTTCGTCATATACAAATTTCCCGCCTAATTTTTCGCAACGGTGGTTTCCATGGTAACGGTATCACTCGTGGGTTTAAACAACGAGTTTCTACAATTCTGTAAAGTTTTAAGATTTTTACTTGAAAGGTGGTTAAGAAAACACGAAGAAAGAATTTTGCCTCGTTTTCATGTTCAAGCCATTGAGGGTATAAATGGAAAAGAAGAACTGTATCGTACTAGCTACTTTTTCAACCGTCCGTCATATGTTTCATTTATATTGTCTAATCTTGGTTCTTAATAGTTTTCTATCACGCCCTCCCATTACATCAGCATTTGTAATATTATAGTCTTATATTTTTTAGTCTCATGTTTGCAACGGTTTTTATATATTCAATTCACAACTTGTAAACCCTGATGAAGGTTGGCCTACCCTGGGTACCAGAGGTTCTACTTCCTCCCTTCGCAAAGCGCCTCCATCGAGCGCAGCGGTTTGTGAGACTGGTCAGTAAACGAGTGAAGCTATGTTGGCCGTGCCAGCCGAAATATTGGTCTAATATAACCATTCCCTAACTGTACAAATCAGCCTTGCATCATTCTATGATTACTCATCCTCTATGCCATTTTTGCATATTTGGCATATTCTTTCTTCGAGTTTTTTATATGGTTTTGTGTAACGCCCAGTTTCTATTTCCAATTTGTGGTTACTTATTCTTAATTTTGTAAGTGCTATACAGTTATAATCTTCGAGACTCTACCACAAACCTTAGTTTACCAGCCCCTAAAACAAATTTTGGTAAACGTGCATTTGCTTACAGTGGAGCAGCATGTTGGAACAATTTACCTCAAACACAAAAGCAGAGTGAAACATTGATGATTTTTAAACGTAGATTTAGTGATGTAGCTTTTAATAGTATTATTTAGGCTTAGCATTTAGGTTAAAATAATTATTTCAAGTATTTAGTAGTTATAATTAGATTTATTAGTATTTATGACAGCTATTCTTGTATTTTTAAGACTTTTGTATTGGACACGGCTCGTGTGAAAACCAACCCTGTTGATGACGATTACCGTGTATAAATAAAGATCATTCATTCATTCATACTGGCTCAATGACAATATTTAGCCCCCCCGCCCCCCACCTCTCCCCCCTCCCAACTTGAAATACGAGGCTCCGTGCTAAATTAAATTTATTGTTTTCACAGAGAAAATAAAAATATATAATTATTCACAGAGAAAATAATAAATTAAATTTAGCACGGGGCCTCGTATTGAAACCTTTGTGCGTGACAAAGCATATCGAGGAAGTGGGCTTTTCAAAAAACAGCATTCTCATTCCCAGTGCCTCCTCAACCTAAGTTGAAGAGGCACTGGGAACGAGAATGTAAAATTAACCACTCCAGCGATTTCTACCGCTGACTGGACATGCGCAGCATTTAGCAGACCTGCGCCATCTTTGACTATGCTTGTGTTCGTCGTTGTGTTTGGGCTGAATTGGAGCTGGTTTTAAGAGCTTCCAGCGTAGAGGTAAAACTTAAAATTGGTTTTATGTATAAACAAAGTATTTGCTATATTTGTATCGTGTTGTGTCTGTTGTAATAGCTTGAAGAGTCGCTTTTAGGGCATGCATTTTTAATATGATTCCATAAATCATAATTTAAAGCAGTGGTTGTTGACTGTGATGATTCGCAAAAGGTCATCATCGTTGAAGGTCCAGATCCGTTTCTGTTTCTTCAGATTGGCAAAATGTGGAGGTCAACGCTATCAAGAGGAACAGTTATCAAGCAAGCTAGAAGTGCTCTACCATCAGTACAGCTCGCAGGTACAAATATGTGGCCCAAATATGTAACTGGGTTATCGCTGTGAAAGTGCTTCTTTAGGAAAATCACATGCCTGACGAGGTAATTCCACGTTAATGTGCACGAGAAAACCGATATCGCCCGAGTCGCTTCGACAAGGGCGATATCGGTTTTTCAAGTGCAATTTAACTTGGAATTACCTCGTCAGGCATGTGATTTTCCTTGAATCGCATAGTCCGATGAGTTACTTGAAAATTTAGTACTTTTGTTGATATTTTGCTAAGTTATAAATAGCGCGCGTAGTCTACAGTGGTGATTCCACTCTGAATCACCACTCCGTCTCAGCCAATCAGCATCTGATTTCGCAAATGCACCGTGCGATTCAGCTTTGGCTATGCGATTCTATAGGAAAATCACATGCCTGACGAGGTAATTCCACGTTAAATGCACGAGAAAACCGATATCGCCCGAGTCGCTTCGACAAGGCCGATATCGGTTTTTCAAGTTCAATTTAACGTGGAATTACCGAGTCAGGCATGTGATTTTCCTTGAATCGCATAGTCCGATGAATTACTTGAAAATTTAGTACTTTGGTTGATATTTTGCTAAGTTATAAATAGCGTGCGTAGTCTACAGTGGTGATTCTACTCTGAATCACCACTCTGTCTCAGCCAATCAGCATCTGATTACGCAAATGCACCGTGCAATTCAGCTTTGGCTATGCGATTCTAGAGGTAACTCTCATCTCCCGTCGTAGGCAATCGATAAAAATGGTAACAACTGGTGGCTAGCCGTCTACGCCACTAGATGTTTGGTGGCTAGCCGTCGACAGCGCAAGACATTTGCCATTTGGTGGCTAGCCGTTGACGGCTCAAGACATTTGGCGGCTAGCCGTTAGTCAGTGCACGACTGAAAATACTGCGGTGTGAGTGAATGTAAACAAACTGAAGTAGAAAATTAGCATATTAACAATAATTGCAGTCGCATCGTGTCTGAGAGGGAATAACTAAAGAAAATCACTTCAAAACCGTTCAGTAAAACTCGAATAGCTATTAACTTCACTAAACTTTATTCCTGTTTCATTCTTCATGTGTTGCTTTAAACTGCTTTGCTGCGCAGACATTGTCTGATTTTTGACACAACAACACTGGACTTAGCCTGATTTTCAGACGGTACGAGGTCGTCCTCTCACTTCCTCCCCCTCCCCGTCTGCCACACCGTGAACTTCGCAGGAAGTGTGACTGTAGTTTAATTCACCACACAACTACAGTACCGCCTGGAATTATTGAAGCATTGGGTCGTGGTCAAACCACGGTCATTGGACGCGGTATTACCTCACTATGGACGAGGCCTCGACCGCGGTCAAATTATTCACCGCAATGAAAGCAAATTATTCACCGCAATGAAATCCGCGGTCATGACACAATACTGTGTATAAGTTTAACAAAACATACATGCTTCAAACAGCAGGTAGAGAAGCACACTTCAGTGAAACTAAGACTTTAGAATCTTTTATTTTCGGTTCATTCAGAACTCTAACGGCGGGTAGAGATTTAGCACTCATCAGTGAAACTAAGACTTTAGAATCTTTCATTTTCACTTCATTCAGAACTCAAATGGCGGGTAGAGAAGAACTCATCGGTGAAACTAAGACTTTAGAATCTTTCATTTTCGCTTCATTCAGAACTCAAACGGCAGGTAGAGAAGCACACTTCAGTGAAACTAAGACTTTAGAATCTTTTATTTTTGCTTCATTCAGAACTCTAATGGCAGGTAGAGAAGCACTCATCGGTGAAACTAAGACTTTAGAATCTTTTATTTTCGATGAGTTCTTCGCTACCTGCTGTTAGAGTTCTGAATGAAGTGAAAATAAAAGATTCTAAAGTTAACAGCGGTGTTGAATAAAGAATGAAAAGAACGCTGAGTCATCGCGCCAAACTCGCACGTTTGTGATCATGACTGCTACATGAACATACAATGTATTATCTTATCTTCACACTAAAGTCAATGATTTCGGCGTGATAAAAATCTCAGCGGCCGTGGCTGCAGCCGTGACCGCAGCCATTACCGCAGTTGACCGCGGTTTTACTGCGGTAACACTGGGGTCGTTCTGAGGTAATACTGCGGTCGCGGTCATTGGATGCGGTAAAACCGCGGTAAATGCTTCAATAATTCCAGGTGGTACTGTACATGGACTCAACCTGGACTTTATGGGAAATGAAAAAGATGTCCAATAACATATTCTGGAGTTCTTTTATTAATGTGGATCCGTTTTTCAAAGGTCTCAAGAATTCTACGTCACGGCCGGAAGCGTGACATTTTCCACAACTGATTTGAATAATCATCGTATTTATAGGTCGTCAGTGTTTGTTTTGTTTTGAAATCACCTGGATAATTGCACCAGACATTTTCTACCTTCAGAATAAAATGTTTTGCAAGTTTTTATTTCATTTTCGTTTCATGTCTGAACAGTTTCACCTGATGCAGGAAATGCTTTGAGTTAATCTCTGCCGAAGTGAGAAGTTTTGGCTGTCAAAGGTTCGTTTATTTCACACACAAACACACAATAGGAAATATACATACAAAAAGAAAAGTTTGTGAAGGATACAAGAGATACAACCCAGAGGGGTTAATTACAAACTCTTGCACCCTATTTGTTATTTATGATTAATCTGAGATGGCTGGATAGGCACACAATTACTGTATTTATAATTACTGAGTTCATTCTATTCATGTACAAGAGAAATAGCTTTGTACACAAATATGAATCACGATGTGGAAATTAGATGCTTTTTGAAGTGTTTCTTAAAAAGTTTATTTGAAGAACTGTTTTTAATCTCTATTGGAATGTCATTCCAAGTTTTGACGGCAGCATATTTAACGCCGAATTTGCCATAGTTTAGATTTTGTTGTGGCAAAAAAGGTTTTTATTAGATTTAGAGTGAGTGTTGTAATTATGAATAAGGGACACATTGTTGAAATAACTCGAAAATATATCTGGAAGTTGATTGATAGAATGCCTATGCACTAAATCACCGAGTTGGAAGTCCACTATTTGAAATATATTAAAAATATTAAGCTTGTTGAATAAAGGTTTGCTTGGAGTTTTGAAATCGGAAAAAGTAATGACTTGAAGCGCTCGCTTTTGTAAAATGTGGATAGGTTTAAGCTTGGATTTATAATTACTGCCCCATATTAATGAACCATATGATACATGTACATGTATATATATATATATGAATATATAAGGTTGTAGTAAATATTTTTAAGAATATCCAAGCTAAGATAATGCCTGACTCTACATAAGACTCCAATTGTTTTTGCAATTTTTCATGATATAGAGTCTATTTGGGAATTCCAGGTAATATGTTCATCCAGGATTAAACCTAGAAATTTAGTTTGTACTACTCTGTTAATAGGCTGATGTTAATTGAATGTTAATGAATGTTAATTGCTGTGAGATCACACTGTATCAAATCTTCTGGAGTTTTTAACTTCATCACTTTGTGATGAGTTAATAAAATACCCCACCTGCAAAAATATGTGCTCTGCAACCTGTAATGGGACGGTAAAGTTAGTTGAACTTCAGTGAACTACCGGTAATACATTCAGTGCCGCGCACCGTGACTCGATCGCGAGAGTCTATGAATCTAACTTATACGGCTGACTAGTAGACATAAAACGTTTCAAAATGAACTACTCAAAACTCGGCTGCTGACACTAGATGGTAAATCTATTTTAGTTGAATACTTCTTCCTTCAGTACTGCCACGTAAACCAATGAACTGACTAATAAAACAAACATTTCAAAAGAAATTTCTCAAAACTCTGCCTAGACGAACATTTCAAAATAATTAAACTTCTCAAAATGCAAAACACTTCAAGTCAGCACATAAAAGGCTTCAAAATAAACTTCTTAACGATTTAGTGGCTAGCTGTTGGTGGCTCAGAACTTTTGGTGGCTAGCCGTCGACGGCGCTAGACTTTTGGTGGCTAGCCACCTATGGTTCAAGCTGTCTAGTGGTTTGGTGGCACTAACAGTAAAAGTTAGTGGCACTAACGCCGCTAAAAGCCGTTAGCGCCGTCTGGCGTTTAGTGGTGGGTGCAAAGTTTTTGAGCGGGACTAGATATTTTAGCTAATCGGCCTCGTGTAACGTTGTCTTAATGTTCAAATATATAATAAAAACTCCCAAATCACTTCAGCGTGAGTTCTACAGAATTTAATATCAATCTGTAATAACAAGCTGTAAAAGCTCTAGCCAAACAAGGACTTGCTTTCCCATTTGGCCATCAGCAATCGATCAGTTATAGAGCAATCAATAACAATCGATCAATTATTGGACAATCGATAACAATCGATGGTAATTAAGGGCAATCGATAAGGTCACAAACTTTTCTTTCATCGATTGTCCATCGATTTCCGATATCAATCGATAAATTGACATCGATTGTTATCGATTTTCATCGATTGCCTACGCCGGGTCATCTGTAAGAAATAATCTCTTTGATGATACACATGTTTATAAGTGAACCTCTTTTAAATTGCTTGAAATAGTTGACTTCTTATTTGCAATTCACAATTACATGAACATAGTCAGAGTATGTTACGATAACAATGTACCGGTACTTACAATACATGTACATATTTCATGTGCCATTATTGTTGATCAAACACATGCATCAATGTGTTTGGGTTTATTTACAGCTCAGCAATCCACAGACCCGGCACCAGAGAAAGTGGAGGTGTTTGTGAATGACAAGAGCATTCTTGTGGACCCTGGTTTTACAGTGCTGCAAGTATGCATATGATACAGAACTCTTTGGTTGACCATGTTGTACCAGTTCTAGCAGTTCATCATGAGAATTTTACCATAGTTTGACCTTAGTTAATTGTTGTACAGGCATGTGCTGCCGCAGGGATAGAGATCCCCAGGTATTGTTACCATGACAGACTCTCAATTGCTGGCAACTGTAGGATGTGTTTGGTTGAAGTGGAAAGATCAATTAAGGTATGCATACTCTACATTGTGTGCCAACATGAATTAGATGAATTACTAGGGAAATGTTTTCATTTGTGCATACTCATAGTTTGTCACAGTGCCCTTGGATACGTTGTACAGTATATTATATTGATGTACAAACAAATAGAGAGTAACTTTTTAATAATAATAATAATAATAATGTTTTTCTTAAATGCATTAAACTCGTGTCTCAGTGCATTTTACAGAATATGATTAGAAATATTTAACTAACAATGATGAAAGCAATCTACATGTATATATAGCCATAATTATGCCCTTGGAAGATAAAATTTTAGGAAATAAAAATATATATTTTAGGAAATAAAAATATTTTGAGTTCTGTCTTACATTTAAAATTAACAATGTCAGCAGATTGCTTTAGATAAGTGGGTAGACTGTTCTAAAGTTTAGGTGACTAGATTGTTAGCAGATCATGATTGCAAAGAGCATGAAGGAACATAACGATGTAGGAGTTGTGTGATATATATGGGTGCCATTTCATTAAGAGCTTTTTATAAGCATTATAAGTAGGATTTTGAATTTAATTCACTGTTCGATTGGGAGCCAATGAAGCGGCTTTAGGATTGGTGTTATATGTTTGTGTTTCTTGGTTCGTGATACTAATATGGCGGCTGTATTCTGTACTCGTTGTAATTTAGAGAGATCACATGAAGAAAGCCTGTAAATAATACTATTACAATAATCCAGTCTTGTTGTCACAAAAGCATGGATTAGGCAATCATTGACAGTAAAGTATAATTATTGTTTATAAGAAAGGAGTGCATGTTGATAATCTACTTCTAAAAGCTAGGAGCTGTCTGTATATTTTGCATACCGTATTTTATCACGTACAAGCCGCACCCCACGTATAAGCCGCACCCCTAACTTCAGCCTGATAAACAGAAGCTTGTTTTTCCCGAAAGGTTTAAGGAAAAACCTTGTGTATAAGCCGCACCACAAAACTCAGTAAGAGTAGTCTTGTGTTTCGAGTTCATAAATGCCCGTAATTGAAGCAAAACTCTTCATAAGAGATCGTCATATCACAACAAGGAATTGGTTACAACTTCCTTGTCCTTTGTGTATATTTTAACCTGCTGTCTTTAAATCACTTCAGAATTCTTCTGCTGTTGTTCCCCCATTAACCAACAACATATTTAAGGAACTTCATTCCTTTAAGCGCACAAGAAAGTAAGATTTTCTGGCGAAACTGTATGAGCACTTGTCTGAGTCTGTGGTCCGCCATCTTGGATTTTCAAGGAGGCCTGGGGCGAGAGTTTTCTCAAACGTCCGAGATCGAGCGTGAGCTCCGAAGTTGAACATGAACTCGATGAGAATTACACTTTATTTGAAAATTTGAAGGCTTCCATGACCAATTAAGGTCTTTAACAAGGAACCATTCGAGGAGTTATCAGAGAAGATGACAGGCAACTGGACAGCTAGTTTTCTTTGGAAAGCGAAGGAGATGAGTTTGAGTAGAAATCTTGCCGACACTCGTGTTCTGTGAATTGAATGTGCCATTTCTATTGTTCATATGGCTTTGTTTACGGTCATTGCAAAAAAAGTTTTCTAAAAACACTCGCATATAAGCTGCACCCCCAACTTTGTGGCAATTTTTTGTTACTTTCAAAATCTGAAAGTCAAAAAAGGTGCGGCTTGTACGTGATAAAATACGGTACTTGTAACTATACTACTGAACATTTAGATTCACTTTTTTCAGAGCCTAATTCTATCTATTTACCTGTGCATCAGAAGAATGGGGCTGTACCTGTTAACTAAAGATAAATATTTAAGCTGCAACCCTCACTTGGAAGAATGCCTTGGAAGACCAGAGCTTTACCACAGAGACTTGCATTGGAGTTCCAGTCACGTTTTTGGAATAATATAGCTTTTCTTAACCGAGAGGGGACTAGTGACTAATTTCCATATTGAATTTTATTCATGTGCACTACTAACAAAGTTGGACTTGGAAAAACTTCGCTGAGTTGCACGATTAGAAGCGGAGAAACTCTGAACCAAACTGACTTTTATAGAGTTACTACCATTTGCAAGCTACCGTTAAGCGTGAACCTTTTTCCGCGTTCGTTTATGTTTGAAACTAGATGTCTGGCATCCCAAACCTTTGCAATTCGTCGGCAAACTAATTAGTTTCAACCTTGATGTTTAAAACCTTTGATATGTCTTCTACCGTCGTGCAACTCAGATTATGCCAAGAGACAGTTGTTGTCTTGCATCTCTCATAATTCTGAGCGTCCAAAACTTTAACTTGAACCGACATTTATACGATTTAGCGAAAATCTAGCTGAAAAGTTTCCAAACCTGAATCCCACTCGCTGAAACGTGAAGGCGGGACATGTCAAAGGTTGTCATTATCGCGGTTAAATTGCAAAGGTTTGTGCCACCAGACGTCTAGGTTTCAAACTTAAACGAACGCGGAAAAAGGTTCACGCTTAACGGTAGCTTGCAAATGGTAGTAAAACCGAACTAAAAGAAACCAGATAATAGGATTTCAACTCTCACTTTATATTTAGAAGAACATTTCTATGGAAGAGTGAAGCGATATCTGTCAAAAGTGATGAAAGAGAATCTCTAACTTGACAAGAAAATTATGGAAGTAAGTTAATTATAAATCAGCTTCTATAAATAATCTGACAGCAAAGGAGTTGTGTAGGAAGGATTGCTTTTAATAGATCTATAGAATTATAAAGCGCAGGGAGGACAAGAAAAACTGCCAAAAATGGCTGTGAATAAAATCATTCTCAAACAGGTATTACATGTATAAAACTCAAAAAGTTATCAGCTGTCAGTGTCAGTTTTGTTACATAATTTGTACCGTTCTCATGCCCAATAATATCCGATTAAAAGCATAGTAAAATCAGTCATTGTCCCGAACATTGATAAAAACTTGTGGATCTTACGGATTTTCGCAATTGTCTGTATAATTATGTGAACAAAACATGAGTGAATAGAACTGTACACCTGACTACACGATTATTTACCTGCATTAAGAGTCTTAAGTACGATAAAGTCAAAGAGTAACAAAAGCCTTATTGGGGCAACTGCAGAATACCCTACCCAAGCACTGTATGTGCTTCTTCAATGGTCCTGTGAACTAATACAAACCTTATGCCTACATTTAAAAACACCCTAAACGTCTACAAAGGGTGCTCACTTAAAGTTAGGGTTTTTAGAGCTATGGTCACTAAATTTAGATCACTGAACACAGATAAACTAATGATTCTTAAATAGTCCTGTGAACTAATCCAAACCCTACCCCTACATTTAAAAACACCCTAACTATCAACAACAGGTGCTCACTAATTTAGGGTTTTTAGAGCTATAGTCACTAAATTTAGATCACTGAACAACACAGAAAAATAATGCTGCTTCGATGGTCCTGTGAACTAATACAAACCCTACCCCTACATTTAAAAACACCCTAACCATCAACAAAGGGTGCTCACTAAGTTAGGGTGTTTAGAGCTACATGTACATGTAGTCACCAATTTAGGATGTTCAGGGCTAAATCACTAACACAGACTAATCCTCCTTCAATAATCATGTGAACTATTCTAAACCCAAATCCAACATTTAAAATAACCCTAACATCAGTTAACATAACTTCCCTTTTAGAATCTTAAAAATAAACCAGATTTACAAAAATGAACACTTAATGGTTTAAAATAAATTTGAACCAAAATTTTTTTTAACCACAACTTTTTTTAACCACAACATAGCCAACAGAGATTGTAAACTATGGGAGAGAATCACAATCAGCAGATTTAATACAGCCCTGGATGACTTATTACATGTACCTCCTATTAGATCTCGCCAGCTCCAGGATAGAGGCCACTGGTATATTGTCCCGCGAGTCAAAATGGAGTGCTTCAAAAACATCTTTGTTAATGGTGCCTGTTCAATTTCATCTAGTTCTTGACGGCTTAACTTTGATTATTGATTGTTATTATTATTATTATACTTGTTTATCACTTGATTGTAAATAGAGCATGTCTGTTGTTCTTTAGTGTTACCCCGGTATTAATAAAGACATTTTTATTTTCAGAGATCAGTAGAGCACAGCACATTTGTTTCTGTTGTTAATTGTTTTAAATTTCATGTGACAACCTTCTGGAAATTTAGGTATAATTAAATATATGTGAACTCATCTTAATTATCACAGCCTGTTGCTTCATGTGCAATGCCAGTCATGAAGGGAATGAAAATAAAGACTGACTCACCAATGACAAGGAAGGCAAGGTAATAAAAGTACTCATGCATGTTGCCTCGCATACATTTGTAGCTATTAATAAAACTACATGCAGGCCTGGATATAAGTTGTCTTACTTGGCAGGACATTTGTTCTTCCAAACCTTTCTTAAAATTGGTCAGATACATATCAATATTGATTGAACATTAATTAGCATAATGTAATTTGCGTACAGAAAGGTACACATCATGTCAGTCACTTGATTTGGAATGTAATGGTGATATTGAACATAACATTTGAATTCAGATTAGCAATTACTTATTCCACAGAATATCAACATTTACTTTTTATTTTCATTTTTGTCTGTATGTTATCCATGTTCTTAAAGGGGCCGTCTCACCCACAGTGATTAGCTCGCTCACATAGCATAGCGGCCATTTTCGATGCCATCGAAATCCTGTTTTGTGGTAGTGGTTTTAATCTTCTCTACATCTCTGCCATCCTTCCAGCTATCGTCAAAAAAATAATACTAGGCTGAACCTTTTTTATTGCTCTTCCTATTGAGCCTCTCATTTAGTGTTTTAAATTACACAATGTAGTTGGTCATGCAAATTTTAGTTTTATTTCAGGTGGCCGGTAGTTCTCTGATGGATGTCCGTTTGTGTCCACGATTTCCACCTACAACATAATAATAATAATAGGCCATATTTATATAGCGCCATATACCACAGTTTCATGGCGCTTTACATTTTACTGACATACAGTACCGCCAAGAAACATATGTACATTTATCGCGATTTGCTCGCGAGCAGATCGCGATCTGCTCGCATCCTGCTCGCGATCACATCGCAAAATGATCGCGATCACATCGCAAAATGATCGCGATCAACTGGTGATCGCGGTCACAGAATCGATTCTCAATAGAAAAAACTCAATGTATCTGACTGCAATTTCTGACCGTTTAGCAAAATGTTTAATTCGAAGCAGTTGGCTTTGTTTGTTGACGGCGGTGTTGAGTAAGAAAGACAACGCAACGAGTGTGAACGAGAATAAAATCTTTTGGTCAAAGATTGTTCTTAAAGAATGTTTATTTCGAAGCAGTTGGCTCCGTTTGTTAATAAGAACGCGAACGGTGGTATTGAGTAAGAAAGACAACTCATGAGCGGGCCGACTGTCTTGAAGAATGTTTACTTCGAAGCAGTTTGTGAATACAATAATTGTGTGGATGAATTCTGGTGGTCTTGTCCTTTATTATTATGAATGTTGAACGCAATATGCTAATTTCGCACCAGTTCTTGTCAATGTAGTAACGGAAGCTAAAATAATTCAAGTATAGACGTTTTTGTGCGTCTTTCATTAGAAACGTGGCTTTAGAAACGGCTTCAAACCTGGTTTCAAAACTCATTTCAAACTTCACGTTCCCATAAATTTTGGCTCATAAAGTTTCAGCGATTTTGACAGACCTGTCAAAAATCGAGACTAATTGCACGTGGGAATTACCCTACATTATGACGTCACGGCTTGTTTATGAGGGGGACAGAATCGACTTGAACAATAGAATTTTGAACTAAATCTGCTCTGCTGAGGAAAATTTAACTTCGAATTGTCTGGTTTCCAGATATCAGCTGTATCAATGTTTATCTCACAATATTTACCGTATTTGGTGGCTGTTAGCGCTATTCTACGTTCTTCAAAATGCATTTGATAGCGATTTCCTTTGTGTTGTTGCTGTTTTGTCCCTGTTTTGTCCCCCTCCCACGACCGTGATCCTTAGCGTTTAAACAATAGATTGTTTTGATATGACGTCATAGTGATATAGGTCAATTCAGACTCCGAGAAGTTGAGATTTTAATTTCGAAAACATGCCTTTCATAGCACTGCAAACATTTGCAATGAATTTAACCGAAACCTCTAACAACACAAGGATTGAAACTACAGAAGCAAAAGTTTATTTGCTGTTTTGCTTTGCGCTTTAAGCGGGTCCCGCACCGCTGTTCGGGGAACTAAGTAATATTAGCGAGCGGCCGTTGTTTTGTGATTATTTTGTTTCGCTAGTTCAGGATTACATAATTATTTTATGCTAGTTCTAGAATATTTGGTATAGATTTTCAGTAAGGTTATCAGAAGAAATGCAAGGACGCATTACAAGCAAGCTGTGAAGCAGGATGGATAGAAGTGCCTTCCCCAACAAACAAACTGCAGTGTTGAATAAAAGAACACAACTCTTCCAAGTGTGAAATGATCGAGAATACACTTTTTCCGAATTCTGGACGGTGTCTCAACAACTGTCTCGAGAAGTTTTAATTTTCGGAAGCACTTTTGTCTTAGTCAACAGTAATACACGAACAGTGGTGGGACTCAATAAAGAACAAAACTCAAGCGCCTGAGTGTTTGCTAAAAGATTGGGCTTGATTTCTAATATACATGTACATTTGTAAGATGTGAAATAAGCGATATTCCATTGCTGTAAAAAGTGAAATTTCACTTTTACAAATGTAGACCTTAACGGAGACGTTAATATTTATTTGGTGAATGACAGGCACTATATGAAGCTGTATTCTCACAAGATCATATACAAAGTTATGGTTAAGCAACGTGGAATCAGAATTGCTTCGTTTTCTGCTCAACTTACCATGTTTCATACACTTCATATTCTTACACATGTAAAGGTAGAAAGAAAAATATTTTACTGCGACTTTTGCTTGTGGCCGTTTGCTCGCGATCAGCTTTTGATTGCAAGCAGATCGCGAGCAAGGTGCGAGCAGATCGCGAGCAAGGTGCGAGCAGATCGCACTTCACGATCGCAATCTGCTCGCGATCAAATGTACATATGTTTCTTGGCGGTACTGTATCCCATCAGTGAATTTTTTGGACTGCTGTTAGGGCGCCAATGGCTGCCACGCAGTTTACAATGTTGACTGTGTGGTTAGTACAATGGCTAGGCTGCTGTACCGGGTGACAATCCCCTTCTCTTTTTTGAGTAGTACAACAGGTTCTTTCATGTCCCCTTCAAATACTGGTTAGAAGTAGAAGGAGCCAAGGCCAACGGCTTATAAACGTCCCTGCACAAGGACGCGGCCAGGTTCGAACCCCCGACCTCCCGCACTCTAAACCGTGCTCTACGAACTGAGCTAACCAGTGAGGCGGTAAACATGGAAAAGCTGTTCTGACCATTAATCATTATATGTAAAGATATATTAGCGATTAGTTAGAGTATCTACTATCTTTGAGCCGATTTGGGTTTTTGAACACCTGGCTTACGGGATCCAGCTTACGTGACCACAATTTGCAACAAAACTCCACTTGAAGAACAGTTTCCTAAAATAATTTTCAGGGCTTTGGCGTTTAACTTGTGGAAACAGGTCTTTCTCTGGTTTCGAAGGGCAGAATTCAGGCTTTTAGACAGTGATTTTGCTGAGATTTTCGGATTCACCGGGTTGATCATTTGAAGTTGATAGTCGCACGAAGTTTGACAAACAAAGCCGCCGAGTCTGCATGATAATAAATTCCTATTCAAGCGAGCTGTTATTTGTTCACTGTTCTCTCTTGAACTGGTTCTCTGGCACCAGCAACGAGATTGCCTGCTAGCAGATGATCTCTCTCTCTCTCTGCAGGGAAAAATAATACTGAGGGGAGAAACCTCTTTTCATAATTATTAGTATTCTCTGTTTATAGTACTGATGACAGGGTTCGGAAGCGACGGGTGAGCGGTATAAACAAAATATTACAGTCAACGAAACTCCGCTTTGTCGATCCAAAAAGAATTGAGGAATTTCCTTAAATCATTTCGATGGCTTCGGCGTTTAACTTGTGGAAACATGTCTCTCTCTCTGGTTTCGAAGGGCTTTCGCACAGTGATTTCGCCCGAGATTTTCGGATTCACCGGATCGATCAAAGTTTATACTTGCATGAAATTTGACAACGGTGAGAGCCGCCGTGATAATAATTTATCATTGAAACGAGCTGTAATTTGTTCACTGTTCTCTCTTGAACTGGTTCTCTGCTCTGCCAGCAACGAGATTGCCTGCTAGCAGATCTCTCTCTCTCTCTCTCTGTCTGCAAGTAAAAATAAAACCGAGGAGAGAAACCCCAGAGAAACCTCTCGCTTTCATAATTATTAGTATTAGTTACCTGGAGAGAGTGTTCTCTGTTTATAGCAGCGACGGGTGAGCTGTAAATGTTATAGTACAGCCAAGTACTGCTGTATAACACTTTCAATTGTTGACTTCACATTCACCTTGTAAGGTACTATTAGTTTCATCAAGGTCATCCATGTTCAAATTAAAATTATCATGTTACCAACATAAACTAATACGCTTTGTACAGTTCGTGAGGTTCCCGCCATGAACAAAGGGTCAAAGTCCCAGATATAAACAATAACAAAAGCATGCTAAGCACTGTGGGTGAAACGGCCCCTTTAAGATAAGGTAGAGCTTCAGATCCCTCGATTTTTCTGAAATAATAACAAGTTCTAACTTCTCTGTAAGTTGCTGTTCTATCTGAAACTTAAATATTACAAGTCCATAACAGATACCAAATTGCAAACATCTATACAGGTTGTTAACACAGACCAATTGAGGTTTTTCTTATGTGATTCAAAGCCATTCCAATTTACTGGTTTGCCCAAGTTAATTGCCATTGAAATCAATATATCAATCAACATATGAAAAGCACCATCAAGATATTTTCGACAGTGTCAAACCATGAATTGACAATTCGAGGTCTGTCTCCTCTTCTCTGAATAACTCACAGTGCTAACTCACAAAGCATCAACATTTTGGGGCAGGATAACTTGTTATCTGAGGCTGAGGAAGAGATTGTGGGTTTAGCTGATCTCCTTTTCTTGTAACTCTTTGGGGGTTTCTGATTTAATCTGCTTGGTTTACTAGTATGCCATGACTTAACAGCTTCTGTTGGGTCATACTTCTAAAGGGGTGGTCCCTCAGAGGAAGATAACGAAAACTGAAGAAGTGAAGAACTTTTGCACAATACAACATCTAAAATATATTGCGCATATAACTCGTCTTGGAAATGATTGTCTTCAGAAACAATTTCTGTTTTGTATATCTGATAATCCTTACGGTCGTTGGAGAAAGTTCATTAGCGATTGGTATTGACGAGAGTAAATTACGAAAGACGATGATGAATAAGAAAGAATTTAAGCAACTGATGGATCATGTTTTCTAACATAGAAAACATGTACATGTATCTTTGCAGAAGCACCTCAAGAGAACTGAGTTCTCGATAGGAAATATGATGATGATGATGAGTCATGATCATCAGGATGTCATCAGCAGTTTTTTGAGAGAGTGCTGATCTTGTACCTGTCTTCACTCTCTTCAAGCTATTGAAAAACCTTTCAACGGTGGCATTTGACATGGGCAGAAGGCCCAAGAAGAGTTCCTGCGTTCCTCTACTCTGAATGTTTCTGTGAAGGTTTTCTAAATCAGCTCTCACTGCAGTTATAGGAACATCAATCACAGCACACTGACTTAGAAAGCCGCAAGCTATAAAAAGGAAACACTGAGCTTTCCATTTAGTTCAACACATGCGCAGATTGTACATAATTTTCTAACTAACCAATCAGGGACTCTTGTTCCCATGGTAAAAATCAAAGTAAAAGCAAAAGCATGACACAATTAAATTTAATTAGTTAATCTTTACAAAACATTTTTGCAGTATACATATTATTCACAATCCCTGCTTTTCGTGTAATTGGCCCCAAATCACTAGGGGGTTCATGGGGCATGACCCCCCCCCCCCCCCCCCCCCCCCACACACACCCACACAAAAGAATTAGTACTTGTGCATAATTAAAGTATGCCCCCATTCTATCCAAAGTTTGTCTATGAAAACATATTGCATATTATTATTCGCGATATAAAATTTGCATAAGAAAAACTTTCCCAGAGTCTCTGGAAGTGAAATGAACAAATGAACAATCTCAGCTAATTAGTAGATGCCGTAATGTGTACCTTCATAAACATGTCTGTCTACACTCTTTTGGAACTCCAGATTGTCTTCAAATGTTTTATTCTTCAGAGCTTTTATTAAACTAAGTATCTTTTTTTGTGCTGTACTCTAAATATTTTACTGTCGGAGTAATATTGTTTTTTCTTAGCATAGGCTTGACACTGAAACTGTGACTAATTCTGTGAATTACAATATTCTGCCATTGACATTCACGGCTGAAATCCAGCCAAGACTAGACACTGCAAGTGTCATGCATGCTACTATGGTTCATTTTTTTTGTATTTTATTACTTTAATAATGACATATAACAATTACATGATTTGAAAAACTATACATTTTTTTCCAGTTACAATTTTTTTTATACAATTTAACAGACGAAAATAAATATAAACAGAAGAAAACAAAATACGAGTAGGAATCCATGTAATAAATTATTAGTTATTATTAATAAAACATTTTTTCAGATACAATGTAATATATCATTTGTTTAAGGTGGCAGCCACAGTTCCTTTTTTGAGGCAGTAAGAGGTCCCCATTTTTTTAAGTGAATTTCAAGAGTATTTCTTTATCTCGCAATGAAACGTTCAGTTTCATAGTTCATTTTAGTTTTAAGTAGAAAAGCCTTAATCGACAATGGTGATTTTTTCAGTTTGCTACTGTAAATGTAATATTTTGCGATTAGGATTAAGTGATTAACTAAAATATAATTTTCTTTTAAATCAATAATTCCAAAAAGAATATCCTTGACATCAAAAGATGTTTTTATTATGTGATGTTTCTCTAGCCAACTACATGTACATGTATACAGTCTGTTCCAAAAAATTCTAACTGTTTCACAATAAACAAGAAGATGTGCTATGCTTTCATTTTCATTATTACAGAAAAAAACACAACGGGAGGCAGTTTTCCCGATTTTAAACAGAAGCTCGTTCGTATAAAGTATTTGATTTAAAATCTCATATAATTGAAACTCACGTAATTTAGCATCAAGGGTAGATTTGAACAGCAGTGAATAAATAGCTTTCCGATCCAACGTAAAATTTTCAGTGTTATAGGTTTGTTCGCATTTGCCCATGGCTGTTGGCTCAGTTGTTTCATTGAAACTATTTTGTTATAAATATTTCTTGATTTACATTTACTTATGGCAAAAACTTCATCGACCATTCACAGATAAAAAACGTTTGGATTGAAAACCTCTTCCAACATATAGGGTTGGATACCTTTCATGAGTTTTTGCCATTCTTGTGGAATTGCATTTAAAAGACTCATAAGTATAAACATGTCGATAGGTGACAGGTTAGATACAAAAGGTAGTCTGGTTACTTTAATGTTCCCTTCACAGTCATAAAAATCTCTAATTTTATGCAGCCCACAGTCAACCAAACTTTGCTTATAAACTGACTTTTTATCAATGCATACAAATTTATTATTCTAGATAACTTTGTTTGCTATTTCCTCCAATGTGGAAGGTTCGGCTTTGTTCAAAGAAGACCATGTTTGTATACATTCCATATAGAATCTTGGCAAGGAGAGGGGTAGCTTAGAATATTGAAAGGTACAGTGAAATAAGAATTTTCCACCGACTTTATTTAACCCTTTCAGCCCTGAGTCTTTGGAGCTGATTTTTAGCTATTTCTAGACCAAACAGAACCCTCCCCCCCCCCCCCCCCCCTAAGTAAACTGTAGTCATTGTTACCATGGAATTTTCAACTGACCTATACTACTGGGGGCTCAAAGTTTTTAGACGGCCATTTTGAAAGCAGTTGCGGATTACTAGGGAGCTGGCGGGAAGTTTGTTTGGAGGAATACTGAGAATTTAAGGCTTTTTAAAGCCTTTTTCACCATTTATAGAGTGCTGGAGGACATCATTAAGTCTGATGAGAGCTTCAATCAGCTACTTATTCTCAAAGAACCGAGTCTGTGCCAGTTCATTGTGATGGAGAAAGAGCCTCATTTCCCACTCATGAATGGGCCAGGACGTCTTCTGTCACTTTAGCGTGGGCTTTATAAATGGGGGTCTGGAGCCACCTACATGTATCATAGCTTTTTGGAATATTGGACAACATTTACTTGCCATTGATTCCAATGTGAAGCTATTAGGTCGAAATGGCTTTAGACTCGGTATATATTTTGAAGAATGAAGATGGGGGAGTGCTATGCCGCCGGTGGATTGGATTTCCCGGCATGCTTTGCAGTCAGAGTGGTTGAATTTAGCTTGCTCTGAAGTGCTTATGGAATGGTGGCTTGGTACTGGGCAAGTTTCAGTGTTCAGGGACAAAGTGAGGTTAGTGGAAACTTGAAAGCCTATATTTGATGTGAAACATGCATTTTTGTAAGAAAATTTAGAATCTGAGGAGAAATTTTTTTTTCTGTAAGTGTGATTTTAGTCTTTTTTCTGAAATGAAATAATGTAAACTGTAGTTAACTTCTGCAAAGAAAGCTTTAGATGAAATGATTCAATTTTAATAAGCCTAAATGCAGTGTCAGTAGGATCATTTGTCTATACATTATGCTGTGTGTCAATCTCAGGGCCTTGCTCTTTCAACTTAGCCAGACTGAAATCCTCAAAGCAAGTAACCAGTAAAACACAACAAATGTTGTGTTTGGGGCTGAAAGAGTTAAGTAGAAATCGAGTACGTGTTTCCACAATGAAGTATCTCTTAATGCAGATTATTCTCTGTGTTTCAACCATAGACTCACTATCGGGCATATTTAAACCTCCATTTTCAATTTTATTCATCAATGCACGTCTTTTAACTTTATCCTTACCTTTCCATATAAATGGGAAAAAAAGAGTTTCTTTCTTTAAAAACATCTCTTTACCCACAAGAAATAAGGGCAACACGATATATAATTTTTGGGATAGCAAACAACATTATAATTTGTATTTTCCCTATTACTGTGAGACCTCTCCAATTCCAACTATTTAATATTATCTTAATCAACTTTAATGGAGATTCAAAATTTAATTTCTGGGATAGTACGTGGTCATAAGTGGAAAAAATGCCTAAAATTTTCACTGCATTTTTTATTTCTTTGATGTGCAGCTCCTCATTTGATGCCACCATTGAACCTAGAAGTAAGATTTCCGTCTTATCATGATTCACTTTGAGTCCCGAAAAACTGCCAAACTCCTTAATTGTTTTCTTTAACGTATGATATGCTGGTTTATTATTTTAAAAGACGGTCATGTCGTCAGCAAAAATAATTAGTTTAATGTCTTGATTATCAATATTTATGCCTCATATTTCCTTTTTTGTCCTTATGTCTATAGCGAGTACTCCTAATATTATTATAAATAAATATGGAGAGAGGGGGTCTCCCTGACGAACACCTCGTTGTAATTCAAAATATGGTGAAGTGTAACCATTGTCGGTTATGGAGCTAGATATGTTTCGATAAAATGTTGAGATCCATTTTATGAGAGAGCTTCCAAAGTTAAACACTTTTAGGGTTTTTATCAAAAAATCCCAATTCACTGAATCAAAAGCCTTTTCGAAATCTATTGTTAACAAGCCAGAGCAGCCTTTCAATTTAGTAGTATCATCGATTGCATGAACTGCATCGAATATTGTTCTTCCCTTAACAAAGGCATTTTGGTTATGGTGAATCAACTCAGGTAATACTTTTTCTAGCCTTTTTGCAATTGCTTTTGATGCAATCTTAACATCCACATTAATAAGAGATATTGGCCTCCAGTTCTTAATCAATCGTCTGTCTTTATCCGTTTTTTTGTAACAATATTATAATAGCTTGCTTTTGCGAAGTAGAAAGCTTACCCTGTTTATAGGAGTAATTTAAACAATCTACTAAGAGTTTTCCAATCTGTGGCCAGAACAGCTTGTAAAATTCTGCCGTTAAACCATCATTTCCTGGGGTCATTGTTATTTTTAAAAGTCTAAAGGATATTAAAACATTCTGCCTGATTAAGATCACCTTCGCACAAATTTCGTTTCAGTTGTGAAAGTTTATGAATTTTAGGGTTAGTTAAGAAAGGGCAGGATAGTTCATCAATACACACGTCTAAATTATCACGTTGGAAATTCAGAGACTGTAAAGATCAGAATAAAAATATTGTATCTTGCTCATAATAGTCTTTGGGTTTGTTGTTTCTTTGCCATCTGTCCTCAATAATCTTCTTATTGAACTTTCTTTCTTTTTAGAGTTTTCAAGGTTTAAAAAGTATTTGTTTTCCCCCCCGCCGTATTCATACCAGGATGCGCGTGAACGTATAATCGCTCCTTTAACAATATAGTCAGACTCATGCTCGTATTCCATTTTAGCACATATTTCTAACTCTTCTAAGTTGATCTCAGCTGTTGGTGATTGCACATAACTCTTTGTATGATTTCAATTTTGTTTCAATCAACTGCATTTTTCCTCTTTTTTTTTGGAGCTTTCTTTTTGCTGTAGTCTCTTGGCAGATTTTGTACTTCAACCAATCCCATTTTACTCTTAAATCGCTAAAATTATTTGTCTCTTATGAACCATTCGTGGAATTTATTTTATTTGTATATTTTTCATCTTCTAGTAGAGAATTATTAAATTTCCAAAATGACGGGCCATATTTGTTTTCATCTAAGCTATTCATATCAATTATTACCGCTGAATGGTCTGTTTTTATAGCAGTTTTAATGTCTGTCTATGTCGTCTTGGAGTGAGTTGCTAACTAACCAGTAATCAAGCCATCTTTGGTTCATTTGATTTTACATTCATATTAAATAAATGCGATATTGGTTGAGTGACAGAATTTTCCCATTCCAATAACTCCTCCCTATGCCTTGACGAATGGATAATTTGGTGTTTTATGTTTACTTGTCAAATTTCATCTAATAAGTATGTTTGGGACACAGTCTTTGATGTTTCCAAGGGCAACTGCTATGTCGCCCTGTGAGAACATTGGCACATGATTGGCTGATTGTAGACTTATTGTTACATCGACTGGCACCATTCCCACCGGGGAATACATGACGTACCGGTACATGTAATAAAAAATGTTTGCAAATGAATGCAATATACATGTAGGGCGATTTTCAAACAACTGTCTTTTTTAAGTTTACTATCATAATCTAGGAGCCTTTTAGAAGAAAACCGAAATTACTGGTTAGAGCTTAATCATTTTTCTTCTCGGACACCATGCTTGGACACCATGTCTGAGCAAATAGTAAAATTGAAAGGACATTTGCTGAACTTGGTCGGACATATGTCCGATGTCCAGCAGTTGTTTCCAGCCCTGTATACGTGTATGTTGTATAGGCTATTAAACTGTAGATGTCAATGTGCAATCATTACAGAGCTAGTTGTATGAATATGACCTTTACCATTTGACAGGACTTTCAAATGTTTTGTTGTTACAGGGAAGGTGTAATGGAGTTCCTACTAATGAACCATCCACTGGATTGTCCTATTTGTGACCAAGGTGGTGAATGCGACTTACAGGACCAATCCATGGCCTTTGGTAGTGATAGGAGCCGCTTTGTAGACAACCAGTTCTCTGGAAAGAGGTATGTACATGTTGTGGGGCAATTCTGAACACCGGGGCAAATATTTTTGAACTGGGGCAGATACTTTTGAACTGGGGCAATTATCAAGATTCTAAAAAGGGATTTTATTTTTTGGGGATTCATAAAAAAATAGGTTTTAGGTTTTTTTTGGGGGGAGGGTTCAAAAAAAAAAAAATCACCCTCCCCTCCCCAGGAAAATTTGTTTTCACCATCTCCTTCCCTTCCTTCCCTTCCTTCCCTTCCTTCCCTTCCTTCCCTCCCTTCCCTCCCTTCCCTTCCCTTCCTTCCCTTCCTTCCCTTCCTTCCCTTCCTTCCCTTCCTTCCCTTCCTTCCCTTCCTTCCCTTCCTTCCCTTCCTTCCCTCCCTTCCCTCCCTTCCTTCCCTTCCTTCCCTTCCTTCCCTTCCTTCCCTTCCTTCCCTCCCTTCCCTTCCTTCCCTCCCTTCCCTTCCTTCCCTCCCTTCCCTTCCTTCCCTTCCTTCCCTTCCTTCCCTTCCTTCCCTCCCTTCCCTTCCTTCCCTTCCTTCCCTTCCTTCCCTTCCTTCCCTTCCTTCCCTTCCTTCCCTTCCTTCCCTTCCTTCCCTTCCTTCCCTTCCTTCCCTTCCTTCCCTTCCTTCCCTTCCTTCCCTTCCTTCCCTTCCTTCCCTTCCTTCCCTTCCTTCCCTTCCTTCCCTTCCTTCCCTTCCTTCCCTTCCTTCCCTTCCTTCCCTTCCTTCCCTTCCTTCCCTTCCTTCCCTTCCTTCCCTTCCTTCCCTCCCTTCCCTCCCTTCCCTCCCTTCCCTCCCTTCCCTTCCTTCCCTCCCTTCCCTCCCTTCCCTCCCTTCCCTCCCTTCCCTCCCTTCCCTTCCTTCCCTTCCTTCCCTTCCTTCCCTTCCTTCCCTTCCTTCCCTTCCTTCCCTTCCTTCCCTTCCTTCCCTTCCTTCCCTCCCTTCCCTCCCTTCCCTTCCTTCCCTTCCTTCCCTTCCTTCCCTTCCTTCCCTTCCTTCCCTCCCTTCCCTTCCTTCCCTTCCTTCCCTTCCTTCCCTTCCTTCCCTTCCTTCCCTTCCTTCCCTTCCTTCCCTTCCTTCCCTTCCTTCCCTCCCTTCCCTTCCTTCCCTTCCTTCCCTTCCTTCCTTCCTTCCCTTCCTTCCTTCCCTTCCTTCCCTTCCTTCCCTTCCTTCCCTTCCTTCCCTCCCTTCCCTTCCTTCCCTTCCTTCCCTTCCTTCCCTTCCTTCCCTCCCTTCCCTCCCTTCCCTTCCCTTCCTTCCCTTCCTTCCCTTCCTTCCCTTCCTTCCCTCCCTTCCCTCCCTTCCCTCCCTTCCCTCCCTTCCCTCCCTTCCCTCCCTTCCCTTCCTTCCCTTCCTTCCCTTCCTTCCCTTCCTTCCCTCCCTTCCCTCCCTTCCCTTCCTTCCCTTCCTTCCCTCCCTTCCCTCCCTTCCCTCCCTTCCCTTATACTTATACCTTTCATTCAGATGTAATACCAACGTACCGAACTCACCGGGATTCGAACTCAGCAGCTCTGCCTTGACACGCCCAATTTTCCACTGACTAATGCACTGCACCACACAAGCGCTTGTTGATTTCACCGCCACCGTTTATTCTATAAGTGACTAATTGTCGAACCCAGTCCCTTTCATTATGCGCGCATGCGTACTGCTAACAAAATCGGACTTCGAAACTCTTTAGAAAATATGACATGGCGATAATAATTAAAACCTGGACGAAACTGTAACACATGAACTTTGTGTTGACTGCATTTTATGAAAACTGCAGCAACTCAAGGGAAGTAAGAAAGCTAAATCCAGAAAAATACATTGTTTATACAGTACCGCCGGGAATTATAGGGACATTTACCGCGGCTGTACCGCATGCAATGCCCGCGGTTTTACCGCGAAAAACCACGGTCATTTTTGCGGTGACCGCGGTCACTCCTGAGGTCGCCGCGGTCACTTTTGAGATCGCCACGGTCACTTGTGAGGTCGCTGCGGTAATCGTGCCACGGTGGTCATGCCGCGGCGCTAACCGCGACCGCATGTAACATCTACATGTACATCTCATACATTTTACTTTGAAGCAGTTGGCTTCGTTAGAGCGTGAGCGTGAACGGTGGTCTTGAGTAAGAAAGACAACTTACGAAAGTTAACAAAAGATTGTTAGCGCGCCGTGATCTGATTCGATGCATTAAAGCTTTCTGGTAAGAGTATAGAAGTTTTGTACGTCTTTCAATATGACAAACGTCAAGGGCACCCAACGAATACTTTTTGAAATTTGTTTGAAACCAGTTGTCTGCAGCTTATCTATCCATTTTAAGGTGCCTACTATGTCTTTTGACATATTCTAGAAAGCTATTAGCTGTTCGGATTTTCTAGGTGGAAATCGCGTCAACCGAAAATACTATGGCAAAATATTCCCGGCCTACAAATTTGTTAGTAGTCTTTCTAGCCCAAGTAACTTCATGTTGCAAAGTTTTGTGGAGGTACGAATTTTTTGGGGATTCTTTTTTCCTGTTCTGACTCTATTGATCAGACGAATTGGGACGTACGAATATTTTAGGGGAAACCTATTAGTCTCCCTTTTCTTCTATAATTTTCTAGGGATTTAAAAAAAAATTCTAGCCAGTATTTCAGAAAACAATTTTCTCGGGACAATTTTTTCAAATCCAAAAGTTTTAGGCTAACTTACTCTCCCGAACAGCTTTTTAACCGAAAACTTTGTTGGGTGCCCTTGAAACGTTGCTTCAAAACTCTGTCGATGTTCTGTAAAAACATCAGACTGACACGTTCACGCCTGACTGATTGCACATGGAAATTCAGACTCCAAGAAGAGTTGAGACGCAACCATTTACAATGATTTATGCCGAAACCTTTTAATACTAGTAACAAGACAAGGATCTGCCATAAATGTGAAACTACACTGAAGAAAAAGTTTATTTGGTGTTATGCTTCGTTAGTTAATAAGAACGCGAACGGCGGTCTCAAGTAAGAAAGACAACTTACGAAAGTTAACAGAAGATTGTTAGCGGGCCGTCTCTTAAGAAATGCTTATTTTGAAGCAGTTGGCTTCGTTAGTTAATAAGAACGCGAACGGCGGTCTCAAGTAAGAAAGACAACTTACGAAAGTTAACAGAAGATTGTTAGCGGGCCGTATCTCAAGAAATGCTTATTTTGAAGCCGTTGGTTTCGTTAGTTAATAACTTACGAAAGTTAACAGAAGATTGTTAGCGGGCCGTATCTCAAGAAATGCTTATTTTGAAGCAGTTGGCTTCGTTAGTTAATAAGAACGCGAACGGTGGTCTCGAGTAACAAAGTTAACAGAAGATTGTTTACGAGAAGTTTAATGCCGGTGATCGTTCTTTGGGTGATTAGGCTCAAGCATAAGCTGTTTGTCATCCATCACATTCAAAGCTTTCAAGTACGAAGACTGCTAACAACGTACATGTATTTCCATTGCAGCACCGCGGCAAGCGCCTCGGTTTATCACCTCAGTTTGCAACCGTGGCGTCCTCAAAAACTACCGCGGTCATTTGTTCGGTGACCGCGGTCATTCGTTCGGTGACCGCGGTCGTTCGTTCGGTGACCGCGGCGCCGTACTGCGGCTCCGCGTCTGTTGCCCGAGGTTTTTCCGCGGTCGGATGTCCCTATAATTCCCGGCGGTACTGTAGATGATCAGGTGTACTTTATTATGGCGCCACTCGTACTTCGAAATATACTGTGTCAACCGAACAGATTTTTATAGAGTAATCACCCAGATCACTTACAGAGCTAAAATAAAGGCAAATGAAAAGCGAATCACCTCTAACATTTTATCTAGAAGCTATAGTTAAGACTTTTACGAAAGAGCTAAAAAGTATCTCTGGAAAGTTACGAGTGCAGAAGATCTTGAAGTAACCCCCTCATAAGCTCGTTTATGAGACTCAGCTTTTCAAATGGAATATAAAAACACTGACTCTAGACTAAGAAATGCTGTATTATATTATCTTGTTCTCTCATCAAAGAATCGCCCACAGAGGATGTGAAAAGATGCATCAATGGATTAATGATAGAGAACTAACAACGATTATGTTTCACTTTGCCGTTTCCATTCAGAACATTAGGGCCAATAACAAGCAGATTTATTAAAGCCAGTTAACACCCCTGTCCAGGCAAACTCTTATAAATCGATTTAATAGTCCTATGAACTAATCCAAACCCTTACCCTACATAAAAAAAAAACCTAACCGTCAACAACGTAACAGGTAGCTAGGGTTCTTTAGGGCTAATCACTACTAAAACAACACTGAAATATAATGCTTCTTAAATGTTTCTGTGAATTAATCCAAACCCTTACCCTACATTTAAAAAAAACCTAACTGGTCAGTGAACATAATCTCACAGGTAAACAACAGGTTTTTAGAGCTAATTGGTGACTAGAGTTCACTGGTAAACATATGAGTTTGTCGGCTGTATTTATCAAAATACAATAGCTTACCCCAACAAAAAGAGACTCTGACCTGTCAGTGAACATAAGCTCACAAGTAAACATATTTGCCCCAGTTCAAATGTATTTGCCCCAGTTCAAATGTATTTGCCCCAGTTCAAATGTATTTGCCCCAGTTCAAATGTATTTGCCCCAGTTCAAAAATATTTGCCCCAGTTCAAAAATATTTGAACCAGTCAGTCATCAAAATTGCCCCACAACATACATATCAGGGGTTTCATTAGAAGCTGGGTTGGAAACGGCAGCTGTTGTTCACGTAAGCACCGCTAGCTATTATGGTAAAATTTGATGGCTAAAATAAACACAACCTCTCCTATCATACATTTTCCAACCTATTCCTCAATAACTAATAAAACCCCTGCATATGCTATAATTTTATGTAACAGAATATAATGTGTGAGATCATGTACATTGTATTAATACTATATTTTGTGTTCATTATAAATGTGTGTACATTTCAGAGCTGTGGAGGACAAGAATGTTGGCCCCCTGATAAAGACAATTATGACGAGGTGTATTCACTGTACACGATGCATCAGGTAACACAACCCATTGCATTAAGTGGACTAATTTGCACAAATTAACAAGGTGTTGGCAGCAAATGTGTTCATAATGGCATGGATAGATAGGGCTATGAGATAACGAAAATATATTTTCATATAGACAAACCAATTGCAAAATACTACCGATTCACTGATTGTTTCTCACAATGAACTTTTGCAAAGTTAACAGTTGATCATGTCATACATTTTAACACATGGTGTCTTGCATTTATCTAAGACTACATGTTGATGTATTTGTACTGCCAACAAAGTCAATTTATAATCATATGCATAATGGTAGGGCCACTTAGTATGTTTCTCTTTACGTTATAACATGTATTCCCATTGCAGGTTTGCCAGTGAAGTTGCAGGTGTAGATGAGTTAGGTACTACTGGCCGTGGCAGCGATATGCAGGTTGGCACATACATAGAAAAGATGTTCAAGTCTGAGTTATCTGGAAATGTCATTGGTAGGTGTTATTAATAATGCTACTAAAATGCCATACTCTCCTTCCATTTGTTGTCTGATTTGAATTTTTAAATGAACTAAACTCGTAATTTGTATTCAGATCTGTGTCCTGTGGGTGCTCTAACTTCCAAGCCTTATGCCTTTGTAGCTAGACCCTGGGAACTTAGGTAAACAAGCCATTATGTGACAAAACAGATTGCCTTTACAGTAAAGGTACATTGTATCAACTGTGTTTTGACACCTTTATCCAAGACAAATAGCTTAAAGAACATAGACCAGCCATCATGCTTTGCACGTTATGGCCAACATTTTATCACCGTTGAAAAGTTGGCTTTGCGCGCGTTTTCTTCCAATCTTTTGAAAATCGTTACAATCCTGCTGTTTTGTATGACAGTTTCAATTTGAATCTGTTTTGGAAAGTTTCTTTTGTAGTTTTTAACTTGTGGATGCACGCAAGTGCAGAAATGAGTTATCAAGATGGTTAGGGGAATCATGTCACTCACTCACTTACTAAGATGTTAGCAGAATGGAATGCTTGGGATGCAAATTGATAATAGGAATTGATGTTTGAGTTCATTAATAATGGAAGATCAATGTGGAATATTAATTGCTGTTGGAATTAAAGTAGCTTGTCTTAATCCCAGTTAACTGTAAAGTTACTGCAAACATATTTATACCTTAGCTAGCAGCTGTGTTATCCATGTAGTAGATGTGTATGCTCATTCATGTGGGAAATGTGTGTGTGCAGGTGCTTACCTGAGTCTCGGCGATAGTGTACATTTTGTACATTGTCATGGTTGACTTGTTAATAATAATGGCAGGTGGCTCAAACTTAGACAGACATGGTATTGGGTCCCCATAAATCATTATTTTAGTGGTGATGTCGTAATGATGCCATCATCAGTCACATGATTTTAAGTACAAGCCTGTATCTCCCTCATTTCTATTGGCAGGTGGCTCAAACTTTAACAGACATGGTATTGGGTCCCCATAAATCATTTAGTGGTGATGTCGTAATATGATGCCATCATCAGTCACATGATTTTAAGTACAAGCCTTGTAGGCCTTGTGCACGGAGTTGGTGTATACGAGCGTAACATAAAATTCTAACGCTACGTTTTATTATTTTTCTCAAAATCTAAACATCCTATAACCCTAGGACTTCAGAAAATAAAACTTCAGTCTAGGTGCACAGAAAAACGAGCAAAATACTTTCGAAAATGGTTTTATTTAAAAAAAAAAAAATTTGTTCGAATTCTGTCTGAAAAAGTTTGTCATTTTCCACCCGATTTTTACTCCACATCGCAATGAATTTTTATCGTTTAACAAATATCAGAGAAGAAAATTTACATATGTACTTTGAGGTGAAGTGCACTTGAAATTTGCCACAAAACGTTGTGGTTTTCTTGTACTTCATGTTTTCTTCAAAAGAAATATCAGTCAAAAACTGGCGTTAGACTAGCGTCGGAATAAACTTTCATCATGCCTTTTTTGCCTTCGATCGTGCAAATCACGCATTTCGCGCCAATCTCACACTTTTTCCATCGCGCCGATCGTGCCCTTTTTCTATCATGCAGATCGCGCCCTTTTTCTATTGCACCAATCACGCACTTTTTCCATCGCGCAAATCATGAAAATCACGCCCGAGTTAGTAGCTTGTAATCGTAGGCTGACATGTCTGTAAAATACAAACAGTAAATACAAAATGTTCACCTTAAAACATAGTGGCTTTTTTGCTTGTATTTTATAAACTCCCAAGTACAGCTCTTGCGAAATAAAGCGGGTGAAATAAACCCTCGTTTTGTATCAAAGATTTCTCATTTGTGGTGTAGCATCAGTGATGATACTTCCAAAACTTAACATCTTTGTTTCCAAAGAAAAAAACACTTCCTCTGCTTAAGCCTGAAAAAAAAATAAGCTCGATTTACATAAAGACTGCGAGCCCATTCAACCCCCGTGGGAATTCTTCAAAGTTGAAAGTTGTAAACAACTCAATTAGTATTGTGACATCACAGACAATTTAGATTGGCACGTGCAAAAGATCATTGAAAGTGAAAGTACGTCTTTCTTGGAGTTACTATATAATATTTCTTGGATTCTAGTGTGCTGGAGTTTAACTTGAATGCACATTTTAAGGCTGATTTCCATCGGATCACAAAGATAGCAAAATTTGCATAACGCAATAATATAATTTCTGACAAAGACGAAAGAGACTAGCCATTAAAAATCATTCATTTGTTGAATATACATTTAAGTCATAATCTTGTCATTCAACGTTAGCACTCAAATTTAAGTGATAAAATATATTTATTGGCAAAGTGATAGCAAAAGGTGCAAAAAAGGCAAAAAGTGTGCGATGCAAAAAGTGCTTGATTTGCGCGATCTGCGCGATTTGCATGATTTGCAAAATGGAGATTGTGCGTGCCGGAAGGCACAATTTGCGCGATGAAAAGTCACTCTGAAATTGAGAGGTTTTGTTACGCGGCTTTCACGTTTTTTCTGTTGAGAACGGTTGATATTTTTATTCTCGGCGCCACGTTCCTCCCTCTTTCAAAGATAAAGATTCACATTTGAGAAACTACATCAAACTAAGTACAGAGTGGTGGGAATTTAATAACATTCAATTAAATAACGACAAAGTTACAACAATTCTAAAACAAATTTTGTCTAAATTTTCTCCATTTTCGTCGTGTACACCAACTTCATGCGCGAGGCCTGTATCTCCCTCATTTTTATTGGCAGGTGGCTCAAACTTTGACAGACATGGTATTGGGTCCCCAGAGATCACTCAGTGATGATGTTGTAACGATGACATCATCTGTCACAAGATTTTAAGTACACACCCGTATCATCCTCATTTCTAATGGCAGGCAGCTCAAACTTTGACAGGCATGGTATTGGGTCCCCATAAATCACGTAGTGTTGATGTAATGATGAAGTCATCAATCACATGGCCTTACAGTATACACAGGCTATCACAACAGCAATTTACCCTGGAGACCACACTAAATCGACGAGTATGCCATTGCTGCGCTATGTTCCTGTTTAGTTTGATAGTTTCATGAAGCGGAAATAAACAAAACAAAAGGTTGCTAAGCATCATGGTTGGGCCATATTCTTTAATTATATACATGTACATGTATATGTGTAATCAATATAACATGTCTGTTATTCAGCCACCACCTCAGTTCGTTCCAGGGTCCACTCTCCAAGAGAGACGTCTGAATTCAATAGCCGCTGATGCCATCCGGTGATGTCACTTCCGCAAATCAATTCTATAATTATGTGCATACATTTCACTTTAAATATTTTGGATCAAAGATTTGCAAAATGTTGTTTGAAATTGTTGTACATTGTTTTGTGTGGAAAATTTGTATCCACATCAAGAGAAATCTCTACTAGAGTTTTATCAAGGAGAAATGTCTTTGTATGGAAAAACCTTGATTTTTCAAATGGCTCAACTCGTTGCAAGCACGAGTGAATATCACAATCATGCCGTGTACAGTCTGTTTGTCCTGGAGAGCATTTACTTTAGTATTGTAGTTAATTATATCTCTTCACTAGTTGTGCTGATGAAGGATCAAGTGACCTTCCAAAAAAAACTAAAACATCCCAGCACCATGTGTTACAGCTGATTATTTTAATACGCTTTGCTTCCCATTAGCCTGAAGTACTAGATTCGGCTACCATGTTCACTTGCAACGAGTTGAGCCATTTGAAAAACCAAGGTTTTTCCATACAAAGACATTTCTCCTTGATAAAACTCTAGTAGAGATTTCTCTTGATGTGGATACAACTTTCCAAGATGAAACATCAAAGAACGTTTTGCAAATCTTTGATCCAAAATATTTAGTGTGAATTGATGCACAGCGGCAGTGCATGACGGCTAGTGAATTCAGACGTCTCTCTCAGCAAGTGGACCCTGGAATGAGCTGAGGAGGTGGCTGTATTTCAGGCTACCAACAACCTCCTGCATTCAGAACTATACAGTGCATGTATGTACATCTTGATTTATTGTATAATTTATTTATTGTCAATTGATATGATGTCTTACAGAAAGACAGATTCAGTAGATGTCCTAGATGCTGTGGGTAGTAACATTGTTGTTAACACCAGAAGCGGAGAGATCATGAGAATCTTACCAAGAATGAATGAGGTAAAACTAGTTGACAGAATTTGTTCATACAAGGCTTTGAAATTAATAGCTGGTTTACAATACCTGTAAGTACAACTTCTGCACAGTAATGCTGCAGTGTATCCATATCTCTTAAAGTACAGTTATGTAACTACATAAACATCAATATTGCTACTGCATTCGTTTTGAATAAGATCTCAAACTTTCTAGGGGTTCACAGTTTACTTTATGTTTTGCTTATTTTTAGGACATCAATGAAGAATGGATCTCTGATAAAACAAGGTGAGTAGATCAAAACTGCACCCTGCATGATAAAATGCCACTTAGGTAGACTACCATTTAGGGAATACATTTGATCATAAGATTGTGTTTATGATGCTGTATGCTGTATAATTATGGAATATTTGTAATGTAGGATATAAGTAAGTAATGTGCATCATATAAGTATAATGTACATGTAAATCTACAATGTAGGTGGAATATGTGTAGATCTATAAACAAAGTATTTAAAGTGCTTAAAGAATTAAAGTTCAAATTCATGTGTTTGGTGCAGGTTTGCTTACGATGGTCTTAAACGTCAACGTCTGACTACTCCCATGACCAAGGATGAACAGGGTAACCTAAACCCTTGTACATGGGAGGAGGCTCTGGTAACAGTAGCTCAAAAAATGAATTCTCTGAACGGTGAGGAAATGGCAGCAGTTGCAGGTGGTATGGCTGATGCTGAGTCTCTGGTGGCACTGAAGGACTTATTTAACAGATATGGCAGTGAGGGGCTCTATTCAGAAGAAGGGTTTCCTTCAGCTGGGTCAGGGTATGTACATGTATACTTTTCACACACTCCTCAAAATATATACAGTCGTTCTCTCATTGAACTAGGGGTACAAACAATATAAAGGAACATAGAGTGGTAAAGTGATGACGTCACAAAACATAAATTTTCACTTTAACAATATTTGAACACTGAGTCTGAATGACCGCTGTGAAATTAACTTGTTATATTTAAGGTATGGAGGGTAGGTGCCATTTTTTGCAATGCTGAGCAATGCTAAAGCAAGGCAAGCAACTAAGGAGGTAACTGTAGTGTATCCACCCCACCCCCATCAGAACGTTTTGGTTATCATGTATTATGAATTAAGAAAGTACATGTATCCTTTAGGGGGGTACACAGGGAGAGAGGGAGTTTAGCGAGAGCAGCGAAATGTAAACAGTCGAGTTGTGTTACTTTAAAATTTAATAAAGGTTTTGAGGACAGAATAATTGGCAATGAGGATAAAAGGAGACTTCCACCATGGCTGAACAATACGGATTACCTCCATTACCGCCATTTGATCCACATTCTGACCTGACTTTGGCACCAACGAGATGGAAGAAATGGATTCAGAGATTTCAGAATTATGTTGTGGCCATAAATATCAAGTGCCCAAAATGGAAAAGGGCCATGCTTCTACACTATGCAGTACACAACATCTTCCAAACCCTGAGCTAGACTGGGGAAGCAAAGGATTATGACTTAGCAATCAAAAAGCTAACTGACTACTTTGCACCAAAGCAAAATGTCGACTTCGAGATGTACAAATTCAGGCAAACTCACCAAGAGGTAAGTGAAACACTTGATCAATATGTAACTAAACTACGCCAACTTGCAATCCACTGTGATTTTACCGACCAGGAAAGAGAAATTAAAGCCCAAGTCATTCAACGATGTTTATCATCTCGCCTTCGTCAAAAAGCACTTGGAGATTCAAGCATGACCTTGAATGACCATCTAACTCGAGGTTGCACGGACGAAGCGTCAAACAGACAGGCGGCCATGATGGAACTCGAACAAGATGGAAGAATTGATCAGCGTGGATCAGTAAATGCATTAGGAAACAAGGATAGTGGATGGCATCAACCACCGAGAGTGAATTACGATGGAGGTCGTAACCATGGCAACCTAGCCACGGGTCAACCCCCGGCACCAGTCACTGATTTCTCAGAGGAAGAACTATTTACCATGTACAATGTATGTCTTCAAAACACCACATTAGCGGTGGGTGGGTGGGGCAATCCCACCAGCGAACAGAAGCAAGCAATACAAGAACTAACCTCAAGGGCAAACTCGTCACATGGGCAAAGCGGCCTAACCACTGGCAAACTACAGTCTATGTGCAACTGACCACAAGGGCAAACTTGTCAGGCATGACGACCTCATGTATGCAAATGCATCTAACCATTACCAGCAGTGCTATCTCCCAGTTAACTTTGATTAATAATAATCTCATTAACTTTACACACCAAAAATAAGGCAAATTGGTTCAAATGTGACTGACATATGAGCAGCTGAATACATAATTTTCTTTAACAAATCACTGTATTTTCAGCTCTGTTCTAAACTTTTAGTCGAAAATACAGTGATTTTTTAAAGAAAATTGTTATGTATTCAGCTGCTCATATCTTAGCCACATTTTAACCAATTCACCTCATTTTTGTGTGCAACATTCTTTTGAGTTGGTCTTTCAATATCGATGGACCAAAAGTTAAAATTCAGAATTTGGCAAATTCATGACGTCACCCTTTACCACTCTATTGTGGAATGCACACTGCCAGGAAAATCAACCATTGAACCGAGGGTACAAACAATATAAAGGAACATTGTGGAACACACAGCCAGGAAAATCAACCAATTTCCATAGTATGGAAACATTATAGCACCCCAATGGCAAACTTGTGGATGCAAAGTGTATTTTATTAACTAGCTGATACCACCATGTGACTGTACTTAACTGGAAAATTTTGAATCTGAAATATAATTTTAAATAGACCGAAGGCTGTTGGGCTGAATTTGTTCTACCATTTATCACTCCAAAATCCAGCAGTCCATTCCAAATTTATTTATCGAGTGTAACACTAAATAGTGCAAAGCACTAATAACTCTGTGGCCCTCATCTAACAGTAATCTAACACATGGCCCTCTCTTTACTTAGTCCTACGGTTTTACGTCCTTATCCGAGAAGATGAGAAGGTCTAACCGTTTACTGTTGGATTATGTAAAGGCAGCACCTTCTACTCAGTTATTTTAAGACCCTGAGTCGTTGGTCCAATTGGGGTTTGAACCCACAACCTCCTGCACAACAGACTGGAGCTTAACCTCTGAGCTAACTGGGAGGCAGTTCCATTCAAGGGTACAGTCACATGGTGGTACCAGATAGTTAATATATCTGATATTAAGCGAGTTTGCCATTAAATTCTCACTCTGAAATCCAGCAATCCATTCCAGATTCTACGTTTTCCAGTTAAGGATACAGTCACTTGGTGGTATTGGATAGTTAATAATTACCTCTGATATTAAGGGAGTTACCCATGGAATTCTTACTCCAAAATCCAGCGGTCCATTTTAAATACCATTCCAGATTCTACGTTTTCCAGTTAAGGATACAGTCACTTGGTGGTATTGGATAGTTAATAATTACCTCTGATATTAAGGGAGTTAGCCATGAAATTCTCACTCCGAAATCCAGCAGCCATTCCAGATTCTGAGTTTTCCAGTTAAGGGTACAGAAAACTCAGAATCTCCAAATCTTATTGACTTGCTCCAAGTCTAACACGCTTAGTCACTGGGTAACCGATTCGATTCTCATGCTCGTATTTTGACTCAGTAAGCGAGAGGCGAGTTCGACTTGTTTCACATGCAGGAATTTGAATCAGGGGATTATGTTCCGGTGCAAAAACATGTTTCAGGGGCAGAGCTTACATTTTGCACCCTTGACAAACTCTTTCTGAGTACACTCAAATTGTAAATACCACATCCATGGTCGACTGACTTGACACGTCAACATACAATGCCTGAAGGATTGACGCTTTGTGATTGGGCAAATCATAATACGTCACAAGCCACGCCTCCGGCTGAAAAATCAACCAGTAAATTTGGTGCGCTGCAAGTGGCAAAAGTCCTCCGTGTGGGGGGCTAAGAAAGTCTAGGTGGTGCCAGATAGTTAATATACGGTATCTAATATTAAGTGAGTTAGCCATGAAAATGCACAAGGATTTTACGTCACTATCGGCGGGATTCAGGGTGAGCAGACACATCTCCAACATGGATATACACAGTACAGCTGCTCGCTAGCATATAAATATGTTTGCGTTAACTTTACAGATACAGCAGGTTTCAATTTACTGTAGTAAAACCAAAACCAAAGCAATTACAACGAACCAATCATGAACTAAAGTGAATACCGATTGGTTTCACTGGCATGAGAAAGCAACCAATCAGGAGGAAAAGTAAACACAATTGATGGTGTGATGGACCAAAACCATGATTGGTTTTACTCTGGAATTTTTTCCATTGGCATCATCACAAATGTGGATAACTGATGACTGAAAATTATCTTCAGTGTCAACTAACAGGATTTCACAATAATATGAGTACTATTCTATACTCTAACAATCCCGTAACGCATCTTTAGGACTGACTTCAGGTCAAGCTACATCATGAACACTACTATTGCTGGAATTGAGGTGAGATTCACAGATCATGCTTTGTACAATACTGTTTTATTGACTAAAGGCTAAAATATGAAAATAGTTGTGCTTATAGTTTTGGTGACAATATATTTAATATTTATTTTAGGATGCTGATGTGTTGCTGATAGTTGGTGCAAACCCAAGATATGAAGCGCCACTGATTAATGCTCGCATAAGGAAAAGGTAATAAGCTGAACACGAGGAGGCTTGGGGTGCATAACATGACTGGTCCAGAGTTTATTAAAGTAAAAATAGAGTCGTCTGCACGTGGTATATAAGTGGAATGCCAGCAAATGCACTCTACAGGAAGTGCAAGGTTCTATGAAGGCTATATTACAGCTCAGAGACTGAAACATATCTAAATCAGGCTATATTTAGTAGTATTTAGCAACAAGCATGATACCTATTCAAAGCTTGATTACAGAGTATTTCTAGAACCTTCGCCTAATTGTGTTGACTCACAATGATAGTGCATTCTAGCTAGTTCTGGAACCTTCCAATGGAATCTTCTAGTGCACAGTTAAAGTAGTGTAGAATATTTGACAAGTAACACACATTGTGTGACAAAATGGCGGTATATTATTCCGGCAGTATATTATTCAGTGTAGCGAGATCAAATTGATCGCAAAAAAACTATCTTTAAAGTGCCCCTCAACCCCAATTTTTAAAATTTATTTTCGAAAAAATGTGTAACACTTAACAAATAAAGAAGCCTTAGCCATGTTTTATACTATCATAAAACACGATGGGCATTTGAGAACATGAGAGAAATGTTAAAGCACAAGCCGAAGGCGCGTGCTTTCAACATTTCTAGAGTGTTCTCAAATGACCAGAGTGCTTTATGATAGTATAAAACATGGATTTAAGGCTTCTTTATCTGTTTTATAATATAGATTTACGCGCGCGATGAAAGGAAACCGCCAGTTGAAAACTATATAACATG
Source organism: Actinernus sp. WN-2022 (assembly GCA_030867875.1). Classification (NCBI taxonomy): domain Eukaryota; kingdom Metazoa; phylum Cnidaria; class Anthozoa; order Actiniaria; family Actinernidae; genus Actinernus; species Actinernus sp. WN-2022. The sequence goes on from JAOWCC010000577.1 coordinate 183,718,055, forward strand.
GCTAACCATGTTATATACTCTGATAAAACATGGCTTCTTAGCCAATCAGAGCGCTCGTACTATCGTATCTATATTATAAATCCCAATATATAATTATATACGTACACCATTCAATTTCTAGGTAACAACAAAAAAAAAAAATTTCTAAGGAGACCTGAAACAATAAAATGTTAAGGATATTCATTTGCAACATTTTGGCAAGATTCACTACTCATGTTTTTGTGAGGTCAACCGACCATAAATTATGCAGGAAAGGTCAGTGGTTATTCAAACTTAACTAGAAAATATCTAGCCCTCATCGTTACTTCGTTTAGTCTCCTTCACAGCCAGCCAGACATTCCCTCCAACCTCATGGCCAATCAGAATTTGGGTCTCAGAAATAAAAAGAACCACTCGCAGCAGAACTTTCTGGCAGGAAATAGAGAGGCTAAATTTGAATAAATTGTTATAAAATCAGTTCAAATAGCTTCGTATATATTCTGTTCATAGTTTGTCTCATGAAAGTAGATAGAGTTTAGAAAAAAAAAATTGTTTTGATGCTGTACTGATGAACTTGAAAGTGCTGACATAAGCGAACCATTACTAATTACCTCATGTTACATTATAACGGTCTTGACTGGCTTACAAAAACAATTGGGAATGGAATGTCTGGCTGGTGTAAGCAGCCATTAGTGGAGCTAGCGGTTGCGTGACAACCCTAAGAACGGCTACGAAGGAGACTGTACTTCTTTACACAGTAAATGAAACCGATCAAGGTAAAACTGTCCGATAATACCCATGACCACATACCTCATATTTCAGAAACTTTGTTGTTGCCTTCGTCAATAACTGCTTACATTTGTACATCGGCTTCCACTGAACTAAACTTACTTCATTTGCAGAAATGCTTATCAGCCAGTTCGTAAACTCATTAGTCAGTTCGTAAAATCACATGACCAATGATGTCATTGTTATGACATCGCCACTAAGTGAGTCATGGGGTCCCAATACCATGTCTGTCAAAGTCAAACACAGATGTCCCACATGGTTAACACAACTGCTCCCTCACCTATAAATACTATAGCGGTAGCTTTACACTTAGTAGTAAGAAGGGAACCAGCGATGAGGACTTGAGCAATGTCAATTCCAAGGGCAATTAATGTTTTACATAGATCTTAAATAGTTATTATTAAAGTGCATATGGGCCAAAACATTTTATCATTAAAATCGATTCTCCATCAAGTAAATAGTTTGAATTTGAATTATATATTTTTTTTAGTGTGGCATCTGAGTTTTTGAGGTTTCTATTTCCGATATGCTAATTATGCGAGGTCATGCGAGGTCATGCGAGGTCATGCGAGGTCATGCGAGGTCATGCGAGGTCATGCGAGGCCAACAAAAGGTCATTTCTTTCTCCTTGTGAATGAAACAATTTCTGATTTATACACAATATTTGGTAAAATCACTGATATAAGGCCCACATATTACATGGATGTGTAGAAAAATATGTATATTTCTGCCAGCACGTTTTTGTACAGTAAATGAGTCCTCACATGTCATCACATAATTAGCATATTGGAAATAGAAACCTCGATAACTCATAGATGCAGCACTCAAATTAAGAAATATTTTACAATTCAACTATTTACTTGATGGATAATCGATTTTAATGATAAAAAATTTGGGCTCAAATGCACTCCAAGCATTACATTCTGCTAACATATTAGTGAGTGACATGATTGATAACTCGTTCCTGTGCGTGCATATTTTTTTTATTTAAAGAGCGACCTCTCACACTATCGTCAGTTCAAATCCGGAAACGTTTAATGAATGACAACTGAATTCTTTGTTTTCGAATCTTAGGTAAATTGTCCCAAAAAGTGTGTCAACGATTTTTCATACGTTGCGTATTACAAAAATTACCGTAGGTAAAGTTGGAGTAAGTTTTTTCATGCAAGCAAAACGCAAACTACATAATAATTACGAAATGAAACAAAATTTCGCAAAACGCTGGCCCCCTTTTGGAGAAATTGTAGTTTTTTGGCTCTCGCGAAAATTTGGGTTTTATCGAACAAAACGTTCTCGAGTTTTGGTACGCCAAAGTTGTATATTTTGCATTAAAACACACACGGAGAAACGAGCGATTTTAGTTTTCTGACCATTTCACGGTTGAGTAAAAAGCCCCGCCTCCAAAGATAATCTTATTATATTCAGCCAATTGAAATACAGTATTAGGCTGACAGGCGGAGTTGTGAATGATCTGCTGTGACAGCTTTCGCGGTAATCTTCAAGGAGGTTCATTTTACACTCTATCCTCGACTGGTCATGGGGAAAGCATGCAGAGGTCGTAAAGCTCGTGGGAAAAACACAAGGTCAAATAAATATGAAGGCCAACCGCAAGTTACTGTAAATGATGCTATTATCAAAGCCATCATGCTAAAGGAGATAAACAGTTCTGGGTAACTCGAACACAAGTTATATTCATTCAAACGGCGCAACTTCTTGCTAAACATACATAAACAAACTAGTAAGTAAGTAAGTAAAACTTTATTTATACACGCTTGCCCCGTCAACTATTAGATAAAAAGCTGGTTTCCACAAGGGGCGTGTGGTTACAAATTCATAAAAATTTAAACTATTAATTTAAAAGTTATACTGAAACTACATTAATACTAACGACTAATAATAATAACTACTATACATTAATAATAACTACTCTAATTTATTACTATAAAAACCTTTACTAAATAGAATCATGTAAAAGTGTGAGCATTAATTCTGCTAGTAAAGATAGATAGGGAGTCAGATTTTTGAATGGCTTCAGGAAGCGAATTCCATAATTTACCTCCGCTATATGAGAAGCTTTTCTTGAGATATTCCGTTTTTGGTAGTGGTAACTGCAGTGAGGCAGAGGAGCCCCTGAGGTTATATTGAGTTGTATTCTTCTTACTCGAGAACAGACCTGCAAGGCAACTCGGAGCTAAGCCATTGATCACTTTATACATTTGTTTTACTTTTGACTTTGCTCGTTGAGTTTCTAGAGTTTCCCAGCCTAAGGCATTTAAAGCCTCTATGGCAGGGGTATCGTTACTCATATTCATAATTAGTCTTGCAGACCTGTTCTGGAGTTTCTGAAGCCTATTAGAGTGACCTTGACCAAAGGTATCCCATACCTCACTACAGTAATTAAAATGAGGCTGAACTAATGCGCAGGCTTCATTGCATATTATTTTTATACTCTGGAGCGGTAAAGATCATGCTGAATCTACCTTCTCTTGACTGCCTTGTAATTGATAAACATATCTGACTCCTTTTCTAGGTATCAGGGCAATCACTTCGCAGAGAATTTGGTTGCAAGCATAGAAAACCGTAAAAAGCACCGTGACAAAACCGGCAAACAGCAGCTTGATCTAATGCCAGACTCAAGATTTCGCGATCAATTACAGTCAAGGAATTCGAAGTTCGCGGGTGAACTTCATCACTGCTAGTCCGAAGCTTCCTAGAAGTGATGCTTTTTAGCCCGGGCTCATTCGTTTCAGTCAACAGATATTCTTCGCTTGGCCATTGTTTTTGTTTGAACCACGAGCCTTTATCGCTCGATGCCAAACTTGCCTTCTTAGTCGGCCTAAATTTACCTGTTTTCAACTTCTTTTTTTTCTTCGAAGATACTCAAGGACAGCCTCTTAAGTTTCGACAACATAATTTTTGATAGAATGCAATTCAAGAAAAACAAACGAAAACGAAGCGTAGCGTACTATAAAGACGATTGTTGTTTTAGTTTGTTCGCGTGCTGCTGTCACGTAGCTGTCAGCGTCTGTCAATCATGTTTCGCGCGTCATTTTTTGCGGGAAATTAAAACATGTTTTTTTGGGGCGTTAAAAAGGAATTTTAGTTTGGATTTTTTTGCTATAATAAAGTTAAGACCTAAAGCATTCTAAATATGCTAAAAAAAAATTGGGGTAAGTTTTGCCTGTGAACCTTTTGCCATACCTTAATTGTTGAATTTTATGAATTTATGAATGTCATGTTGCTTGTTACAGCTGGATGCATAATGACCTTCGCATTGGCGTAGTGGGAACAAAGGTCGACCTAACCTACCAATATGATGTGAGTTAGTCTACTGATTTCCTACTCTGCTCTATCTATGGCATAGATTTATTAAAAAATACTATTTTCGATATTATATTCTTGGGACAGTATTTAAATTGTGTTTTTAATACATCTAGTTCTAATCTTCTTCAGTACTTGGCTTAGGGTTGGACTCCGAGAATCCCAAGGATGACCTACAATGTACAGGTCATTTTCCCCATATTATACTTTAGGGCCTACAGTAGTGTATAAATTTATGATATTTCCACAGCATGTTGGTGAAACAGCTGATGTACTCAAAGAGATTTTATCTGGAAAGCTTCCATTCTCAAAGGTAATTAGGCCTTGACTGCTTACATGTACATAGCTCTTAAGTACATAGCTCTTAAGTTAATAGGATTAGAAAGTGGTTACACTATAGTAGCTAATGAGACTGTTACATTCTGTTCAGCATTAGTCTATTGTGCACACACTAATGGATAACTAGGTCTGCATCAGTGTGGAAGATTAACACTGGTATAGTCAACTAAGAGTCTATTAATGTAGATTTACATGTATGCTAGAGCTTCAAATGTCTGATACTACTCACTTTCCAGTGCTAAACTGCTCAGGTAAAGGGCCAGCACTCAAAACGTCAGCTGTTACTCACTTTCTACAGTGATCATACCAGTATTATACACTAGTTAATGAACATTACAGTTCAGTGTATTAGACTTCAATATGATATATTTCAGTGCTGGACAGTCTGCTCTGCAAAGCAGCCTACTCTTAATCAGCCTGCTACTGCTGTAATCCCAGAGGTTACTTGTCCTCATTCTGCCACCTACTCTGTCTGTTACTGCTGATTAGGCTACTCAAATAAAACACCTACTGATACTTTTCATATCGTCACTGCTGCTTACTCCAAAATTTATTGAAAGTTTTAGATAATTATATTGATTTTATTTCTTTAAACTCTAGACAAATGCATTTGCATGAGCTTGTATTGAGATCTGCATTTGGAAAATTGTGTGAGAGACTATGGGTATTATTGTAAATGATGGTCTGTCCATTGATTGCTACAGGTCCTTGCCAAGAGTAAGAAGCCCATGATTCTAGTAGGAAACAAAGTACTTGAGGGACCAGATGGCAGTGCTATTCATGCGATAGTCACCGAGATGTCAGAGAAACTTAAGAACCACAAGGACAGTGACCCAGATTGGAGAGTCCTCAATGTTATGCACACGGTAGGTTTTTAACAATAATAACAATTATTTTATTTTATTAAAAACAACAAGGATACATGATTGTTAATACTTGCCAAATTACTTGCCAATTAGTGATACTGTACTGTTCGAAGCAGGGGCAAGGCCACACAAGATTAGGATAATTTAATAGGCTAACAGAAACGTACCTGCAAGTAAGTAATATAATGTAAATCATAGAAAATTGTATTATAATTACAAGATGCGTGGCAGTTTCAATTTGTAGAGTAGACTAATTAAAGAAGATTTGGGAAAAATAATCTATTTATTTCGAAACAGCTTCAGTAATTGGAAGATTCCAATATAGTTATCTTCATCTCTAAGTATTTCAAAAAGCAGGTATTTTAATTTACATTTAAATTGAGCTTTAGGTAGTACAGAATATGGGATTCCATTCCAGATTTGAGGTCCAATTCTTGAGAACAATGTTTGTAATTTCTCTGTTCTTGAGTGCTTGATACACAATGTATAATAACATTTGTTGTAGAATGGGTTCTATACTTATGTGTTTTGCAGGTTTTCTTTACAATGTTAAGAATGTTAATGGAGCTGTTCGATTATGAACATCATGCATTAAGTATAAGAATGATCAAGGAAGCATGTTAGATGGAATGAATAATGGCACAGCATGTTCCCTTTCATATATTTTGCTAAAATGAGAGAATCTCGGCTGAAAAACAATGTTTTCTCTCGTATGATTGTTATGCCTAAGTCTGTTTCTGTGTTTGTTTTCTCTCGTATGATCGTTATGCCTAAGTCTGTTTCTGTGTTTGTTTTCTCTCGTATGATTGTTCTGTTTCTGTGTTTGTTTTTTCTCGTATGATTGTTATGCCTAAGTCTGTTTCTGTTTGTTTTCTCTCGTATGATTGTTATGCCTAAGTCTGTTTCTGTGTTTGTTTTCTCTCGTATGATTGTTATGCCTAAGTCTGTTTCTGTGTTTGTTTTCTCTCGTATGATTGTTCTGTTTCTGTGTTTGTTTTCTCTCGTATGATTGTTCTGTTTCTGTGTTTGTTTTCTCTCGTTTGATTGTTCTGTTTCTGTGTTTGTTTTCTCTCGTATGATTGTTCTGTTTCTGTGTTTGTTTTCTCTCGTATGATTGTTCTGTTTCTGTGTTTGTTTTCTCTCGTATGATTGTTCTGTTTCTGTGTTTGTTTTCTCTCGTATGATTGTTCTGTTTCTGTGTTTGTTTTCTCTCGTATGATTGTTATGCCTAAGTCTTTTTCTGTGTTTGTCTTCTCTCGTATGATTGTTCTGTTTCTGTGTTTGTTTTCTCTCGTATGATTGTTATGCCTAAGTCTGTTTCTGTGTTTGTTTTCTCTAGTATGATTGTTCTGTTTCTGTGTTTGTTTTCTCTCGTATGATTGTTCTGTTTCTGTGTTTGTTTTCTCTCGTTTGATTGTTATGCCTAAGTCTGTTTCTGTTTGTTTTCTCTCGTATGATTGTTATGCCTAAGTCTGTTTCTGTGTTTGTTTTCTCTCGTATGATTGTTATGCCTAAGTCTGTTTCTGTGTTTGTTTTCTCTCGTATGATTGTTCTGTTTCTGTGTTTGTTTTCTCTCGTATGATTGTTCTGTTTCTGTGTTTGTTTTCTCTCGTATGATTGTTCTGTTTCTGTGTTTGTTTTCTCTCGTATGATTGTTCTGTTTCTGTGTTTGTTTTCTGTAAATTGTACACTAATGTAGATGTCATTTATGCACCGATTTTCCTGTCAATAAAACTCATTTCAATTTCCTGTGTGCCGCTTTCTTGGATTTTATGATGTCACAGTGTTGCCCCTATTGTCAGAAAACAATAGCTCTTTTGTTGTGTAACTATAGGGGAATCGCTGTGACGTCATGAGGTCCAAGCTGGCAGCGTGCACAAAATTCAAATGAGTTTAATCGACAGGAAAATCAGTACATAAATAACATCTAGTGTAGAATTTACTGGAGACAAACACAACAGCAGACTTAGGCATCCATAACAACACTTGAGAACAAACGTTATTTTTCAGCTGAGGTTCCCTTTAAGTAAAGTGCACGTTTTTGAAGAATTAAAACTTTATTTACATACATACATACTTTTATTATCCACTCCCGTGGGGCTTTTCAGAGATAATTACAATTAAATATCTAATTGACCCCAGGCACATATACCATAGGTCAGGTAAGGTGTAATTAATGATCGGAATATACTTAACAATGGACGGCGAGGGATAAAATGTTTGGTGTTAGTCGTATCATTGATAATTGTTCGGTATTAGACATATCATTGAGCATCAATTTATTGGCTTTGAGCCATTCACAGATCTTTGAATGTTCTGTATTAACTTGGTTTCATGTGAATGCAAGTTTTTATCTGAATATATTAGACTGGTATCATCGGCAAAGAGATAAAAAGTAAATTCGGATTTAAAGACTTGAAGATATTGCATTTCCAAGCAACACTATGCTTCGAAATGATGCCGTAATCATCATGGTGAGTTTATGATGCAGTATTTTAACCAGAATTTCGTAGCTTGGTGTCTAAAGACCCACCAATACAAAAAATTGAGTGACTTTTCAGAGACACAACTGGTTATTATCACACCGCGGCAAAACGTTACGCGCATGCGTATTTGCTATTTCTTGTCGGCGCGCGGCCGCCCCCAGTTTCGCGCCAAAACTGAAATGAAACAACAGGCACATACCCGTGATTTTAAAATTTCTGCTTAAAAGCATCCATTTGTAACTGTTTTGTCAAAAAATAAGAAAACTACTTAAAAGCTAAGCCTAAGACTTTAACAGGTTGAAGTTTTCTTAATTTGTAATTCATTGTGAGTTTACTAAGTTATAAAATTATTTACTAAAAAAGTTGAAACCCTCGGTAATTTGTATTTGATAGCAGAGCCTTCGTTCTTTTGGCCAGCGGAGCATACCGTTTTGCCGCGGTGTGGGTTATTATAGGGTTTACATTAGCAATCAAAGATAATTTTTATTCGGTTTCACAACTTCTTTTACCATAGTTTTCTTTTTAGAACTAATTTTAACAGCTAGTTTTTCTGCTTCGCGCCCTCAAGTGTATTTCGAGTCCTGTGTTGATGTGGTGAGAACACTGATGATGCATGTTTTGTTATGCAGGTGGCTAGTCAGGTTGCTGTTCTAGATATTGGTTACAAAGCTGGTGTACAGAAAATGGCAGAAAAGCCCAAGCTCCTCTTTCTCCTTGGTGCAGTAAGTTGTAAATGGTTTATGTTTGGCTAAAGTGCTCAAGTTGCACCGTAAATATGTTGTTGGTAAGTGGTTGACCGGCCACTTACCGACCACTTACCGACCACGTATTTACGGTGCAACTTGTGCACTTTAGTCTTATGTTTTTCCCCACTGTCATTGAAAGTTCCCAGCATGACTTACATAATTTCATTGGTATAATTTGCCTTTACCTTATCACTCTTCCAAACGTAGTCAAGATTTGTCTTAGGAAGACAAGCTGTATATTGAGGTACTACATTTAAACAGAACTGTAGAGCTTTGCCATGGTCTTTTTTACCGTTGAACTACATGTACTGAAAGTCAAAATCATTCTCAATGATTGTTTTTATCTGGGTGATAAATCTGACAAGTCTATCTGATCCCAGTACTTATTATTTGAGAGTTTTGTTTGACACGTTTACGGTTCATTGCAGGATAATGGCTTAATTAAACGTGAAGATCTTCCCAAAGATTGCTTTATTGTGTACCAAGGTAAAGACTTTCATTTCATAGACAGATAGTCTGTTGTAACAGGCTGTACGTCGTGTTTACATTTGTGTAGTATTTATGATATATCGACATCACGAGAGACGTCGTCTAAATAGTTTACGTAATCAGTGACACAAACGGTTTATGTTAACACACACTTACTCTGGTAGTTTTTTGGAGCAATGAAGAAATGCAGCTCTGTTACGTCGTTGCGTTATTTTTGTTTCAAAAGTTGCATGACTTCCCATCTCTTATTTTCTCATCAGGTCACCATGGCGACCACGGAGCTCACATGGCTGACGTCATCTTACCCGGTGCGGCGTACACAGAGAAGACAGCGACGTACGTAAACACAGAGGGGCGTGCTCAGCAGACAAGGTATGGAACCAAATCCCCACTTCATCATGGTGTTCGGATTCCACTTGAGGTCATTTGTTGATAGGATGGGATTGTCCTCTTTAGGAAAGTGGCCAGTGTTTTATAAAGTAGTTGCATAGATATGCAAGGAAAACGACACTGTGTGATTGCGTCTCGTGGCTGTGTTGTCGTCACGTTGTGGCGTCACCTGTAGGAGGATACGCACGGCATGACGTATGTAGGTTTTAAATACAAAAGCACGTACACGCTACTTGTAGAACTGCTCTTTGTTTCTTGTCGTCAGGCGAGCAGTCACTCCACCTGCCAATGCTCGAGATGACTGGAAGATTATCAGAGCGTTATCCGAGGTGAGCGGCTTCACAGTGACTAACTAATAGGAAAACAACAGAAGAACAGGGTAGAACTGAATGTTGTGACAGGCAGATAAATGGGCTGAAGGTCCAATCTGAGGTGTGTTGTTTATAGAGTGGGACCATTTATTGCCGGGTAGTTGATGCTCAACGGGACGTTGGCTCTACCCGCTTCTCGGCTTTTAATCAAACCCCTGAGAAAATATATTTTCATTGTAATGTAATATTCCTTAAAGGTGCGCTCTCATTGATCGAGAATCATTTGTTTGGTGAGGTAAAAAGGGTAGAACTGCCTCGATGGTTAGCTCAGTTGGTAAAATACCTGAGTCTAGAGTTCGGGATGTCCAGTCAGGTGTTCGAATCCCGGCCGCGTCCTTGGCCAGGGACGTATAAGTCATTGGCCTTATCTCCTTCGTCTTCTAATCTGTACGAGGGGGACGTGAAAGAACCTGTTGTGTTATTTCGAGAAAGAGTAGGGGATTGTCTCGCGACACAAGAGTCTGGTATTCTGAGGTACTGACAATCACTCATAATTAACAAATTGAAGTTAGTTTTTTATGTGTCTGTCCTAATATTGACAATGATTTTCGTCATAACATGGTCAAAATAGCTGTGGATCCACGAGGCGTCTTCGCCTCAAACTGCCTTTCGAGTCGAAAAGTCCAAAACACGTCTTTCTGCTTTCCCGAACTCTATAAAAATACATAATCTACTCTAAACTGTTTGTTTCTACTTAAGAACGTTATGTAAATATCCCGAATAAGAGATTTTAATCACGAACTAGAATATTATGTATTTAATTCAAGACAATTTCTCAGTTCTAGTTCTAAAAGATCGGTAGAACTTGTCACAAAGTCGATCACAAATTAGCCGAAAATGCTTTGTTCGACTCGAGAGAAAGCTCAAATTTTGACAAATGGCACCACAGAAGGAAGTTTGACTCACCGATTAACTTTTCCCAGTGATGAAATGCTTTTAAAATCCTCATTTTCTTGATTTTTGGAACAGATGTGTACACAACCTGAATTCACAAATCTCTGCAAAGCCCGCTTCGAAAGCCGTCCTCGCGTCTTAAAATATTGCATATGAAAATTAGCCAATCAGTTTGCGAGAAAATTGGCGGTTGTTGTAAAATTGTAAATTGCACGGCAGCACAGCTTCATTTTCGTTCTCAACTCTGACAATGCATTCTTAAAGTCGTACAACACTCAAAAAGTCACTCCACTTTGCATAGCTTATGACTTCTTTATTAATTTTCTCTCGATTAATGTTTTTCTGTGACCCGGCCTTTTGTACTCGCCAGAGTAAGGGTTTACTAAACATTTGTTGCTAGATCGCAGGTCAGACTCTACCTTACGATAACCTGGAGGAGATGAGGAGGAGGATGACAGACATCTCACCCAACCTCACACGTTACGGTGATGTTGAGCAGGCCAACTTCTTTAGCTTGGCCCTGGCATTAGTTCAGGTAAACAACGTGTTCTATGATTGTAACCACATGACCAGAGCTAGTTCCAGCTGTCAATACATTACGTTCATCACAGAGTACGATCAACTCCCACTATAACGGACGCCCCGCTGCTCGTGTGCGGCCGGCCATGATGGTGCTGGCGCATGCGTCGTGTTCAGTCTATCTGGCCTTGCATCCTAGCTAAGCCAAGTGGCGATCTCAAAGGCTTGAGTTGACTGGAGAATAACATGTAAATATACAGCTACATCAAGTCGTACTCTCGCTCTGACATCCTTTCGTGTCAGATTTTCTCACTTGACTCTGAGACATCGCAATTTATCTCTCTCTTTTTGGGGGCTCTAACATATGGACAGAAGCCCTGACTGATAAATTGAGAAACTGTAAAGAGGCCTTTTAATCGTTATTTATGTTTCAATGTAAACTTTCTCCAAGTCCGAAAACTAAGTAGTTTTCAAAGTAGTCGACTTGCCGGCAAGTTTAGTTTCAACGTTCTGATGCAGAGGTCGATTTAAAAGCACTATTGCTTCAAGGTTGCCTTCCAGATCTTAGAGCACGTGATTATGAGGTCGTATGTAGAAAAATAGACTGAAATTCCGGATTAATCACGGTTCCTGGGAAAATACCCCTCCCCTCCAAACCTCCTGTTTCACCCTAAAGTTAATCATCAATTCAGAGTTCTCCCGAAGCACAGGTGATTTTCTCCATGTACTCTACTTGACCATGCTGGCTACAAGTTTTCTACAATACTCTTTTTACTTACCATAGAAGCCTTGATTTGAAATAAATGCCCCCTACTCAATTTTTTCTCCCCCTATTATGCCTGTGTTGGGAGAACCCTGATTGATTACACATAGTACCCAAGGGAGGGGTGGGTGGATAGTTTAATGGTTAATCATTGATTACACATAGTACCCAAGGGAGGGGTGCGTGGATAGTTTAATGGTTGATCATTGATTACACATAGTACCCAAGGGAGGGGTAGGTGGATAGTTTAATGGTTGATCATTGATTACACATAGTAACCAAGGGAGGGGTGCGTGGATAGTTTAATGGTTGATCATTGATTACACATAGTACCCAAGGGAGGGGTGGGTGGATAGTTTAATGGTTGATCATTAATTACACATAATACCCAAGGGAGGGGTAGGTGAATAATTTAATAGTTTAATGGTTAATCATTGATTACACATAATACCAAGGGAGGGGTGGGTGGATAGTTTAATGGTTGATCATTGATTACACATAGTACCCAAGGGAGGGGTGGGTGGATAGTTTAATGGTTAATCATTGATTACACATAGTACCCAAGGGAGGGGTGGGTGGATAGTTTAATGGTTAATCATTGATTACACATAGTACCCAAGGGAGGGGTGGGTGGATAGTTTAATGGTTAATCATTGATTACACATAGTACCCAAGGGAGGGGTGGGTGGATAGTTTAATGGTTAATCATTGATTACACATAGTACCCAAGGGAGGGGTGGGTGGATAGTTTAATGGTTAATCATTGATTACACATAGTACCCAAGGGAGGGGTGGGTGGATAGTTTAATGGTTAATCATTGATTACACATAGTACCCAAGGGAGGGGTGCGTGGATAGTTTAATGGTTGATCATTGATTACACATAGTACCCAAGGGAGGGGTGGGTGGATAGTTTAATGGTTGATCATTAATTACACATAATACCCAAGGGAGGGGTAGGTGAATAATTTAATAGTTTAATGGCTAATCATTGATTACACATAATACCCAAGGGAGGGGTGGGTGAATAATTTAATAGTTTAATGGTTGATTATTAATTACACATAATGCCCAAGGGAGGGGTAGGTGAATAATTTAATAGTTTAATGGTTAATCATTGATTACACATAGTACCCAAGGGAGGGGTGCGTGGATAGTTTAATGGTTGATCATTGATTACACATAGTACCCAAGGGAGGGGTGGGTGGATAGTTTAATGGTTGATCATTGATTACACATAGTACCCAAGGGAGGGGTGGGTGGATAGTTTAATGGTTGATCATTGATTACACATAGTACCCAAGGGAGGGGTGGGTGGATAGTTTAATGGTTGATCATTAATTACATGTAATACCCAAGGGAGGGGTGGGTGGATAGTTTAATGGTTGATCATTAATTACACATAGTACCCAAGGGAGGGGTAGGTGAATAATTTTATAGTTTAATGGTTAATCATTGATTACACATAATACCCAAGGGAGGGGTGGGTGGATAATTTAATGGTTAATCATTGATAACAACAACAATATATTTATTTGTACCAATCAATTTACATTTTTGTTTTATATAATAATAAGAAAATAAGCAGAAAGTGTGTGGTACGGGTGCCCTAGAATAACTAAAAAGCTAATCTAGCTAGGGCGCCCTTATCAGATAAATGTGCAGAGAAAGGTGCGAAAGAGGAGAGTTGCGTGAATATACTTAATTTGCAATTAATAGTAAAAACAACAAGCACAAGAACGTTGCAGTTACAGACAAAACGAACATACTAACGAACGTAGGAAGGCTGTCATTAAAGAGAAAAGAAATATTAAGTAACAGAGTGGCGATGAGAAGTTTTATATTCTAGTTAGCGGGTACAAGATGAATAGCAAGTTAGTATTGCAATAGAAAATCAGCTCTCAATTTGTTTTTGAAAGCGTTTCTCCTTAGTTGTTTGTCGCTAGAGTCAAGAGAATTCCAGACTTTAACTCCCACAAATCTAATATTAAAGGTTCTGTAATTAGTGCGAGCTTTGGGGAGGTAATAGCTTTTTTGAGAGGCTAGTCTGGTGTTATAATTGTGTTTACTGCTAAGAAGCTGAAAGAAGTCATCAAAAGTCACTGGGAGTTCTCTTGAGTGAAATTGTTGCATAAAAAGAGCAGTATGCGAAAAAGACAAATAATTAATTTTAAGTATTTTAAGTTACTTGAAAATGGGGGAGGAATGGGCATCAAACTTAGAAAATGTAATAATATGTAAAGCTCTTTTCTGAAGAATGAATAGGGGACGAATCGTTGACTTATAGGTGTTTCCCCATATTAAGATTCCGTAAGTTAAATAGGGATAAATTAACGAGTAATAAAGTTGGGTCAAAATGTTAAGATTAACGTAGTAGCGGATTTTTGACAATACACCTATGCTTCGTTTAATTTTTTTACAGGTTTCACGAATATGGCATTTCCAGTTTAAGTTAGAGTCTATCAAAACACCTAGGTACTTTACTGATTTTTCTTGTTTAATAGTTTTATTATTTATTGACAATGTCAATGGATAAGTTATCTTCTTTTGATGTGGATGGAAAAGGACAAAGTTAGTTTTCTCAATATTAAGTGAAAGTTTGTTAGCACAAAGCCAGTCAAAAACTCTTTGTAGCTCACTATTAACAGTACTTTCTAGTTTCAGCAGATTAGTGTCTGTACAGAAAAGGTTTGAATCATCAGCAAATATATTAAAACTCAGAATTTGTGAACAATTATTGAAGTCATTGATATAAAGGAGGAAGAGAATAGGTCCAAGTACGGACCTCTGAGGGACACCACAAGTTATGCTGCTTTCTGATGATGAATAACTGCATTTAATGTAAATTGTTTCCTATTGGTAAGATAGGATCTAAACCAATCAAGTGCGATACCTCGTATTCCATAATGCTCAAGCTTTTTTAACAAAATATCATGATTTACTGTATCAAATGCTTTGCTTAGATCAAGGATAAGTCCGCAAGAGACTTCCCCTTTTTCAATCGCTTTCTGAATACTATCTAGTATAGTTAAAACAGCATGAGTCGTGGAGTGTTTTGAGCGAAACCCAAATTGGTTAGCAAAAAATATATCATGTTTCTCAAGAAAACTAGTTAGGCGTTTGCAAATTAGTTTTTCAAAAATTTGATTAAAGACAGATAAAAGAGAAATTGGACGATAGTTAATTAGATTTAGAGAAGAGTTCTTTTTAAAAACAGGAATTACCTTAGCGATTTTGAACTTGTCAGGAACAGTTCCCGTTGATATAGAAAAATTATATAGTATTTCTAAGGGTTTAGATAGCAGATGGTTGAGACATTTTAGGACTCGTATGGGTATGCTAAATGGGCCCGTGGCTTTACTAACATTCAATTTTGAAACCTCTTCCTCTATTTCTAATTGGGTAACCGGAAAAATATAAAAACTATTTGGTTGTGGATTGGTCAAGTAATGTGAGAATGGCTTAGGTGATATAGGGATGTCGGAAGACAGGTTCTTCCCAATATTAACAAAGTAATCATTAAAAGCATTTGCAATGGCTTTAGGGTCAGTTAAGCATGAACTTTCAGTAACTATCTTCGTAGGAAAAGAAGCTTTATTGGATTTAATTGAAATAATTTCTTTAATTCCTTTCCACGTGGCTTTCGCATTGTTAATATTAGATGTAAAATATTCCCGATAATAAGTTTTCTTGCAAACTAAAGTTAGGTGTTTTAACTTATTTCGATATACCTTAAACTTTGCAAAAAAAATAGTTATTGCGGGTTTAAGATATTTCTTTTATAATATATGTTTTGTCTTTATAGATTGTTTAATTCCTTTTGTGATCCAAGGTTTAGACATAAATTTAATTTCTTTCCTAGATAGTTTTTTAAGAGGAATATGCTTATCAATAATAGTAGTTAAGGCTTCCTGGAATGTATCGAATAATGAGTTGACATCGGAATTATCTGAAAAACGTTATTCCCAATTGATAGTCCGAATGTCTCTCAGGACGGCTGACTCATCGTAACCGGAAAAGTCACGTTTGTAAAGTTTGAATTTATTAGGTAGCTCGGTTAACTTGTTAATTATTAAAAAAATAGGTAAATGGTCTGTTAAATCATAAATGATGTTTCCACTAATGGTGTGATATTCACATGAGTTAAAGAAAAGGTTATCAATGAGTGTCGCCGAATGATCAGTTATTCTAGTAGGTTGAAGTATGTGCGGTTGAAAAGCGTAAGAAGCCATTGTATTGATGAACTCCTCTGTGTCTTTGTTGGAGTCTGAGTTGAGTAAATTAATGTTCATATCTCCATTATTATGCAAAGTTGTTTTCGGCATGAATAAGATCAATTGTTTCATAAAGTGATTTGGTAAAAGAATTTAGGTCAAAATTTGGATGCCTGTAAACAACAGCGCATAAGATGTTTTGTTTGGATTGATTATTAATTTCGACCCAGAGGAATTCATGTGAATTTACTGAAGTGCTGAGATCGGAACGAATGTTAAATGAAAGGTTCTCATGTAGATAGAAGCCGACGCCACCAGCTTGACTGAGGCTTGGCTGATAAACAAAATTAAATTGATTACAGATAATACCCAAGGGAGGGGTGGGTGGTAGTTTAATGGTTAATCATTGATTACAGAAGGGTGGGTGGATAGTTACCCAGAAACTGTGCTTGATCCGAAATGTCCCTGTAGCAAATTCAAAACTACCATAAGAATTCAGCGATTAACACTTTTTTCACTTATAGGGTTCCAAATCGCAACCCAGCAAGAACCCTTTGCAGCCAAGCATCCTAGGACTCAAAGATTTCTACATGACAGACCCTGTTAGTCGAGCCTCACAGACTATGGCCAAGTGCGTTACAGCCGTGCAGACAATGCAATAAGATAACTAGCTTAGCAATGGTCATTTTCTCAGTTGTTGCCTTGCCTGCTATTTCTAACCATGGTCTGTGTACATACTGACTCTGGGATGATCCGTTGGATCATGGTACTTAGAGGAATTGTTTTAACTTGAAATATCACTGCAAGCTTGTGTTTTTTAAATCATCATTAAATGTAATGCCGAATGCATTGCTTATTGAACTATTTGTATCATATTATTAATCCAAGGCAGACACATTGTTGAAGTATTCGTAGTTCCGTCTGCAGGATACCGTGCGCTTTTCAGCTCTCGTCGAATGGTTCCTGAGTGTTTTTGTAAAGTAAATGAATAAATATGAATGGTTGCAGAGTGATATTAAAAATAATGTGAATATCGAGACAAGTTTGGACTGCTCTTTAATGGAGAGGGGTGTGTAAAGTAATACGTCAAATGCATCAACCTCGTTCCCAGGGTCTTCTCGGTCAGATCCAAGATGGCGGCAACTGCGAGAAAAGACCCTGGTAATGTACCGATCAATTCGAAACATCACCATCCCCCCCCCCCCCCCCGGGCAACCCCCGGGCAACCCCCGGGCATTTGACTCATTTTTGTGCCCGGGGAGTAGCTGTCCTTGGGGTGGGGAATTTGACACCGAATGGGAGGGGTGGGGGAGGATTTGAACAAGTTGTCTTGATTTCGAATTCATGTTCCGTCCTCGATCGAATCATGGAGGACACTTTTATATTAGATACTCCGCTTTTGTGAGTGAGTGGCTGAAGAAGAAGGGACTCCAAAAGCTGTGTGCTGTGTTTGAAGGTATTAAAATGTAAATGTAAATTGCTTTTGAATATTTATAAAAGGCTCGACATGTTAAACAAATACCTAGGATACAAGGTCAAGGGCCGGCTGACTGATATTTAATGCTTTTAAGTTATTATGGAAGCTGATGTTTTATAGAGGTTGCCCCTCCCGTGACAACTACAGCTCGAACGTTGCTTTATTTAATACTGTGTTGTAGTCCATTTGAATTTTAATATATTTTATTCTCAGTCACGAGTCTCTGAGAACAATACGTTTTTCTATGCCCCTTTTTATATACGTACTACTTCGAATTTCGTCGCTTGTTAAAAAAGTACATGCATGCAACGATGGGAAAACATCTAGTCTTCAAGAACATATAAAGCATTGAAATCAACTCCATCCGAAATTGTTCACGAAGACATTTTAGTCGGCTCATTCATTCTCCCGT
The DNA here is from genome assembly GCA_030867875.1 of Actinernus sp. WN-2022. Lineage (NCBI taxonomy): Eukaryota > Metazoa > Cnidaria > Anthozoa > Actiniaria > Actinernidae > Actinernus > Actinernus sp. WN-2022. The sequence continues at coordinate 183,736,110 of JAOWCC010000577.1, forward strand.
CAGTACTGCTATTTTCGAATGACCTACGGAACTGTGAAAAAGTAATAACGTACTGACAACGTATCGTCGTATTAACCGAAACAACGTAGTGTAGACAATGGAACGCCTCCTTTGGACATTAAGTTTATTAAACGCAATATTGAAGAGCAGTTTGCTCCAGGAACGTGTTTTATATTTTTATATTTTAGATTAACAGGGCACAGCCTGGTTATTTTAGTAAGATACCTGGTTGTCATCAAGTAGCGCTGTTGTGCCTGATGGAGTGTTTTTTAACGATGCTGGCTATGAGGACCCAGGGGATACAAACAATGGGTAACTAACGAGGTGAACCAACCCAGAACGAGATAAAAACTTACATCACGTGTTGTGAAACTAAAAATAGATTTTAAATAATTATCATGGGACATGAGGATTCGTTATCTTACCTCCTTTATTTGTTACTCCGCCGCGGAGAACTTCTCGCGAACTCCCCCAGATTCTACTGCATTATAGCTAAGTAGTCGGTAAGTTCGTACATCAAGGGCACCCAACGAGTACTTTTTGAAATTCGTTTGAAACCAGTTGTCTGCAGCTTATCTAGCTATTTTAAGGCGCCTACTATGTCTTTTGACGTATTCTAGAAAGCTATTAGCTGTTCGGATTTTCTAGGTGGAAATCGCGTCAACCGAAAATACTATGGCAAAATATTCCCGGCCTACGAATTTGTTAGTAGTCTAGACCAGAAACAAGAATTTTCTAGCCCAAGTAACTTCATGTTGCAAAGTTTTGTGGAGGTACGAATTTTTTAGGGATTCTTTTTTCCTTTAGGCAATTCTTAGGGAATGAAAATGTGGACTTACGAAAATTTTAGGGAAAACCTTTTAGTTTGAAAACATTTTTTTTAGCCAGTATTTCAGAAAACAATTTCCTAGGGACGATTTTTTTAAATCCGAAAGTTTTAGGCTACCTTACTCTCCCGAACAGTTTTTAACCGAAAACTTCGTTGGGTGCCCTGTGCATGCGTGTACCGCAAGTGGGCAAGTCATGCTAGGAAACGGGTTAAAAAAACATGTTGTACCGTACTTATAAACTAACGCCCAAAGCACTTTGAAAAAGATTTCGAGATACTACTAAAGTAAAAATTGTATAAAGTTCTGCAACGTTCGATTTACGCATCAGTCAATTGAACCCCGGGATTGAACCCCAACCACCGACCCCCGCGACTTCAGTAGTGGGGTTAACCGGGCCTAAGGCCGTGGCAAACCTCTTTAGCACCTCGCTTTCTTTGGATTGGCCAAGGAATTAACGCCTGGAGACAATCTACCGCTGATTTAACATTGTATAGCTACAGAGGGAGAAGTAAATGTACGTGCTCTAACAGTTTTGAGCATAGAACTGATTCGTTTAAATAGCGTGGAGTTTTACATTTTCAGAGCCCTGAATTAGTAAATAGGTATATCTCGGCGAATGTAGCGATCATGCATTTAAATGTAAACCACTCTCCAGTGATCGTAGCGATCAACTTATCCCTGTATGGATTGCGAACTGCTCAAAACATGTCTCAGATATTCATTGATAACGGTATGCAATTTTAATGTTTTTTTAACAGGAACCTAGTGTTTTTTGGCCGGGGATATGATTGCTATGTTGTTGCTATTTAACAAAAAGGTTTTGTAATCAAAAGTTTGTTGAGTACGTATTGGTCGGCTAGGTTTCGTGTAAGTAAAATAAAACCTATATTGAATCAGCAGTTTGTCTCTATCCTTTTTAGAACTTTGTTTCAACAAGGAACAAGTCGCATCCCAAAATAAAGGCTGTGCTACAACTGTCTATAAAAAAAATGTGGCGTAAACCACTATGTCCCGGGGGTAGGGGCATTTGATTGCCTAATACGACGATGGGGTGGGGAATTTGAACAACATTTTTGGCCCGGGGGACGGGAATTTGAACAAACCAAACTCCAAAAATTCAAATGCCCGGGGGTTGCCCGGGGGGGGGGATGGTGATGTTTCGAATTGATCGGTACATAAAGGCTCAACTATCTAGTATTCTGATTGGCTATTCAGTTGTGACGCGAAGGTTGTTCTAGCAGTGCTTTTTATTGGATAAATATATATTTTTCCCAAATTCATTATTCAATAGCCTGTTTAAATATGAGTGCACCAAATAACGTGCTCGCGCTCACGTTGACCGTCCAGATGGGATTAATTCAGCAAAGGCTAGGGGAATATCTGTTTTAACATATTTAATTTTATGAATAAGAGTAGAGATTTTAAGGTTACAGGCATTCTCAATATTAAGTATATCAAGGAGCTTATAATATGGAGCAGCACTCTCTTTTTTTTAGCAAAAAATATAGTGCGAATACATTTATTTTGTTTTGTTTTAATTACTTGTAACCGAGATTGACAAGCAGTTCCCCAGGTCATCAGGCCGTAATTGATATATGGATATATCAGGGTATAGTAAAGTTGTTTAAGGTTACCGGATACCTTCAAAGCGAAAAAGATGGCTTTTTTTTTTCGCACAGAAATGTAGTTTTAGTAGTAGTGTCTCATATACCAAAAACTCCGTTGAATAAAAATTAATGTTGACGGAGAAATACCAAAAGGAAGTTTTTGACCGGAAGTAAAAGGTTCCGTTTGATTGACAGCAGATCAATATAAACACATGACAAGTGCTTACTCGCCCGTAACGACGGTGTGAAGATATAATATTAAATTTATTTTGTATACCAATGTTTACGTTTATTGAGAAACGTATTTCCACACATGATTCCATCGGTTGTTGGCCTTATGCCTTCAAAAGAGCAAGCAGGATGCCCTTAGCTTGGAAAACAAAGAAAAAAGCAAAGCAAAACAAGGCCAAACAATGCATACGACTACAAAGCCAAATAGGAGTCCTCGTAAAACCCGACAAGGGTTCGTATTTTCACTTTCAGACAGACGGCCGAGTGGCCCACATCTGAACATGAAGAATTGATAGGAGCCAGCCGAGAAAATATTTGTTTCCAAGAAAGCTTAGATGGAAACGTAAAGTCTGACGGTGACTCTGAATCACTTGAAACTAACACCACGATCTTAGCTCGCTATTGCCGTGCTGTTTCAGTCGCCTGAAAATCGCTGTCTCCTCTACTAACTATGCTGGCATTCAAGGCGTCTCTAGGTGTTCACCTTGGCTTTGTGCCTCCAGGTCTTTTTGTCTTTCCCATTTTTCAAGTCACACAAGAAAACTAGAACAACCAACTATATTAACATTTTCTCGATGCGGCGCGAAGCTTTAATCGGAAATCAACATTGGCGGGAAATCTTGACAGATAGTTGAACTGTGATGAGAAATGATTGGCCAAGAGCTCGCTAATTGTTGGAGAGGCGGGGCTTCAGATTCACGCACGACAGACGGCTAGATTTTCTAAAATGCTATTTTCTACGCTTTCGATTTTCAACCAAAATAGAGTTTTAAAAAAGCTCCCAATCAAGAGAAATATAGTCGATTTGTTTGAAATTTTTACAAAACTCCGCTGCAAAAGGGTGTCGGGGAATTGGAAAATTCTAAAAATAGAGCTCTTGACGGTGTTTTCCGCAAATCTACTCTGATTATTTTTCGCCTTTTCACGGAGAGCATGATAACTTTTGAACTAAATCGAATTTTGAAATTCCCCGACACCCTTTTGTAATACGATTCCTCTGAAATGCGACAAAGCAAACAGATTTTAAAACTTTAAAATATTTTCGGAGTCGGAGCTTCTGAAAGCCATCTCACTAGATCGGAGAAACGGGATCGCGGAAAATTCGAGATTTTCAAAGAACTCAAAACTTTTTATGTATTCTTGTAGCCAATTTTATAAGCTTTAAAATGATACATGGATGATTTATCTACGATGTTTCTTCGAGGCGCTACATAATTTAGACTGGAAACGCACCTTTAAGGTATCCGGTAACCTTAAGTGTGCTAATAGGTACATAGTATCTAAGTTTATTTAAAATACCTATATTCTTTGCAAGTTTATTATTAACATGTTTTATTTGTGCATTCCATTGTAAATGGTTGTCAATAAAAACACCTAAATATTTTATCTGCGTTTTTTCTTCTATATTACATGTTGTTATGGATATATTAGGCTTTTTTCTAGGGGATGTAATCAGCATATAATTTGTCTTATTAAAGTTGATTGAAAGTTTGTTAGCAGCACAGTATTTTAGAACATTAACAAGTTCATCATTTATAACCCTTTCTAATTCATTCAGGTTTTTTGAAGAATAAAAAATATTAGTGTCATCTGCAAATATTCTAAATAGCAGTTTCTTAGACTAGTTTGGGAGGTCATTTATATATAGCAGGAATAATAATAATAATAATAATAACACTTTATTTAATGAGGATATGCAGATAAAGTTTACACTTGTTTCCAATCTGGTCCTCCTAACTATTATATGCCAAGATAGAAACATGATATAATTACATTATAAGACATAATAGATAATTATTTAACTACTCAAAAAGGAATATACATTATTGGGAAGATATGAAAAAACATTGAATAAAATATAAACACTATAGCTTTAGAATTATACAATTAAAAACATATGTAAACGAAAGGTGGTTACATGTATTAAGGGATGGATCTAGAAACATCGTTAGACATCAGTCAGTAAAACCTATTGCTCTTCAACTCAGGGGACCTAACGTAGATCTGTGAGGAATACCACATACTATAGGCCTAAAACTAGATTCTGTATCATCTATTTTTACATATTGTTTCCGATCCTCTAGATAACTGATAAACCAAGCATGGGGTAATCCTCGGATTCCATATTTGTTCATCTTTGCAAGCAGTATCGTGATTTATTGTATCAAATGCTTTGGAAAAATCCAAGAAAATTCCGCAAGTTATTTTACCTTCATCTATAGCTGTTTTTAGGTTTTCTTATGTTTCTAAAATTGCATACTCAGTTGAGTAGCCTTTCCTAAATCCAAATTGATAATTATACAGTATACCTTGCTTTTCTAGGAAAAACATAAGCTGATTATGGACCAGTTTCTCAAGGACTTTACTGAAGACAGATATAATAGCTATAGGCCTATAGTTTCCTAGTTCAATAGCACTTCCACTTTTAAATACTGGGGTTATTCTTGAAATCTTAAAAATATCAGGAACTTTTCCTGTCGAAATTGACTCATATATTTTGGTAAAGGGGATTGATAGAGGGGCACTTGCAAGCCGCGGTATCACTTTCGTTCCGGAACGAAATCAAGTGACCGAGCAGACTGGGGCGGGTAACGCATACGTATTTGTCTTATTTCAGCCATGTTTACCCTTTTACTTTCATCGCGTGCAACTCGTGGAGCACTTTTCTTGTTTCATTACTCGGGCCAGGCCTTTGGCCGGCTCGAGTCAGAAATCGCAAGTTAATTTTTTAATTTTTTGTGTCGAGATTTTGCGCCGTCAACCAATCAGATTGCGCCTTCTTTGGAAGTTCTTTTTGCCACCGTACCAATCAGATTGCACTGTGCTGGTCATGTTTTTCAAGATGGCGGCGAGTGGGAGTTTTGACTTAGCAAAACCTTTAATATCAGCTGTTTTTTATGTAAACCAAAGGTTCCTTCAAGTGCAATACCAATATTTTTGTCTTTTCTAAAGCTGAGAGGTGTTTCACGGGCTTTGGACGGGCTTGTAAATGTAAGTAGCCGCTAATCTGAACATGATAACCTTCATACCAATTGACTGTCGTTGTGTTGTTATTTATTGTTATTAACCTCTCGAAAGTGTAGTAGAAATGACCCGATTTCTCAGTTCTCTGACTGACAGGGGCCTTTTAAAAGAATTACAGTCGTTTCGTCCCCCATGCACATGTATTTAAATGTTTATAAATTCGGGAACGAAAATCCAGCATGCAGTGAGTGAGTATAAACTGAGTAAGTAATCCGAAAATATGAAAATTCTTTCAAACGAACGATAAATGACTTTCCCTGCTAGCAGAGGTCTCTCTCTGTCTTGGTAAAATGGAAGGCGAGGGAGAGACTTCTGCCGACATCCGACTCTTTCTCTGCATGCTGGCACGCATGCGTGAAGTTTCCTTGGCAACAAGTGACGCGATCTCACGTGTACTTATGAGTGCACGAAACAACTGTAAAAAAAAACTGACGCGTACAGCTATTTCCGGTAAAACGTGTTTTCGAAACAGGGTTGACTCGTCCATGAATGTGGACGGCAAGCGTCGGAAGTCGGCAGAGGTCTCTCCCTCGCCTTCCATTTTACCAAGACAGAGAGAGACCTCTGCTAGCAGGGAATAAATGACTGATGTGGAAATCGCATATTTATCTGTGGCGTGTTATTGACACTGGTTTTATTTTGTTCTATTTCCCGGGTCTATTTACATCTGGCCTGTACCTCTTTGTATTTGATTATTATCTCTTGGTTTAGGCATTCTACAGTGTATTTAATGTGTTTTTTTTAGAACTGACATAATAATATTATGTATAGAGTAGTGTATTTATCATTATTGCAAGTTTATAGCATAACATAACTAAATTTGGTCCAGAACTGAGAGTATACTTACATGCAAGTGGCACTAGCACTCTTTCTTTCCCTTCCCCTTTCTTGGTACCATTATATATCCATGCAAGCTAGATATTGTTTCAGTGTTTTCCATCTGAGGTGGTTAACTATTCACAATGAATAGCAACATTATGTGGAATTTGTTGTTCTAAATTGCTTGATTTCTCATAGTTGTACTGCACCGGATACTAATTACAATGCATCAAATTTGAGTGACTCAATATCGTGCAGACTACTCAAATAACCATTGCACTTCAATCAACAACACCCATACCAAGTTTTTTTTGTAATTCTAACGACCCTCAAGGAACAATATTGAAAAGAAAGTAATATTAAACTACAGAATTGAGGGAAATTGTGGCTGAAATGTACATGCATACCCTAACCTAACCCCCCCGGAATACGTGGGGCATTTGCACATTGACATTTGACAGACAAAAGCATCAGTAGAGAAACAATTCTCTGGCTACTCTAGCACAAACCATGTTGACACAAAATTATGCTAGAACTCCATGCAGTACATGCTATAGATGGCCTGAGTTAAGGCCACTCAGGGCCTCTTGTTTTGTTTCGTTTCATTTGGGCGATTAAAAGAATAACCACTGAGTTCGGCACGGCGATATCACGGCGTTTGAAACCACGTCGAGCTACTGCCATGTAGCACGGCAGACCTTGTCGAATTTAATAGTCGTGTCGAACTTAATTCATGTCGCCGTATCAAATGGTTTCAAACGTCGTGCCACTGCCGTGCTACAGTCGAATTCAATTGCTGCATTTAGTTCGACACGGCAGTGGCGCGACGTTTGAACCGGGCCTTAGATCGTCAAGGTGTGTATATACATGACAGGGCGGCAAGTGGGGGACAAGGGGGGCATGCAGTTGCCCACCCTCACCTCCTTGAAAATATGTTTTCTAATGCCGGTATAACCAGAATTACATTTAGAAAAAGTTGTATTTACTAAATAATAACACTAGCTATATGCTATAAAGTTTTTATTAATAATAAAGCGTATAAAGGCTTTACAGTGTTGATTGCAATGTCATATTGTTAATTAATACAACTTGTATTATATGTTAGATAATGTTGATCAGCAAACATATATTTCGATTCGTTGGTGGTCTCAGATGTTTAATTGATAAGGGACCAGTCATTATTTAACTTGGAGAGGGAATGGTGGAGAAAATGGGGGGTCTTGTAAAAAAAAAATTGAGAATAGGGGGGTCCCAACATATTTTACTCTAGAGGGATCTTGAAAATTAATTGGATACCAAAGGGGGGTTGCTTTAAGAAGAAAATTTGCAGGCTAACAAGGGCCTTTAAATATTTTTTTATTAAAATAATTTCTCCTCCACCCCCACAAGGAAGTAGGGGGAGAAGGGAAGGGGACGCCTGCCCGCAACGCCTGTGGTTTTGAAAAACGCCTCCTAATTAGTTATGCATGTCTGATCTGTCAAAAAAAAAAAGTACAATTTTGGCAATCCCTTTATGTAGGACGACACGAATTTTACCAAAAATACAATAGAATACAACACAATACAATTCAATACAACAATAGAACGCAACACAATACAATACAATACAATACAATTTGGTAGCAATTCGTGTCGTCCTACATGAAGGTAGCCACAATTTTCCTCGCTGGTTGTAGGCCTCGGAAAATGTACATTTCCTCCAAAAATTAACCGGGTTATCAACCTCATCAACGTAACTTCTCTGATATCAAGCAATTTTAATTAGTGTTTTTGTAGCAACTTTCTATAGCAATTTGGCCGCCACCTAGATTCAATTTAGTAAACAATCTGATGCGATGTAACCGCAGTGTTGGGTTTCGCATGATCATTGTTTGCACATCGTGAGAAAGAATCAGAAAACTACATTACTTTCGAAATAAATTGAAAAATAGAATCAGGCACCATCGTAGTTCTTACATGTGTAACAGGAAGTTCATAGTTTTAATAGAAGTGCTTGAAATAATTTTATTTCTGCGCTTGAATTTGTTTGCCCAGAAAATGTCCGGCGAAACTGATGAATGTTCTCCAAAATCAGTCGGGCTAATATAAAAATCATAAACATATTAACTTCTGTATAATGTCAAGCAATTTGGTTGCCTGTCTGTAAGTTGTGTTGTAAATCTAGCCTTCAATTCCATTTTAGAGGTGAAACAACGGCTTCGTCCAGCCTTATTTAGAGATTTTTAGCTTTAGAGCAGGAAAATTATCACTTTGGTATTCAATTGGTGGGAAGTACATCGACCTAGACCTTGAAAGTACCTTTGGAAACCTTTCATTTGACCGGTTACACACACTGCGAAAGCTGTAGCTAATCAAGTTTGTAAATCTTAGGAAATTCATGGTAAAATAGCAATATTACTCACCGCTCTAGCTCCCTCAAATTCTAATCGTCGTGACGAACTCGCGACCTCGTGAACATGTCACCATCGGCATATAGTCGTCATCTTCATTGCCATTTTGTGATTGGATATTGTCGCTAAATGAAGATTCCAACGACAATTCAATTGCTCCCGAATAAAACTTCACGACCATTTATCGACAATGTTAACAAACACACTATCTTACGCGCGTCAGGACTCTATAACAGTAATAGTATTATAATCTAATAAATATTATAAAATCAAAAGACTAGTCAAAGGAATAATTATCTAATACATTTTTACGAAAGGAGACGAGAGGGGTTTCTTTTATCAGAAGGTAAAGAATTCCAAAGTTTTGAACCAGTATATTGAAGAGAACCAGGAGCCCATTACCAGGAACGTGCATCTCCCAGATTAGACCTGTCCAACAGCAGAACAGATGATGAAGCTATTTTTAGCTTAGTTTGTGTTTCCCACGAGAAGAAACAAAGGCCGTCACTTTTAACTAATCAGGATGCACAGAAAAATTGTAATAGCGTTCTCCCCAGTGACGTCATAAAATATTAGCATAATGACAACATTGCATTGTGGGATCGAAAAATGGCTGCCTCGGACATAGTTGTTCCTGCGTGCGGTATGGATAATTTCAGAGTTTTACTCACAGAATTGAAGATGAGGTACGTTCCAGGTGCCAAATTAACCAAACCACCTGGTAAATGTAATGTTTTGGAGCTGAAACGTTGGTTCGAGTTCCACGGGGAGAAAAAAAAGTGGGAAAAAGACAAGAATCGGGTGAAAGGATGTATTGCTCTTAAAATCAAGGTTGACCCGAAGGTTCCTGGCGGTAATTTATCAGTATATCGTGAATACCCCAAAACAGTGCTTCGTAGCAACTGATTTCTTCATAATCTTGAGTTGGGTTCTGGAATATTTGTCCGCATTTCAATCCCATGATGCTTTGTTTGATTATGAGTTTTCTATATTTAGAATCTGGGGGAACGCTATTAAAGGGGCTATGTCATGTTACTGCGCATGTATCGAGTAATCGCTCGTTTAGTGGCTGTTAATTGGATACAAACAGTTAAACTTCCCTCCCTCAATGCTTGATTGAAAGGATTTTCAATATTTTCCCTGGAGACTGTTTATATACACTGTTTGTTAGTCATATTTGCATATTTGCTTTCATTTTAAGCATCCCACATGGCCGAGAGGTTCGCCAGTTCATATCAAAATCGGTGGAAATAGCTCTTTCCGGCCCGGAAAACAAATGTAAAGTCTTACCGTGACACAGCCCCTTTAACACGGTTCAAACTGCTAAATATACTAAAGCGCAAGAGAACAAAAGACAACGTAATCGCATACCAGAACTTCGCGACTAAAAATAGCCACATCATCTACTGTGCTGTGGGCGCTACCCATACATAGGTACGGTCCTGTAATGGGCTCCTGAGAGAACGTAATTCATAGTGAGTAGTTTTAACAGCTTTAAAAACTTTGGTTTTGAGATGCTTTGTGAAAATTTGTGCTGCTGAGGTCTGATGAATTGCTCACGTGACCGGGCAAATTGATACTATAATTGCTACTCAAGGAATTGTGGGAAGGCCTTCCAATCCTTCCTTCGTATTGTTTCTTATCGTGGAAAATATAAAGCTGGGATTCGGCCGCTGATTGTCTAGACGTTTCGCTCGCGCTGATTGGAGAATTTCGAATAAGTGCGTGCATTTTTTATTTGACAAAAGTACAGGAATCATGAGCCGCGGAGTACTGGGTACAAGTATTCATTGGGATCACAAGTTTCAACCGCAAACCGTTCTTCAGCGATGAATTCATATATTGAGCATATTAATGATCACATGACCAGCATTTCCATTGGTTCTTTCGACGCCATCTCAGTTGTATTATGCACGTGATTAAACTACATGTAACCACAGGGAACCCAAGCGAGAAGCCCAAATGCACTCAATTGCAATCAGAAGCCCTCGCGACCGAGGCAATAAAATTGCATTGCTTTAAGTTTTTTACGAGTGCATCACGTAACGCGAATGTAATCCTCTTTAGGGTTGAAACAAAAATAATCTCGAAAATAGATTCCCGCAATAATCGTGCAATATCCAAAATCACGACACTTCCTGTAGAAAAAGCTCAATATACATTGGCGCGCGCTTGAGAAATTCCGTTGCTCGAGGTTGATCTATTAACGAATGACAATTTAAGTGAATTCTGAACGTAACTCATTTCAGGGTTTCCTATTGACCTTGATTGTCTCCGTAATTCATGTCGTTCCACCAGGCTGTCAGCGCGGCCCATCACTATTGTGACGTTGTCAAAGAGATGACGTCATAATGTGCTAATAATGCTTTCAAGCTCAAGATGGCGGTTTACATCAGGCCATATTCTCTGCGTGGCGGTTTACATCGGGCCATATCCTCTTCGGAGGGAACTTAAAAATGGTAGATCGTATTAACGATGCAAGATGCGGCAAGTGCGGTCTAATCCAGCCATGTCCTTGCGTGACGACGGACAAGGAATTCGAAGGGGCTCATAAAAATTCTAAGGAGGAGCCTCTTATTATTCTCAACCGAAGACCAGGTACGGTAGAGCATTTCTATACACTAGCCTCGTTTTCTCTGCCGACACATTAATATACGTTATTTAATAGTTATCAATGGCGTCGCACAGCAGACATTAAAATACTTTAGGGGATAAAATACGTATGCTGCTTATCCATTTAATGTCAAGAATAAAAGGCAGGATTGCATAGTTAAGCATTCTGACTTAAAGTTTAAGGCGATAGTAAGAGGGAACACTTAGTCTGTGCGAAGTTACGAAACTCCCTCGGAGCAAGGGCGATGAGATACCAACTTAAGCTAGTATTGTATATCGCGTCAGGAATCGAATCCTGGCCACATCGGTAAGTCTCGCTCCCCATTTAGGGAAGATTATGGAGAATTTCATTTAATGGCTTGTGTATGAACCCAAATTTAAATCGAACTATTTGCGTTAGCTCGCTTGATTAGTTTTTAAGTTATTTCTAGGTAACATACCTTTATATCGTATTTTCTTTTCCTAGCACTATAAATGTATTTTTTTCTGTTTTTTTTTAGTATGAATAAACTTGTTGTTGTATGCACTTCATCTATCTGAATTCAAACTATTTCAAACTTATTCAGATGTTGCCAAATGTCAAGAAGCAAAAGAAACCAGGATGCATAAGAACATCGTAGACGTAGCTCTTGAGGCGGACCGCCGTGCCGAGGACGCACTATTTCAGATGAAAACATATCATCGTTCTAACAGGACGCTGTCCCACATCCGCGAGATGTTCAAGGCCAATCCGGACAACAAGCTGGCTCTAAAGCTTTTCGGCAACAAAGCAGCAGTGTTAATTGAACAACGTAGGCAGTCGAAACAAGGGACTGGTGTCATTCATCCGTTCAGTACGTTCCGCTGGTACTGGGATATACTGTTGATGACGTTCATTTGTCTGCACATTCTTCTTCTTCCTGTCAGTATAGCATTCCTTAGCGATGATTTATCCCTTCACTGGCTCGTTCTTAACGGCATCTCGGACGTGTTCTTCGTCATTGATATCTTTCTGAACTTTCGAACTGGCATCGTCGATCCAAACAACCACGAAGAAGTCATCTTGGAGAAGAAAATCATATGCATGAAATACCTTCGTGGTTGGTTTGCCATAGACTTGCTGTCGTCGTTACCGTTTGACTACGCCTACTTCATCGCTTCTTCTTCTTCAGCAGAGCAGACGCTTATCAAAGCATCGCGGGCTCTCAGGATCCTAAAACTCGCCAAGTTATTGAGTCTTTTGCGCTTGCTGCGCGTGTCAAGGCTGGTACGCTACATGAGAAGATTTGAAGAGGTAACTAAACTATCCTGGTTAGCAAGCGTATCATCTTTGTGCAATGCAACTGGCTAGCTAGCGTATAGCTATATCCAACTGACTTAAAAAACCTCTGAATTTTAACGGGACCTGAAACAACCATTGGGGAACCCGGCAATATACCACAGATCGAATTCAAAATTTAGTGTGTTGGAATTTCAAGTGAATGGTGCTTTTCGCGCGCTCTGATTGCCTACTTAAACTCGAAATATCCAGCAGCCACATGACCAGCTTATGCCAGCGCTGAAACACCCCTGGAAATGCATGATTCTAACACGCGCCATGTCTTCTTATTATATTATACTCAACAAAATATCTGGATTCTGATTGGTCAATGTGGAGTGCATAAAAAAACATGTTTATTTCACTCATACAATTACAAGTATAACATAATTAGGATATAAACTGAGTTGGAGGGCCCGAAAAAAGCCATACAGCTATCTAGCCGGGGACCACGAAAAGGTTATAAAGTGCACAGTTGCATGCTCTCGGCAAATTCTTGCTCAGTATATTAAATACAACTGAAAATCGCATGAACTGCTCGTGCTATTCGTGATATTTTAAAGTTCATGCGATTTCCTGTACATATTGGCAATAAGCTTAGGAACTGAAATGTTGTGGTAAAATGTTATTCTCTTGTAGCTCCTGAATATCGGAAGTGGCCAGCTGCGCATCCTCAAGCTGATTGGCTGTATGCTACTCTTGTCACATTGGAATGGCTGTGTACAGTTCCTTGTTCCTTACTTACAAGAATTCCCTCACAACAGCTGGGTCGCTATCAACGGACTTGATGTATGTATCGTTTTAAAATACTTTATACAATAATTTAGATAGTACACGCGTTCTGATTGGCTGATAGCCATGTTTTCATTAGCCTGTGCAAACATGGAAATGACGTCACACCGTAAGACAAGCACCGTAAGTGCTTCTTTTATCAAAATAATTATTTTAGAAAAGAAATGAAACAGATTTTCCAAGTTTTCACAGGCTTATGCAAACCTCGGTAAGTTTGGGAGAATTCTCGAGCAGATACAAACACTCGAACTGCGGTCTCGTGTTTGTTCTGGGCTCTAATTCTCCCAAACTTACCTCGGTTTGCATGAGCCTGTGCAAACACGGAAGATCAGTTTCATTTCTTAAATGAAGAATATTGTTATCATTTGCTTTTGACCACACCGCGGCCAAACTTCACGCGCATGCTCTTCTGATGAGCCCAGCGAACGCGTTTCCCCAGTTTCCCGCCAAAACACACGAAGGCACACACGAAGGGACACACGAAGGCACACACGAAGGCACACACGAAGGGACACACGAAGGCACACACGAAGGCACACACGAAGGGACACACGAAGGCACACACGAAGGCACACACGAAGGCACACACGAAGGCACACACGAAGGCACACACGAAGGGACACACGAAGGCACACACGAAGGCACACACGAAGGCACACACGAAGGGACACACGAAGGGACACACGAAGGCACACACGAAGGCACACACGAAGGCACACACGAAGGCACACACGAAGGCACACACGAAGGCACACACGAAGGCACACACGAAGGCACACACGAAGGCACACACGAAGGCACACACGAAGTCCCAAGGACAAGTCCCCTCGTGTGAACTAGGAAAAATCTTGTAATTTTGTCCCCGGGACTTGTCCCCTCAATTCAAACTAGTTTGATTTGAAGGGACAAGTCCCGGGAACAAAATGTTGTCCCCGCGACAATATTTTTCCTAGTTCAGATGAGGGGACAAGTCCCAGCGACCTTAAAAGAAAACAGAGGTAACACCCCTGTTTCTAATTTTAAGTACGTAAGCGTATATACGTGAAATGTTTCGCGAAAAACAAGAAAACTACTTTAATGCTAAGCTTAAGCCTGAGAAGTGAACCAGATCGTCCGTGTTTGCACAGGCTTGGCATGCCAACCGAGGTAAGTTTGGGAGAATTCGAGAGCAGAGCAAACACGAGACCTCAGGTCGAGTTTTTGTATTCTCCCAAACTTACCGAGGTTCAATAATTGTTTTGATAAAAGAAGCACTTACGATGTGACGTCATGTTTGCTGATAATAAAAACATGGCTAGCAGCCAATCAGAACGCGCGTACTATCTAAATTATTTTACTAGAAGTTTCTAATAGAAAGTGAAGTGCTGCGAGGGGATGCATAGAGCTACTGTCTAGTGATATTAGTAGCAAGTTACTGTAGTTTAATCAACTTGGGGTAATTATAGATTATGGCAAGTGCGTTGGACAAATTTGAATATGATTGTGCAACCAATAGTTGATAATTTTCGATTAAAACATGAAACAAAGGTAACAGAATAAACAAAGTGGAAACAATATATAGAGAGATTTTTAGTTTGCCCAACTCACACTCACCTTTGCTCAATCAGGGACTGATGGGTTGGGTCATTAGACAATGTGCATTTTGGACAGAGAATAACACAACATCGATACCGGAAATATAGACAACGAGTAAATTAGTATAGATATTTTATTAAAATGTGTGAACAATCATAAACTTAACATTAATTTGCTGTATGGTAGAATTAATGGGAGTGGTGAAAACACTGCCCCCCAGTCCATGGACTCGTACTCCACACCCAGAAACAACGTCCACATCAACAATAACATCAACTCAAAGTTAATATTTTTGTCCGAGTGATGCACTTTTTAGCATGCCAATGCTACAAAACAATAACAATTTTATGTATACACTCATTGCAAAAAATGTCCTAGAAAATGTAAAAGCTTAAAAGCAGTCGGTCTCCTTCGATAAGGATTGTGTCGATTGTGTCAGAGGTCCACTGCTGAACTGGGCACACAACAGCGCTGAAAATCTCATAAAAGAACATTGTCTTTCTCTCGATACATAACTAAAACCTTTGTGACCCTGATGAATACTTCCAGCTATGAATAAAGCGGAGTTTGACATGATAATTTTATACTAAAACGGTACTTACCCGGCCACTTGAAAACACTGGCTACTTTGTTGAAATTGGCGAACGCGAAAATATGGATGCCACGGCGTCAAAGCGAGGCGATCACCGGTGACGTGACCATATGTATGTTTCAAGGAAATGGTATGCAAGTTTAAGCCCTCGTTTTAACCTCGGAGCATAACGTTTGTCGTGGTGTGGCTTTTAACTGTGGTTAAAAATTGTTCTTATAACTGAACCGAACAAACATGGTGTTATGTATTTTATACTTTAATTAACAACATAACACCAATCATAAACTACTCGGCTAAACATTCACACCCATGCAAACTATTCTGTGTAGTATCGTGTAAGTAAGAACTTGTCATTTGCTCAGAAATGCGTTTGTGCATTAGTGTACCTGTTACTGAAGTTCAACTGAAATGGGTTAAGATTGAGAGCCTAAACATGTGGATCAGTTTTTAATTGCTGATTTGAAGTGAGTATTTTCACTATTTTGTTATTCAAAAATCACCATAACAACATGGGATAGCCACATTGTCTTAAGTCTGGTTTTCGCGACATAATCACAAGCAACATACGTATTTATCACTAGTGGTACTCAGAGTTGTGAGATCAGAACAAGTGCCGCCGCAGTACTAAGTCTGCGTATCTTGCTTGTGCTTATATCGCTAGTGTGAACCATTTTATATAGGCCTTTCCTTCGTTAAACTTTCATTAAACTAATACTTTAAAAACACTGAAACAACCATAGGGGCTGATCAAAGCCAGGTTCATGCTAAATCACAGATCGAATTGGAATTTATCGTGTTCAATCATCTTTATTTAACCACGCTAGCCCCAACAACGATAAAAGCTGATTTCCATGAGGGGCGTGTCATGAAATTACAATTACTAAATATAAATTACTGATATAAACTAATACAATGGATAAAAATATTTTAAAATCGTATATAATATAAACCAATTGTCTACAGTCTATCGGTAAAGGCTCTGTATGATCGGCTAATAAAGATAACTATGAAATTTATCAGAAAATTTGGAAAAAGAGTCGCTTGGTTTATGTGGTGGGCGGAAAACCGGAGAACCCGGAGAACTTACCCTCGGAGCAAAGGCGAGATATCACTGAACAAACTCAACATGTTACCGGAGCTCCTGGGCACAGTGAGGCTTACCACTTCATTCCACTAGAAAGTTTACTCACATCCGGATCTTAGAAACCGTTAGGAGAAAAAATGTTAACAGTCAAGAGCAAATCGTAGCAAATGCTGCAGTCAATAATTGTGAGTTGCGACAAGTAAACTTAAAATAAACAAAATTATTTGCAGCCGTAAGGCAGCCTTACCCCTGACATGCTCCACTGTCATTACAGACACAGCCGCCCTCCGTGCAGTACAGTTGGGCGTTATTTAACGCGATGTCCCACATGCTGTGCATCGGTTACGGTCGATATCCCCCACAGAATACTACGGAGTTATGGCTGACTATGCTCAGTATGACAATCGGCGCCACGTTCTACGCGGTCTTCATTGGCATCATGTCCAGTCTTATTATGTCTATCGACTCATCTGGAAGACTTTTCAACGAGAAGGTATCTCATACATGATATGCATCCTCTGCATTGCTGGGTTACTTCTTACTTGTAATCATATAATTTAACCACATAACACTACAAGTAGCTCGTTTTATTATACGACTTGGTGTTTTCGAGTGCAAATACGGGTCGGATAAAAGAGTTCTAATATTCGAGCGTATAACACGGGTCACGAACAGGTTTTCGCATGTTAATTCGACACTTAAAAGGTTTTGTAAGCACCCGATCCAATCAACATGGGGCTGTTTGAGTAATAGCCAATCAGCTTTTAGCGCGCGAAAACAGTATTTTTTTCAGTGCGCGCGCCTCCGACATTTTGCTTCAAAAGAGCTGTAAGGTAAGCGAAATAAACATCTTTTGTGTTAATTTATACCACGGAAAGTATTACAAAGTGGGACATGGGGGTTTCTAAAACCGCAAAACTGCGAAAAAAATCGTCACAAACCGAAAATCCGCATCACAAATCAACGAAATTCCGAAACCGCACATAATGAATTTAGTTTCAAATTAAAATCCGTTTCTTTTTTCCTCTTTTTTTCAATATATCTTTTTCCTATTTTTTTTCAATGTAACGAATTACGATTTCGGTCATTTTGTTTTCAACCAAAATGATACAAGCACCAAAGTCACCAAAAGGTCCAAAAGATCGCATGGAATGAAGGTCAATGAAGTTTACTTACCGTATGTATAACAAAGAATGGTTCTCCTACTATCAATGCAGTGACAGTGTTCTTTGGACTAAGACATAAGACCACATAAGTTCAACCGCGCTTTCTTTCTTTGACACGCGACCTCAGTTGTTTAATGGGTAATGGTCGTAATAGATGTGATATATCACAGAGTTCATATCAAGTCACCGAGTTTGATGTCGGTCTGGTCTCGGAGGCATTATACTAACAACACTCATGAATGAAAACTGCATGGCTGCACTATTCAGATCTAAATTCAGTTCGTATGAATGTGGCTTGTGATAAATACAATCGGTCTATGACCGTCTATCAACTTACCAAATCGTTTCCCGCAGCTTCACCACTACACTCGCTTCTCCTTTCCAACTTTACATCTAAATTTGTTTTTCCTTTGGTAGTTTTCCCCACCTTTTCCGTCTTCGTAAAAAAGAGCAACGCAGTCAATTATAGCTTCGGGGTCGAGGTTCTGCAATATCTGGCCGAGGCAACGAGGTCGCAAAGTTCACATTATAACTCACGAACTTGAAAACAGCATTATCATTGGATAACAGACAATCTAGTGAAATACTAACTGGAATTGCCAACCGCAATTCACTACTACGTCACGTAGTTTTGAATATTAAAGACATTGTGACATCAGATCACATCAATACCGGAAACCGCAAACCGCAATTAAAAATCCTTCACCGAATACCGCTTGTCAAAAAGCATGGATCCGCACACCGCTGTGTTTTCCAAAACCGCATTTTGAAATCAACACTAACCGAAAAAACGCAAAAATATTAGCTGAAATCCGCAAATCCACAAACCCCCATGTCCCCCTCATTACACAACTTTCCGTGGAATAACCTCTGTTTATACGTGCACGTGCTCTCCGATCTTTGGTTGGTGGATGATGGATGTTATATGTCCCCTGCTATCCCAAAACGTAGAAAGCACTTTCCGGCAACATATTTAAAGAAGAAAATTGAGCCGTTCAAACTGTTAACGCTCAGTGGTTCTTTTCATGTGCACTAAACTGATTCATCCTCTCTAATGTCCGTATAGCATGCAATATAGGCGTTCTATTTGGGGAATTTAAGGAGCTTGACAATGATATTTGTTACCTTTACCTTCCCTCCCCCCTCCGTCAGTTTTTGTCCTCGCCCATTCTTCACTCGTTCAAATATATAGCGCGGCTCCCCATATGCAGACGTTCTTTGTGTCACTTTGAATTGCAGTCTTTATTGTATATTTATACTTTACACCTAGTATATGTTATGTTATGTGGTCTGTACTATAGTTATACTTTACACCTAGTATATGTTATGTTATGTGGTCTGTACTATAGTTATACTTTACACCTAGTATATGCTATGTTATGTGGTCTGTACTATATTTACACCTTACACCTAGTATATGTTCTTTTATGTGGTTTGTACTATATTCATGCTTTACACCTAATATATGTTCTTTTCTGTGGTTTGTGTCTGTACTATATATATTTATATACTTTACACTTAGTATATGTTCTTTTCTGTGATTTGTGTTATATTTATACTTTACACCTAGTATATGTTATGTTATGTGATTTGTGCTATATTTATACTTTACACCTAATATATGTGTGGTTTGTACTTTCAGGTCCTATTGTTCTTTCTAACCCCAACATCGTTTTGAGTCAATTTATCGTTATTTTATTACTGCTGCTATTATTATTATTATATTTTTGTTATTATTATTATCATTATCATGTTTTGACGTTATAATTAAAAAGTGTCCGTTTTTGTCAGAACGTTTAAAGATTTCTAAAACTGATATATTTTCTAAGAGCGCGTGTCGATTTTCATTATACCGTAATACTCCACTGGATATTAATCGTAGAAGAAATTCCAAATCCGTGGTTATAATTATGTGACATTGTTTGCAGCTGAACCAAGTTGAGGAGTACATGCGGTACAGAAAGCTGCCACTACGTCTCAGGCTCCAGGTGCAAGAGTACTATGAACACCGCTTCCACCACAAGTGGTTTAATGAAGATGCTATACTACAAGAATTATCCAAGTCACTCAGGGAGGTAAGCAATGTTTATTAAAGTAGACACTAGGTAATATAAACACCGCTTCCACCACAAGTGGTTTGACGAAGACGCTATACTACAAGAATTATCCAAATGACTCAGCTGGTTTATTGAAGTAGCCACTAAGTATCGAAACGAAGGCCGAATGGTATGTCGGGATACAGGGAGTCGTTACCAGGCCTCCCAAGCCAGTAGCTGATATTTAAGTATTTGACGAACTCCAGGGAATTAGAATTTAGGTTCGTTTTTGAGGAGGGAGGAAAACCGGAGAACCCGGAAGAAATCCCTCGAAGCAAAGGAGAGATACCAATTCAACAAACTCAACGCACATAATTTATGGCACCGCGATCGGGAATCGAACCGTCCCGGGTCACAGAGACGAGAGGTGAAGCTCTTACCGGGAAGTGGGATACAGCAGGAGAGTGGGGTACAGCAGGAGAGTGGGGTACAGCAGGAGAGTGGGGTACAGCAGGAGAGTGGGGTACAGCAGGAGAGTGGGGTACAGCAGGAGAGTGGGGTACAGCAGGAGAGTGGGGTACAGCAGGAGAGTGGGGTACAGCAGGAGAGTGGGGTACAGCTGGGGTGGCGTATAGCACGACGGTTCGGTAACATAAATTAATTACCCAGTAACACTGAGTAAAATAAAAAAACAGTGATCAATTAAATTTTAAATCTTAAAATACCGAAAAAATAAAAGTGCGCGGAAAATCTAAGATAACAAGTTAATTTCAAATTCTGCCCAAATAAAAATTGCGATGTTGTTCAACAGGACATCCTCATATACAACATCCACCCTCTACTTGCTACTGTGCCATTCTTCCATTTGTTCAACAGGACATCCTCATACACAACATCCGCCCTCTACTTGCTACTGTGCCATTCTTCAGCGAAGCGAGCGCCGACTTTATCTCAGATGTCATTACGAAACTACACTTCGAGGTATACCTGCCCGGTGAATTCATCTGCAGAAGTGGCCAAAGAGGAGAAAAGATGTTTTTCATCCAGAAGGGAATAGTTGATATTTTGACCAGGGACGGGACCTTGGCCACAAGTCTTGGAGACGGCTCACATTTTGGAGGTATATATAAAACTAAAAAGTCGATATAAGTAATAATTTATTACTGTCATTAAAGGTTAATTCTAAGTTAAACTTGTCACTTTGGAGGTGAAGAGGATGAGAACGAAGAATGGAACGAAGAACGGAATTGACGAAGCCTTAAACCGAATTTTCATCGGATGTTGTTTCTCCGCGGAACTCATGTTTATCGTCAGTAGAGATATGCAATGGTACCGGGGTCGGATTTGAGCCCAGTTTCGCTTTCCGGGTCCGATTTTGAATCCAGTAAAAAAAGAAAGGAAATCGGGTTAGTTTTTAAAGGTTGTGGAAATCTGGATACGTTTTTTTAATGTATTATAGTAAACTGGGTTTTATAGCTACGTTTTATAGTTACGTTCTGAAACCCTAGCCTACGTCGCATCCGAACGGCTGAACCCCGATTATGTCGTTCAGTTCGCGGATGAACGTTATGGGTTCAGTTCGGATGAACGTTAGGGGTTCAGTTCGGATGAACGTTAGGGTTCAGTTCGGATGATCGTTTGGGGTTCAGCCGGTTCGGAGGAACGTTAGGGGTTCAGTTCCCCGGATGAACGGTAGGGGTTTCAGTTCGGATGCGATGCAGGGTAATGAAATCCACTCCGTATAGACTTTTAGCCATTAATTTAAAAAATGCCCCCGGTACGTTGCTTCTGCTGACTTGACACCTGACTGCTCACATTGTTCTAAAGGATGAACTTTGAAAAGCCCTTGTCAGTAATGTTGTTTATGCGATGGTCTTATGAAACACTCGTTTCATTAAGTATAGGCTGGATCATGTTACGCTGTTTGAATTTTGTGGACGTTCATTTCTTTAGAAATCTGTCTACTGTCCAAGGAATCTCGCCGCGTGGCGTCTGTACGAGCAGCAACAACATGTGACCTGTATAGCCTGGCGTCTGTTCATTTTCACGATGTGCTACTGGAATATCCTGCCATGAAAGCTACGTTGGAAGAGGTCGCCAGGGAGAGACTCGCTCGCATTGGACTTCAGCCCAAACTATCAGGAACTATCTTACCAAAATCTGAATACGCGAGGTATGTTCTTCTCCGCATTCTCCCTGGATCTTAGATATTGACTTCCTATTTCATAGTTTACACTAATCAGTACTGGAAGGTGCATAAAAGGATAAAACAGTGAAAACATACAGCCTTATAACAACAACAACGTGCAGGTGCAACAATGGAGCTGATAAATATATAAATAAACACGCAAATAAATAATCAGATAAATAATGATTGCTGAAGTAAAGTCAGCTTATAAGCGCCTAAGATATGGAGGCGTCTTCATTGTCTTGATCGCAGGGCCAATGGCAACATTAAATAGAGGTAACGATGGAGCATTGATCACGTGCTCAGGTAATTTGTTCCATACGCGGATTGTACGAACGTAGAATGAATAGCTAAAAGCAAGAACATTGCACTGTAGCTGACAATAATACAAGTTATTATGTCTAGGGTTTGGGATAATATTGGGAGGGAAGCCAATCCCCACCAAGCCATTACGGAATGGGATCTTATAAAACATTGCGGCCTGTTGGGCAAGTCTTCTCTCCTCAAGAGTGTCCCAACCCAGTGTGTTAACAAGTTCGGACGTACTGGTGTAGCGATCATAGTTGCTGCAAACAAAGCGAGCAGCATTTTTCTGAACTTGTTCAATCTTATTTATGTCAGAGTCAGTGTAAGGGCTCCAAGCCTCAGAGGCATATTCAAGTTTGGGTCTAACTAGAGTTTCGTACGCTCGCTTCTTAACACTGGATTCGGTACAGGGTTTCAGGGTTCTGCGAACAATACCTAGTGTTTTGTTAGATTTAGATGCGATTTTGGAGCAGTGAGTGTTCCAGCGAAGAGGAGGACGTTCTTGTCAAGAATTTAAGGTTAATTCAGAGTACCTTGAACTTGAGGGATAGCCTCATACAAGGACAAGGTGAATGAATTAACAAGGGCACGTCACTGCACAGAGTAACACCGAGCCCTTTTCTTTAAGAACGACAAAGTAGGTTTTTGACTGACTTTCGGAGATAAAGCCATCAGCGGTTTTTTTACATGCTGCTGGGATATGAATCCACGTGCATTCAAGCGCGGCGTGTTTATTTTTCTATTTTATCCAGTAAACATAGCCATAATCCTATTCAATATTTCACAAGTGTATAGATATATTTACACGTATTTACCTGGGGAACCCTCTTGTTGAAAATGGAAGACGTCATGTCAGAGCACTTTGAACGTGGATCGTCTCAAATATAAGCCGACATGGTGCTATTTCCTGCGTGTCATTCCCAATTTAGTCGGTTGCCATGATACATCGCATTTCCTGAATTCATATATCGATTATTTTGTGTTACTAATCGCGGTTGTCGAGAAGTGCTGCTGTAACGATTAGGGGACAATAATCAGATATCGGTACACAGTTAGTTGAGTGAGTTGTGACTGTTACAAGCGGTAAAGCAAGACGTTTAATTTGATGACAAAATAACAAGATTCGGCGACTTTTCAAAATGTCTAGATCAACATTTCTGTATGTAAATCATATTGATATTCCAGTTTAACTAGTTTGCTATTAGCGCGTGTAATGCATTGTATTTTTGTTTGTTTGCAGACCAGCTTTCAAGTTTTCTGACAGAAACTCCGTGGATATCGCGGATTCACCAAAAATCGCTTTAACACATGCGGCAGATACTCCTGACAAGGCACGTAAGCTCGTGTCTATAGCGAACTCCTCCACGTCAAAAGGTATCCCTCTTAAGCCGTCGAAGATGAAATCAGGCGGGGTTCTTACACAAGCGTTTATTAAGTCCGTAGCTCCAGGGCTAGCCTCGTTTGCACGCTATGATGCCCAGGAAACGCACGTGGACTTGGACGTGGATGTGTGCCTGGACAATGACGACGACGAGAATGACGATTTCGATGATGAAGATGTCGTGGCAACCATCGCTGATTTTTAAAAGCTTAGTAATTGCTAAATGGACATACTTTGGAAACTTAAACTATTTTCAACGTTAGGCTAACGCTCGTTGAATGACTTTTGCCTTCCTAACGTGCATATTTTGTTTTCTTCAAACTTCAACCGAAATAAAATCATTTGCTTTTGTAAATATTAATTATTTATAAATCCTTCAACCAGTTAAACACAAATGCCTCAGTACTTCAGTATCGTTTAGTCGAAAAAAAGCTACGTTACTTTGCTCTTCATTTAATATGTTCTGCTTCAATATTCGACGAGATTAATCATAGATTTTTCTTCTAACAATGTGACGATATTATGATACCTATCTGTTACAATGTTACGTCCATTAAACTGATAAATAAAAATGTTTGATACAAAGGATAATGAACAGGCCACGAATATGAGAATTATAGTATACATTTGTAGTAGGTTAATGTTTTATGAGTATGGGCTACTAAATGCTTTGTAATGGAGTTAGACGTTACCATTACACCGTATTTACCATTAGATACCTTTACATCACATTTACGTTACCAATACACCATATTTACCATTAGATACCTTTACATCACATTTACGTTACCATTACACTATCTTTACGTTACCTCTACACCATCCTTACGTTACCTTTACACCATCTTTACGTTACCTTTACCGGCATCATTTTTACGTTACCATTATACCATCTTTACCATACCTTTACACCATCTTTACGTGAAGGTAACGTAAATATGGTGTAAAGGTACGTACCGTAAAGATGGTGTAATGGTAAGGTAAAGACGGTGTAAGGTTGACGTAATGGTATCGGGAAGAAACCCGCCTATAAAAATAGAATCTATTTATTTCAATAGATGGGTTTCACTCAATCCCCAGAGATTCAAATGACAAAGGGCATGGCGGCCATGTTGGTGTACCTAACAAAAGAAGCTAACGAAGAATATATTGTTAAAGGTACACCAACATGGCCGCCGTGACGTCATGTGCAACCCATCTATTGAAAAAGTCTGAGGACTACAGTAAAGCTGATCGAACAACGTATATATTAATAAGTTTACAATATTTCGGCTAGACAAACCAGCCTTCTTTAGGTAACGGATGGAGCTTACAAGTGGGAAGAATTACAAAGGCGGGTATAAATATAGCATAGCCGATTACACAATCATGACTGAAAAAGGAAATGACGTAAATATATATGTGTAGATAATCTAGCTTCATGCCTAAGGGTTCAAACGTTTTAGCTTTATCAAGATGTAATGTGATCGGTGACTCCTCGTGAAGAAAACTGAGATGAGTTGCATATCAGTATTAGAATGATTAGGGCGGGAAAGGAAGTACATGTTCGGATACTGTCATGGCTTTAGATTTTATATTAGGTTTATCAACTGATCGTCTGTGTTCATTAAATAATAATAATTCCTAACGATAATCATAGAAATAACACAATCATTAAATAAATAAATAATTAATTAATTAATGTTCGGTATCTAGCGCATAGTTAATGGCATAAAAACCAGCCTATCTTATGTAATTTCGCTGAACTAGATGAAATTTTTGCGTACTAATTCGCGCAAATGAAGTTCAGGGGGGTTAAGGCGTTTTTTCTCGCTTTTTGCTTGGCCGAGCGGGGCCTGGGCAACTGGTTAACGTCAATTCTGTGTTCGGTGTTGAACGTGAAAACTTAGAAACCGATCGGTTTTGTCATGAATGACATTCCCGAAACATTTTGCTAACACAAATGGGTATACCATTTCCAGGGGGAGTGGGGTAGGGAATAATTGTAATTTATAGCTTGGACGTGTTAATGTTTGGTATGTTGCGCTATGTTAACGGGAAGTAAAACTAGCCTATCATATGTAATGTCATCCAACTAGATTACATTTTTGATGTAACCTTCGCGCAAATGAAGTTCAGGGGGGGTTAAGCCATTTTGAAATTTTATTTTGGCTGCCATTTCCCTCCCTGAACTTCAGCGTTAACCAAATTAAGAACACCCCCTGGAGTTTTCTAAGTGTAAAATCTTGGTGAAAACCCCATGTCTCTACGACGTTCCTTTCTACCCGTAAAAAAGCATCGCCCTTTCCGTTTTGGCCGCAAAGCATGCTGGGACGGTTTCATTTGCTATTTCCCAGTCCAGAACTGGATTAAATAAGGTTGCAGCGTCGAAATCATAGTTTTCGTACTAAACAAGACGGACACAACATATTGGTTGCAAATTTGGGATAAGATCTGCGAACCTTGCAAAACTGAGGGGGGACAGGTCTATATTTCAAAAATAGTCCTGTCACAGGGACTTTTATTAGCCCCGCTCTCCCTTTGATATTCAAACATGTCCGCTCCCTGCTTTTAAAATGTAGGGCTTTCCACGAGGTTCAAAACCGCATTGAACAATGGGATTGGGGCGTGGCTGGTTTTTAAGTGATAGATAAAACCTGGATGAAGTTACTCCAGGGCAACACAAGGTATTAAATAACATTTAATAGACTTATAGCCAGAAAAGCGGTAAACTATATATTTTAAATAGAACAGTTGTTATATGTCCGATCGCAACCCATGAGTCCTCTATACGCTACACTGACAACTCATTTATTAGGAAAAATCATTTAATATGACAAGGAGATGCTGAGTTTTGTGAAGGTCAAAGGGGAGTACCAAAGAAAGGGGGATTTATAAGGGAGCCTGACATTTATATGAGCAAACCCGTTTGTTTTCCATTAGCCGGAAAAATGGAGTGGCATGAAATGTCTCCTCGTACCCCTCGTTCAATGAAGTACTGAATGAAGTGCGTTGACCTAATTCTAGCAAAGTTTGCGACTCTTTCTATTTTCTATAACTGATCTATTTTAAAGTGCCACTACGATCAAATTTTGATGTATCAATGTTTTCCATATTCATAAAGTAGAGTTGATATATTATTACCTGTTCAAATCGTTTTTCGATAAGACGATAGGAAGTCTTATTTTTGAACTCCGAATATTGAATCTAAACGTCCGCCATTACTAATCAGTTCTGATGTGACGCAGGCTAGCCATTACTGGAGGCCGTTCCCTTTGTTCAGCTTTATACAAAGGGTTATTCAGCGGAAGTGATGTCATACACTTAACTCTCGCCTGCACAACGCAACGCCTTGAATGCATATTTCTGCTAAAAACGTCTTCACGTACACAAGATCATTTCCGCTGAATAATAGGAACGGCTTCGAGTAATGGCGGACAGGATTTTACCGGTAAACTCTCCTAAACATTTATGGTTTAACATGCCCATTTGAGAATATTTTTTACTATTTCGGATATTTCTAAAAATGATTGACCTATTGACACTGAAAAAGTGGCAAATCGAAATGGTAAATTTTCGCAGTAGTGGCACTTTAAGCATTCTGAATCGGTTAGATCGCGTTGACAGTACTGATTACCAGGCTCTGTTCGATCGGAAGCCTGATATTCAAGGCTATTAATATTAAGTTTTGGTACAGCCGTTATTCAGTCTTTAAATCTTTAGCCGAATTTCCTCCATCAGAGCGCTTTTCGGATGTCCGGTATATTTCGAAACATGACGCATACAGTTACGCATACGAACAGAGATAATTATTTCGGCTTGTAAATAACATACATGACACACAGCCACAAAATCGGCAACACAAAACGTACAGCCATAAATGTGAAAGCAAGTGTAATTAAGTTGTTTCAGTTAACAATCTAAAGTTAAGAGTGTTTATCAGGTTTTGAAATATCGTCGAGAATGGAGAGAGAGAATAAAGCATTCCTAAAACAATTAAGCATTCTATATTATTAGATGAATTATATTCACATTCATTCTACTTCTAATTTACACTGAAAACGGTTAGGAACTTTTACAATTACGGCCTATCCTAGTCTGCGTGTAGTGGCGCAAAGGAGGGGAGAAGGGGAAAAAGAGCCCCCTCTTCTCCCCTCCCCCTCGCGCTTCTACGCCTAACCACTCTCCCTGCACTTAACTCATTTTTTTTACATAAATTTAATTTTGTTTTCTTCAAGTTCGTTCAGCTTGAATTAAATCTCTCAGTTCTAAAAGTCCAGTCAAACTGTCCCAATGTGGTATTGCCTTGGAACTTGGGTAGAAAGACTGGCTGTAAAAAGAGGAGAATTATGACAAACATCAGTAAGTTTGAATAAAAAATTACGATTTTCGTAATTTTTGATAACGAAAGACCTTACGACATTACATACAAATCTAGAATACAGCAAAATATACACTAGTAATTCAGACGCGATCAGGGGGCGTAAATGTCGTGGGCCGAAATCAGTCAGAATACCTCAAGCAAGCTTCAACACACATCTACAGACATTTTTGATAATTTTTTTATTTAGATTTTTCTCATCATATTATTAGTAGTAGTTATAAGTAATAGTAGGTATAAATATATTAAATAAAACACAGGCATTTTTATACTTATAGTAGTAGAACAATTAATACAATCGTTGGAACGTACACAGGGAACTTTTTATTTTTTAGTACACGCCCCTATTGGAAACCAGTATGTATGTTATCGAATGGGCTAGCGTGCATAAATAAAGTTGATCTCATCTCATCCCTCTAGTGAAATGTAGAAAGCAGTCGCTACTTTTTAAACGTCTTTTAATAATTATATTTTGTGTTAGATAATGTGGTATAATTGACAACACTGATTCGTTTATGAAAAACCTAATAGAAAATAACGTCTGCGGCTTAAGCGAGCACTTAATTGATTAGTTTCCAATATACAAGTTCAATGTCAGCGCTATATCTTTCCTTTGTCCAATCGGACACTTTGATGGAAAGACGAATCTGATTGGGCATAGAGGAAGCTAATTTAAAAGCGTTTGGCTAAGCAGACAATGATTAACTGAAGCATGGGCACAATACTTGCCTGGATTACAGCATATTAACTGGATTGCTGGTCAATAGGAGAATAACTGAAACATGGGCACAATACTTACCTTGATTACAGCATATTAACTGGATTGCTGGTCAATAGGAGTTGTCATAGCAGAATCAGTTACTTCAGGTATATCTGGAAACATATGAAAGATATTTGGTTTCAGACGATTTTCTATATAACTTAAGTGCATTTAATACCAAGGATATGCTCATTGTGGAAGACAGATATGTTATTCTTCTCGACTTTTTTATTACGTCTGACTCACCTTGGTCAGCTTGGGCTGGATCATTTGAAGAGTATAAAGTAGAATTTTGCATATTCATGGCTGATATCTGAGAACCAACATCCATGGACATTTGAGAACCCACATCATCCTGTGCCTGCGCACCATCCGTTACCAAGGGCGAGGTTGTGTCAGGTTCAGAAGTCAGGCTACTTTCTGAAACAACTTGAGATGTTCCATCTTGTATAACTTGAGACGATGCGCTATCGAAGGTCGTCTGAGGCGCACTGTCAGGGACCATTTGAGATGAGCTATATGGCACAATAGAAGAGGTACCATCAGGAACCATCTGACTCGAAGAACTATCTGGTACTATCAATGTCGGACTATCTGGGACAGACTCTACTTGAGACGCCGTATCCGAGGCTATTTCCTGCGCTGGTATACTGTACTGTAGTGTTTGAGGCGAACTTTCTGTTGTGGTTTCATCTACTGTGAATTGTGCCCGTGTTGGCTCACTGTCCGTATTAGGTAGAGGTGCAGGCGTGGGAAGGACCTCAGCTGCAGGCGAATCTTCTGTCGAACGCTGAGAAGTGGACGTTGCAGCCAACGGATCAATTCCTTTGCTCTGTGCACCATTAATGCCCTCGTATGATGTTTCCGTGTACTCTTCTTTACTCATAGATTTTGTTTTTTGTTCCACTAAAACATCACCTTCGGAATATGCTTTTGGCGTTTTCTTCTCTGACTCGTCAATAGTTGTGTCCTCGGTTATTTGCTTTTTTATTTGCTTTTCCTCGTCAACATTTTGCTCAGCTTGACCATTCTCGGAGGCTGAGTTCTTTTTCACATCCGACTCTTGATACTGAAAATTGTCTCCATCGACGACTTCAACAGCTGGCATGTCTTCACCCACTATTTTCTTGACACCGGGTATTTCCTTAGGGGAAACTTCTTCTGGCTCGTCCATCTTACTGACTGGTTTCTCAGCAGAATTTGAATCAGGCTTGTCTTGGTTGCGGCTTGAAGATTTTTCACTGGCATCATTCAGATTCTGCACATAAGAGTCTTCAGATGGTGGAAGATGGACAGTCAAGTTTTGTATTGGTGGTTGCTCGTCTACGTTTAGGATCTGGTCGGGTGATACCTCGTCCACTGGATTCTTTACGTATGAAACAAGTTCATTCTGAGAAATTTGAATACTTGGATTTGGCCTTAACGATTCGTCAATATACTGTAGATTCTTTGACTCGGGCTTCTTAATCTTATTCATTTGCATGTCTTCATTTGGTCCACCAGTAGGCTTTGCAGTGGGATTTGGCATTTCTTTTACCATCCGTTCGGCCGCAGCTGACGGTTTCTTAAGAAGCTTTCTTACTCCTGTAGGCCAAGGGGTGGCCGCTGGCTGCGTTGGTTTCTGAATGGCAGCAACAGTTGGCTTTGGTGCAGAGTTCTTAGCTTCTTCGCTCATGGAAGAACTCGGTTCAACTTGTGGTGATTGGATGGTTGCAATCTTGTCAGCTTTCTCCTCCTTTTGTGCTTTGGTAGGCTCCTCCTTGTTTGCAGCAGTTGGGGAAGCTCTTGTTGCCTCCACGGCTGCCTTGGTTGGTGCAGGAGCTTTAGGAGCCACGGTAGGAGCGGCTTTTGTTGGCCACGGTGTCATGGCAGCCGCAGCAGCGTTGTCCACGCCCTCGGGCTCCAGAGACTCGGCGCCGGGAGAGGGTGTCATGGAGCTCGTAGGCGCCTGTGTGATGAACACACGAGATGGTCCCATGGCAGGTGTGGTAGGTGCTGAAGAATAACACAAGTTATCTCTCATAATTTCCACTGACAATAGTTAGCCTGCGGACTTAAAATTTCTATTTAACAATTAGACTGCGAGTTCGAGGTTTCTATTATAAAAATAGAGTGTGTCCGTCGAGTAACTATCGGCTGATAGTTGCCCTCGGAGATTTGATGTTCTTAAAACAAATATAAGCCCGAGAACGTAGTTTGAGGGCTTATATGTTAGTTTTAAGAATATCAAATTTCCAAGGGAAACTATCAGCCGATAGTTCCGAGACAGACACAGTCTATTTGTATAATAGTGCCCGCTTAGAGCGGAAGACAATTTTGTGATGAACAATAACGGCCGATAGTTGGCGCAGCCACGAATCACCTATCAAAGTCGCCGATAGAAACCAAGCCGCAGCAAGTCTAAATGTGTTAGTGTAACCAAGCAACTGCTATATCAACTTAGCGATCGAGAAAACTGTGGGAAAAAAATGGAAATGGCGCATTTTTCTAAGCGCGCACATTCCCAATAGACGACGGCTGGGTTATTTTAACGATCCGATTCTGACGATTTTAACCTCCACCCAGTGTCTCCATAGCCAATCACATAGTCGTTGGCTTGGTTATGCTAATTAATTATTCCCCGAAATAGAGGTGACAAGTAGTGGATATTTACCGAGCCGTGAAGCCACAGACACTGAGGGGAATAATTGTTTTAGAATATACTACACAAGTGAAATAGCCAACCTCAAATTAGTTCATAAAGCGCACGCTATTTTGTCTCCAAGCCGGGAGGTAAACAGTTAACAATTATTCTCTTCAATCTCGGTGAATAGTGGCAGAATATTTACCGAGCTGCGAAGCAGGGAGGTAAATATTGTAAAAGCCACTATTCACCGAGATTGAAGAGAATAATTGTGTTAGTATATACCAACGAGGTAATCTCCATATACTATTAAAAGATTGTTGAAAAATATTCCCGCTTTATTCCGAAACTTGACAAAGATCACCATGATATTTTACGATCCATGAGATCACGCACGCGCCATACGGCACATTCAAGGAAAAGACGAGGCAAAGCACACGAGCTATAGAACTGCTTATTGTTCTAAAGTGCCGTAAAACCTGTCAAAGTTGTTTACCGGCATTCAAAGACAGACCAATCCAACAAATGTTGAACTGGTTACTGTGGAGTCAAGAATGGTTACTGCCTAACAACCGAAGTTTATTTAAGTTAACTTAACTTGAGGTGAGAACTGACGAAGGAGCAAATAATAGTAAACGAACCGCCCGAAATTAGGCCATGTGCACGACGGAAATTCCAGTTTTCTTCAATGGAAACTATATAAAGTTGTTGTGGATGATCAGTCTAAGTCATTAAGTGGTACCTGGAATGAATGGCACTTGGAATAGTAATTATATTTTCTGTCAAATGGACAAAATCTCGCGCGAGTTGATCGCTGCTTCGCTCGGTGGTGAATAGCAAAGGATATTCACCTCCGGAGTAGCCAATCAGAGCGCGCGAAAAGAACTATTCACTTGTGTGATATAATACCAAGGCTCATTATCCCATGAATGCGAACCAATCACATTGCTCGATCTACAAAGATTACCGAGTTGGTATATATAAACTACTTTATCCATAATAAAACTGATAGACTAATAGGCACATACCAGGGGTAAAAGTGGAGTTATTTGTCACCGGCACTTCTGCTGTTTTTCCTGGGTTAGCTGCTAAGTTTGATCCTAACTGTAAGAATCCCTTTCCCAAACTGACGAGAAGCTGAGGAAGACTTTGCCTCTTAGTTGCTGATTCATACCCAGAGTCTTTCTGTGCATTGCTGGCCCTCTCTTTCTTGAGTTTAAGAACTAACTTTTCGTGTAGTGATTTGTGATGATGATGGTGATGATGCCAGTGTTTGTGATGTGGGTGCTTATGATGATGATGGTGGTGGTGGTGGTGGTGATGATGGTGGTGTTTGTGACGGTGAATATATTTCTTAAGAAGTTTCTTTACACCATCGTGTTCCGATGTGGCGTCCTCTTCTGCGGATGGAAAGATGTCGAGTATGAATTGTTAAACTGCACGGGTGAACTGGTTTACTGATGAAACCCAGCGAATAAAAGATTTTTCCTCTAAATTCGTCTGACACCTGAAATCTGAAACACTTGCTCCAGTAGAAATTGAGAAATTTAGTTTAATCACTGATGTTTTTAGCTCATAGTCATATTGCAAAAGTCACTATTTATTTGATTGGCTAATTAATAAAGCACAATTTGCTGCCGGATATTGACAGAAGTGCCATGATATAAACTCGACGAGTACCAGAATTGGAAGTTAAACATGGCAGATTAAATTAAAAATATCATTCAGGCGTCAACATAAAATATCACTAACATTAGTGGATCGCAAAGAAACCTTAAACCTTAGACAATTGGGTTTTTAACTAAAGGAAAATGTTTTGGGTTCTTTGAGCTAAATGACTGCAATAGTTCAAAGCGTTGTGTTGCCGCTGATTACAGACAACACTTGACAGTGCTGCTATTACTTCACTGATTGAAAAGTCGAGCGAGTTCTCGTCGCCCGTTGGGTTGATTACAGTCTATCGTTACCAATTGTCTTTCTCTCCGAAATTATACAACTTCAAGAGAGAAAGACAACTTTTAACATTCGATAATCTGTTTGGCGCACAACGGCTTCAAGTATTAAACGTATACATGCATGCATATCAACTGACTCATCAAAACCTCACATCTGCTAGACCATGTTCACTGTCCTCGCAAGTGTACTGACTGAACTGTCTGATTACAACTATATAATTGCAGAGGTTACGATATCATCATTTGCTTCAAATTGAACAGAATGAAAGGAAACGCGATGAAGTAGCCAAGCCCTAAATCCCAGTACTGAATAGTTATGTTCGAGGAATATGATAGTTCACTTAGTTATTATAAACACATTTAGCTCATCACACTAGAAGGAGGAAAGTATAAAACAACGGGCTAAAATTGTCTATAAAAGGTACTTCAGAGGAAACACTTTACCTTTCTCGCCCTGAGCCTCGAACAAAACCAAAACCAAAACCACAAGTAAAGGGAGCAGTTTCATTCTCTTTTCCAAGCTGCTGTTTCGGGAATATTTTTGCTTTCCGATTTTCTCATAGTCTTTGAATGATGTATTCAAATCGTAAAAGCAAAACAAACTCTTTGGAGGAAAGATCGGAACGGGTTAAGTAAGGAAAACAAAAATACGTGAATTATTAATCACAAATTCAAAAACCGGCGAGACAATGGAAGCTTTCTTTGGGTTTAGAGCCTAGAATGGCGCTTTTCACGGTGCTTCTTGGTGAACTAGTATTATTTATAGGAAGACGAGAAAGTTTCTCTTTTATTGTTTAGTGTACACCGATGCGAACAGTTATTTCTATCCGTAGTGGAACTTCACACTGAGTAGAGCAAGAAAACTACATTACAAGAAGCTTAATTTGGTATACATACTGAACGGTCAAAAAATATATATAGGAAACCATAGGGATTATATTTTACTTTAAGAATTGACAAGATAGCCGATCGCAGAAAATACTTAACATTGTCGCTATTACTTCATTGAACAGTCGAGTGAGTTCTTGTCAATTGTTATTGCATTTGACTGAGGACAACAGTGAGCCACAAGGCAGAATGTTCACGGTCAAACGAGTAGCCGCATAAACAAAGGTCTCACAGGACCTGGCCTGGCACTAGATCAAACCAAAACATTAACTGTTAAGGATTGTTTTGATATTATATTCTTTTTTAATAAAAATCAGAATTTATAAAAGTTGAATATCGTGAAAGAGAATCTGCACTTATTATTGTTACCGGTAGTATGGTTGGCAATACATGGATTTAATGTTGGTTGGGCAGGTCAGTTACCAGACTAATACTTCATGCCCTTATCTCTCTAAAAATATTTTCATTGCTGCCGAAAACCCTGTACGAAGGTGAAAGTATCAACATAAGACGATAGCGGTGTACTACGGTACGGTAACATTGCCGTTTAAACTATATATACCTCATAAGATAATAGCCGTGTGCTACGGTGCGGTGCGGTAACATTACCATGCATTGCCGTTTATACTGTACACCTCATTGGTGAAAGCGTAGATGTTATAAAACCATTTCGTGTTACAACATGCCGCATCAAAATTCGTAGCCGGAGGGTAAGAGGTACAATACAACTTTAGTCTGGATTAGAATGGTAAAAACATCATAGGGTTTGCCACTAACCTGTATCATATAGAGCAAATTTCGTACGAGACGAAAAGAAGTACTGCAAAACTGTAGCTTAAAGTCTGGTTTCCAATGATCGTTCCGATCGCATGATTCGTTTGTTCTGCATATTAATTTACGCTTCGACTCACACCGAACAAAAGGTTCAAGCGATCATACGGAAACCAGGAAACAACACCTTACCCTAAATTTCCCATCCAGTACTATCAACTGTGCATTGAATAATTATTAATTGTGATTCATGATTCGTACAGCTTCAGATAACCAAACTTCAAATATTAATACAAAGTACTGTTACCTACAGTACGCGGGACGCTGCTAGACTGTTACCTACAGTACGCGGGACGCTGCTAGACTGTTACCTACAGTACGCGGGACGCTGCTAGCTATAGACTGTTACCTACAGTACGCAGGACGCTGCTAGACTGTTACCTACAGTACGCGGGACGCTGCTAGCTATAGACTGTTACCTACAGTACGCAAGACGCTGCTAGACTGTTACCTACAGTACGCGGGACGCTGCTAGACTGTTACCTACAGTACGCGGGACTCTGCTAGACTGTTACCTACAGTACGCGGGCCGCTGCTAGACTGTTACCTACAGTACGCGGGACTCTGCTAGACTGTTACCTACAGTACGCGGGACTCTGCTAGACTGTTACCTACAGTTTGCGGGACTCTGCTAGACATCATTACGTTTCAGTTGTCGACTACCGTAAAACCATCAAATTGGATAGGCAATATTCATATTCTCACGCATGCGGGGAATTATTTTCTTATTCTAACTAGCTTTTAGCAAATTCCCCGCATGAGCCTCTGGCT
Organism: Actinernus sp. WN-2022; assembly: GCA_030867875.1. Taxonomy (NCBI): domain Eukaryota; kingdom Metazoa; phylum Cnidaria; class Anthozoa; order Actiniaria; family Actinernidae; genus Actinernus; species Actinernus sp. WN-2022. The sequence continues at coordinate 183,772,229 of JAOWCC010000577.1, forward strand.
GAACATGATAATGGCCGTGAGGCTTCTGTTTTAACGTATTACTAGTTTTTTTAAACTAAGTAGCAAAATATTTCAAATTTCAAGGGTTCCACTGATTCTTCTAGAAGTGTCAGTGGGCTCCACAGAAGGGTTGTTTTAGTCTACAAAAGAATCGAATGACTCCACGATGGGTCAATTGACCCTTACAAAGAGTTAACAGACTCTAATAATAGGTTATTTTGATCCTTCAGAGGGCTCAAAACAACCCTTGCCGTCAAAAACGACTCTTCAGTCAAAAAATTGAAACACCTCACCTTGGGGTTGAAACGACTCTATTTATTTAGTGTGAGAATACGAATATTGCCTATTCCTGAACAATTATTTGTCCTTATTTTTAGTTACAAAAATGTTACTAAGAAATTCAAGGATTCTTCAAGAACTTCCCCATAATTCCAGCACTTTTCAAGACTGTACGAACCGTGTGATTGGATCAGACGCAGTGACAGTTGGAAGGCCATTTCCTCTACTTCTTAGTCTTTCAAAATCTCGTTGTTTTTCTCAAGAAATCCATCTCTCGTCCGTCCTTTTCCGAACGAGTCGAATGGCGCGTTATCTGGACATTTGAATGCGTCTCAGTCCCAAGTAAGGAATCAATACATCAATAGGGGCCATGGTCCATCCGCCGCTAGAAACGGCTGCTCGGTTATGGAAAACAAAGTTTAATACTGGTAATCAAATTCAAAACTACTGCAACAATGAATGTTTTAATTATTTCTTTATTCCATTGCACCATTAACACTTCGTACAGAACTTGATGTCATCGTCAATATAACCACCTATGTATACATATTTTAGCAACAGACTGAAAACAGTGTGAATCAAATTAGAATACTGTTAGAGGCTCGTCCTCTTTGGGTCTTCCTTTTTAGCTTTGGACGCTTTGCGTAGTTGTTACTACATAATGTCACTCATGGTAGGCAGCAAGCTAACAAATTCTATCCTGGAATATATTCCGGGGGGAGCGGTATCAAAGTGACGGGAGTGCTCGGCGGAAATTTGGCAAATGACCCCGAATAGGTAAATTTGTACCCCTAAAAGGTATGAAAATAAAGCATTAATTATTTTATAAAGTGGTTGATTTTATTTACAAACGTAAAAAAAACATTAACTACTTCAAAACACTTTCGCAAAGATTTTCAAAGCATCGTCATAAAATAAAAAATAAAATAAGTGATTGTACGTCGAAGATACAGCAAGCCGTTACCGGGTCTCCCAAGCCAGAGGCTTATATTGAAGTTATTTAGTATTCCGACGAACTCCTGGGTCGAATTGCAATTTAGATTGTTTTTAGTCATGTCTTCTTTACTTTACTTACACCCTAAAGGGTACCGACGCGAGTTACGTAACTAACTCCTACGGACTGGACCCTCTTAGGTACAGAGGCGAGAATTTTATCACTGAAAGGAGAGCCGAGCACCCGTCAGTTCAATATAGCGGAGTCCCCACCCCCCCCCCCCCCCCCCCCCCCCCCCCCCCCCCCCCCCCCCCCCCCCCCCCCCCCCCGGAGGGAAAGATTAATCTTTTCAGTCCACTAATAACAATTCAAGACTCGGGGAAAAGCCCAGGGAACCAGAAGTGTCTCTCACTGGAAGCTTGATCATCAACCCATGCTAACTCTTCATGTACCATATGGTCCTGAAGTCAAATAAGAAGATAGAATTAGCACTGAAGCTCTTGATGTGCGAGAGAGAAATGGTACATGAAGGGATAACGCCGCCATAACTGAACACTGAAATGGCCTCTCTCTTACCCTTCATCCAATCACAATACTGCATGGTAACACTAAAGCACAATTCGTATGAAAGTGGAAAAAAAACTGGTACAATAGGAGTGAATAGCAATGTCGTAAATGCACGGTAATCTTGGCGTACCATAAACATGTGGTTTGATTACATCAGTGGAGCAGACTTTGACCTCCTGACCTCCTGGCGTACGCATACCGTTCAGAGTTCTGAGGTTATTTAATAATTGACACTCCAGTAAATATTATGGGGTCTTTTCGAGCAGAATTCGTATATGTGGGCAAGTTACGGCAATGACTTACGATACAGCACGGTTACCGTACGGCATGCCGGGACACTGAAATGGCTTCCCTGTTGTTTTTGTACTTCTGATCCAATCAAAGTTAGAGTTACGGTACGCGGTACGGCAAATCTACAGTACGCGGTACGGCAAATCTACAGTGCGCGGTACGGCAAATCTACAGTACGCGGTTACGGTAAGGCTAAGGACATGCCGTAGTTTTGTCCTTAGTTTATAATGATCACAGTTTTATTGTACTGAAATTGTCTGATGACGATTTAAGATAACCTACACATGCAGTAACACGAACTGGTCGTGATGGTTAAACGTCCCGCGCGGACACACCGCCAGGTTTTTGTTGTGTAAGTATTTTCGTGGCACGGTTTTTATGTCAATTTCAGGTAGTGACAAGATTTACAAGTTAGCCAGTGTTGGTTAGTGCTCCGGGTTGGGGTAACAAAGCAGTAAGCATTTGCCGGATGATCTTACCAATACTCGACAGGCTCTGTCCTTATCCCAGCCGAGCTCTTTTTCAAGAGCAGAAACGGACGTGTGACCTGAACCCTATGGACAGAGGTAGCAAGTTAGAAAACACAACACGCTCCACTTCGTGAACTCGGGAACTTCTCGTAGACTTGGCAGGAACGATATCCCTCGAGAGTGAACAGAAACGCGCACTATCTGTAATCTTCCCTGGTATTTCCTACTCTGAAGCTCTATGCAGGGCAAGTCTGTCAATTCTAGAGGACCGTAGAGACGAGGCTTGTAAAAGGTTCATCAACAGTATAAAGCCAAGCAATCATCTCTATCCTATTATTGGGCACAGACTACATTTGTTGGAAGACAACTCTATCAAATGAATACTAATACTGATCGGTTTGCGAACTTTGTCACTGTTAAGTATGTTGGTATTTAATTCTACATTTAATTTAAGTTATTCATTACTATTGTCATTATTTATGCTATTGTGATATTCTGACCCCGCCTGTAATTCAGTATTGCTCTGCAAGACGCGATAATAAACGAGATATTATTATTATTATATGTTCAATTTGAAACGTTCACAGTTGTGGTTCCTATGTAGTACCAAACTACGCATTTTAACCCTAAAAGGTACGACGAGCATCGCCGTCAATGCCAGGCCGGGGGTTCCCCTCTGTCATCCAATTACATTGTAAATCATTCTTCTACCAAATCTACAAGAAACAATTTGCAGAAATAGTAAATGGGAAATTATGCCAAAAGAATGTCAAACGGTTTCAAAATCGGTACACCATTTGTTGAAGCCGAGCTTGAAACTGTTTGAAATCGGGCCTGAAAACATTGTTGACAGGTGTTGAGAGATAATGAAAGCATATTGGTGAGTTTCTCGTTTAAAGTACAACATAAAAAAGCTGATCTTATAAAGCTGATCTTTCAAGAATACTGACCCATTGAACGGTTTATATGCTGGGCTACTAACCTGAGCGGCTCGTAAGGCGGCTGTGTGATCCATACTCAGTTCTCCAGGGACAGACTGGACAAGTCTTCTGCTGCCTACAGGAATCACTTGAAAACCACTGCCAAGCGTGTGCAGCTTCTTGATCGCACGTTCCAAGTCATCTCTACACATACGTACATTGACAAATAAAAAAATCATAAAGCTATGTACCAAAAATATACGTGTACAGTCATGTAGCTGCAGAACAAGAGAAAAGCTCGACAAGTCACGAGCTGTTTTGATAAGTTTAATGTGTTAGAATCTAAAAATAAAATATCATCGCATTATAAGTATAGACCCTTTGCACGTTACGTCATAGCCGCCATGTTGGTGTACAGTTAACAATAGATTCTTCGTTAGCTTCTTTTGTTCTGTACACCAACATGGCCGCCATGCCCATCTATAGACCCTTTGCACGTTACGTCATAGCCGCCATGTTGGTGTACAGTTAACAATAGATTCTTCGTTAGCTTCTTTTGTTCTGTACACCAACATGGCCGCCATGCCCTTTGTCATTTTAATCTCTGGGGATCGAGTGCAAACTATCTATACGATACGTGTACTTACTCTGTTACATCCTGCCTTGCCTTACTTGTTTTAAGAATTCTGTTGTGTAAATCGTCTAGAGCAATGAGCCCTTTATAGAGAACATATGAATAAAACTGATAAGCTTGACAAAGGAACATGTTAAGGATTTGATTCCTAAATGATACGATGTGAAACTCGCAGAGTGAAACATTTCTGATGTTACTATTTAGCTGGTACTAAACCAACCTCCATTTCTGTTACTATTTAGCTCAGTGGTAAACTAACCTCCATTTCTCGGCCTTGTTGCCATACAAATCTCAACAATTTGAACACCAAGCTGGAAATACATTAAAAACCCTTTTCAATAATGTGCATGCATGCAGACCTTAATTGTTTGATTACCTAAGTAGAACTGTATTCCATTTAACTAGCAAGTTAAAGAACAGTTTTATGTATGGACCAAGTATTACAAGTTTATTAGCTACAAAAGTACACCAAGAATGTGATTGTCCTACCTCATAATAGAAATCGCCTACTCCCAGGAGTTCTGCCCAGAATCCCTTGCTTGCTGTAGGAAGAGAGATTTCAGCATTTCATGACATGTATAATGTACTAGCCAATACTACAAGACTTGTCATTTATCAAGACTTTGAGGAGAGAGAACAATGGCAAATTATTTGCTAGGTGGATGTAGTATGTATAACCTCCTCCACAGCCATCTCTAGTGAAAAAAGAACGAAGAATCAGAGTCTGGATACCTGTGGTACAAAGGGGTTGGGGAGACTGGACATGAGTTTGTACCACAGGTATCCTGATTTTCTGATATTCATTTTTTTTTTCACGGGAGATTCCTGGAGGCATTTACAATATACATGTAGTTTTCTAGTGTTTAAACTGCATAAAGGCTTCAATTAATGGATTATAGACAGCTTTTTGAGTGATATATAGAGATTATTACATGTTAAGAGCTTGATATCGTTTGTTAGGGTTTTTCTATTATTTCAGGGTTAGGTTTTTAGAAGGTTTGTATGAAAATTTGAGAAAATGAATTATTAATGATTAATAATTAATTATTAATAATTAAGCATAACAAAAAAATATTTCTAAAAGCAATAGTACAGTGAAGTGATATCGTATCACTTCACTGATATGGTTTTTATTCACGGCTTTATCACATGGATATCGACCCCCAATGTGTAATAAACCAAGTTATCCAACACTGTTTGAATTCATACTGCATGCATAACTCTGCCATAATATTTGAATACAAACTGTCAGTAACTGCTTACATTTATTCCCTTGATATTAATCTATTAAAACACTTGAAGTTAACTAAATTTTAATAAATCACTTTGGCATAACTTATCTCTCGATAATATCGGATATATGAATGATATATGTCTATTAGATATCTAATTAGATAGACCCCCTTAATTACCTTTACTCAAGTGCTTGATGTTCGATATTATCCGATATTGTCCGATATTATCACATTAGATGTCTATTAGATATCTAATTAGATAGACCCCCTTAATTACCTTTACTCAAGTGCTTGATATTCGATATTATCTGATATTATCACATTAGATGTCTATTAGATATCTAATTAGATAGACCCCCTTGCCTTTACTCAAGTGCTCGATATTCGATATTATCCGATATTGTCTGATATTATCACATTAGATGTCTATTAGATATCTAATTAGATAGACCCCCTTACCTTTACTCAAGTGCTTGATACTCGATATTATCTGATATAATCACATTAGATGTCTATTAGATATCTAATTAGATAGACCCCCTTGCCTTTACTCAAGTGCTCGATATTCGATATTATCCGATATTGTCCAATATTATCACATTAGATGTCTATTAGATATCTAATTAGATAGACCCCCTTAATTACCTTTACTCAAGTGCTTGATATTCGATATTATCCGATATTATGTATATTCCAATATTTTCTGGTAATACCGTGAATGAAAAATATCCAATGATCAGTTTGTTTGATATTAGACTATAAAAAATATCTAATATTATCCGATATTATCTAGACGGAATAAATTATCCGATATTTTGTGGTAATACCTTGAATGAAAAATATCCGATATTCGATGATATTTGTTTGATATTAGACTATAAAAAAATATCTGATATTATTCGATATTCGATAGTCAGTCGATATCTTGCCTAAATGCAAACAAAGGAACAACTATCGTAAACATACATGCCAACGGATCCACCCCAATTCTTGCACACATCTTCTGAAAATGTCCCCTGAACTCTGGGTTCTTTTTGATATCTGTTTTGTGTTTGGAGGCAAAGTCTTCCAGGTAGTTCCTGAATGATTCAAGTTGTTTGCCCATCTGAAAATTATTTATGGGAAGAATTAGCCATACCTCATTACTTTTACACAGACCCAATGAGAAAATTCAACACTGATTTACCATAAAAACCTAACTATTTCAGCTCAAGACTTTTAACTCCTAACTAGTTATATTGGTTTCAATAAGAATACATGTAGCTGGTCTTTATGGGATAACATACACACCCTTACATCTTCATCACAACAGAGAGTTAAAGAACTAGAACAGCCAGGTGAAATATTATTTTTCAAAGCCCCTAGCAGTATCCAACTTTAATTTTGTAGGCTACAGTCAGAGCAAAAGAAAGAATCTGGGGTAACAATTTGGTTTACATTATAGCCATCACTGCAAAAGCAAATCCAGTGTCTAAGTTGTCTTCCAGTTATACAGCCCTACACACATTTTTAACAAGGCTATAATCCATTGTTACATTGTAACTAAAATATAACTCAGGACTTTTTTGACACCATTCACATATCAATAAGCAGATCAAGCTACATGCAATACAAAAATCCCACCTGTGATAGTTGAATATCAGCAATTTCGGTCCCCTTCTCAGCATATCTAGCCTTCATATGCAAAATATAAACTTATTAGGTGGAACTTTCTGCCATTTTTTTTTCATGTATCAGAACCATGACATTGCTATAACTGATTTCATACCCAATGATATCATCCACTACCGGTATGTATACCATGGGTTCCACAGGTTAAATGTTTTGCCTTTTGTTGGTAAATATGATTTTTGAGCACCAAAGGCAGGAGGACGGAGTGCGACCACTTGTGGCAAAAAAAAAAGGCAAAACATTTAACCTCTGGAACCCAGGGTAATCAGGCATAGCAGATTGTAAGAAATTAAATATTGGAATGATACACTTAAATGTATCTCCATATGGAGAAAAAGCAAAGGTTTCAGGAAGGATGGCCTTGCTCTCCATCAGTGAATAAACCCCTTTTGAACAATAATAATTATTAGTGCCATGCACAGGAGGGTTCTGGTAATACGCAATTATTGGACAAGCTAGCTATGCAAAATGCTATTAGTTGTTCTGGTGAGCTCTCAGGTATTTACCTCTGTCAGTTATTTGACATGGACAAATCATAATACTGGTATTTTGCAATAGCCGACAAAATAAAACTTTACCTACAGAATTTCAAAACTAGACATTTGAGCCTCCAACAGTTCTGCAAATTGATCACCCGCCATATTTGTCAAAACTTGGCATGCTCAGAGTCAGAAAAGTATTTGCAGCAAACAGTTATTTGCACACAGATGAGTAGTATGATAAGAAAACATATTTTGAAGGATTATAAAGACAACATTAACTTACAATGATGTACTTTGTGACTTTGAAATATAAATACAAAAACCTATTTGTGGCATCAAAATATGCCGATATTTCATCCGCGGACATTATCTGATCCGAGAAGAGAACAGTTCCCGAGAGCGAAGCTTGAGGGTAACTGTGAGCTTTGAGGATCAGATAATGCCCAGGGACAAATTCAGGGCATATTTCGACGCCACAATGTAGGTTGTTGTCGTTATCATCCTTCAAATATGTTCTTTGACAAGCGCTTATATGTTCACAGGGGGTGTATTTGCTGATATTTTCCACTCGCGGACAGAAAATATCGGGTCACGTGACTCTTTCAACCAATCACGCGTGACATAAAATATTTGATGGGTTAATTAAGAACTGTTGTTACATAGCCATAAGCTTTCCAGACACAGTGCATGCTCTCATTGGCTAATTCAGGGTCACATGGCAGTCATCAAAATCAAATGTTCCCCGCCACGTGATCACATCGTGACAGAAGATGGTGTGATGTGTCGCACGCGCCACTGGCTAGCTAAAGGCGGGAAATATTTGTTTACCAAAATGTCTAGATCTTCATCAAAAGCTGACCATTTTTCGTCGAAAGAAAGTGTTCAAAATTGAACCAGCTCCAAAGAAACAATTTACATCTTTATCAAGCACGAGAGTGAGAAATTGGATCTAAGAAAGGCATAAAACGATACTAAAAATGCCGTAGCGATGCTGGCAGCGTTTTGTGTTGCAGCTTCTCGAAGAGAAGACGACAAACCTCGCTCGTATCAGGTAGGTCCTGTATTTATGCACAACTTTGCCTCTAGTAAAAGTTATGGCTATATATATAACAAATCACTTAATGACTGTCCCCTCGGGAATCAGTGAGTTTTGTTTCCCCTCGATCCTCGATGTTCCGCTCGACTCCGTCTCGGGGAACATGGAGGATCTCGACTCCGTCTCACATCGAGGATCTCGACTCCGTCTCGCGGAACATGGAGGATCTCGGGGAAACAAAACTCACTGTTTCCCTCGGGGCCAGTCATTAAGTGTTTAATATTTGTCCTTTGCCTGGGCAGTGCATGATTATTAAATGTCACATACAAATTTAACTATTTTTACATCATAATACCTTAGCAAGGCGCTGCTTATTTATAGCACCCACTCCTCCTGGTCCCCTACGCATTTTTTTCTGGCAATTTTCTTGGCTAAATTGTAAGAAAAGAACAAGATTTTTAACCAAACCTTCTAACTACCCAGCAAGCCGCCATTTTCAGCGGCCTTACCCTAAAGAGGACCTGCCCACAATTCCTTTAGCGGCGAGTATTAAACATGCGCAGTGAGTGATCATTGTTTGTCAAGATGGCGGACGCGGTGAACGTGAAGAAGATGAAGGTAATTTATCGCTTTTATTTATTTAATTATTTATTTATTTTAATTCTCAATTGACGCATTCAGAAACTATAAGATCAGTTTTCGGCAAAGGTATTCTTAGCGTCTTTCTATAGAGTTCTACATCCCTAGTAGAGTTTTTGATAAACGATAGAGTCGCACATGGCGTGACCACTGATAAGGTAATAAGTCAACCTACTATCGAGTATCGGCCTGTTTACTGTGATCGCTTCCAGTCGTATATCGAAGAGGGCTATTGCCAATGTTTTTCTTCCTCGTGATCTTTAGTAGTTCATAACCTGATTCCTTTCGAATTTTACTATTCCCTAAAAATCGGCTAAAGATATCTGTTGTACATGTTGACAAACCTATTATCGGCCGGATTAACCTACTATCGGCCAAGCGAATTGCGGTCGTTTCGCCACCAGTCGATTCGCCACCACTTTCTAGTCGATTCGCCACCACTCAAAATCGATTCTCCCCAAACCACAGGCAGCCCAAGCTCAAAGTTTGAATTTATTTGACAGTTGAACTACGAAGGTTCAAACATCCAGAATATCTCGTATTTTATCGCACTAAATGGCAAATGAATAACACAATAAACTTGCTTTGATGAAGATTAAGTTGTTGTGTCTTGAATTTGGGGGTTTGGGGCCCGATTTAACGAGTTTCTAGGAAACCTGGATTCACTCTACCTAAAGAGAGAAAAGGCCGGCAAGCTGACGCGATGGAGTGTTCACATACCTGTCATCTCCACTGCAAAAATGACTCTTAAATCCACTCAATCGACGTGATACTTCCGGATCCCGTAGACATATCTCCTTGCTATGTATCCTCCAAGTTTCATGACCAAACATTCAACGAGTACCGAGAAATGATTTTTGTCACCTCGCATTTCGCCGTCCCAAACACCTCTTCACGCTTTGATGAGACACCGGAAGTCCAATCGAAAGGATGCCTTGTTTTGGAGCTTTCCCATCCAATTGTAGCCTGATTTTCAGACTGTACGAGATCGTCCGCTCACTTCCTCTAGGGGGAGGAAGTGAGCGGAACTTCCTCTAGGGGGAGGAAGTGAGCGGACGACCTCGTACCGTCTGAAAATCAGGCTAATCCAATTGGTGCGGCGGTGATTTTCAACTCCAAAACGAGGCATCCTTTCGATTGGAGTTCCGGTGTCTCATCAAAGTGTGAAGAGGTGTTTGGGACGGCGAAATGCGAGGTGACGAAAATCATTTCTCGGTACTCGTTGAATGTTTGGTCATGAAACTTGGAGGATACATAGCAAGGAGATATGTCTACGGGATCCGGAAGTATCACGTCGATTGAGTGCATTTAAGGGTCATTTTTGCCGTGGAGATGACAGGTATGTGAACACGGCATCGTGTCGGCTTGCCAGCCTTTTCTCTCTTTAGGTAGAGTGAATCCAGGTTTCCTAGAAACTCGTTAAATCGGCCCCCAAACCCCCAAATGCAAGACACAACAACTTAATCTTCATCAAAGCAAGTTTATTGTGTTATTCATTTGCCATTTAGTGCGATAAAATACCAGATATTCTGGATGTTTGAACCTTCGTAGTTCAACTGTCAAATAAATTCAAACTTTGAGCTTGGGCTGCCTGTGCCCAAACATGTATTTAAATTTACTGTAGTGTTTTAACAGAAATGAAGGATTTTGAACATGAAACTTTGAACATGAAACTCCAAACGTGTGGACATGAAACTCAAACACACGGGCAGGGCTCGAAATTGCGCCCGATACGGGCGTAAATACGCCTAGATTTTTTCGTTTTACGCCTAACGTTTTCCACTTAGGCGTAAAATTTTGGAGAATTACGCCTAAAATTTTTAAGCTGGGCATAAAATTACGCCTCCTTTTTTGTCTTAATTTCGAGCCCTGACGGGACTCGTGTACCTTCACACAAATTAGGTATAATAGTCTACTCTGCCAAGCAAGCAAGAACTCTCAGCTCTTAAAGGCTCAAACCTTGCTCGAACAATAGCCGCCATCTTGTGACATCGCAACACGGCCGTACTTGAAGTTGTGCTTGTAATAATTATTGGTGTGAATCCGGCTAAGCTCGTGTTCACCGAGCCCTGGGTGATTATGTAAATTGCTGTTTGGTTTGGCCCCAGCCCACTCCTATGAGTCACTATTTGATTATCAATTAATATTATCAACTCATATTTGAGTGGTGGCGAATCGACGTATCGGCTAAATAAACTACACCAGAATTACCGTTTATTCCCTTTCAAATAACTATTACTATTACTTCAACCTCGATCGGTAACTTATCAATTCATACACATACTTTGAGTGGTGGCGAATCGACTTTGAGTGGTGGCGAATCGACTAGAAAGTGGTGGCGAAACGACTTGGTTGCAAAACGACTGGATTCCGGCCAAGCAATATCCATTATCGGCCACTCAATGTTTGTTCGCTTTGTAACCATGGAAAAACCTTTAAAACATATTTAAATTGAGGCTACAGTTATTCAGTGACTATGTAAGCCTGTAAAACACTTCATTTTGGGCAAGCATGGTGGGAATATAAGCGTTTTTGTTGCCTCATTGCATGTAGTTGTTTTATAGCTTCTACACTGTACTACACCGTACATGTATAAATTGTGCCACAAGTTTTCACATTATAATAAACTGTTTCTTTTTGATAAGTACTAAGCGTAATACATGTATCATCAGCATATTTGCTAAGGAGGTTACTAGTAGGGTATGGGGCTTTAATATCATTAATCAATAATTATAGAGAAAAGGACTGGGCATAACACAGTCCCTTGTGGGACCCCTCTATTTATACATGAATATATGATTGCAAGTGGCGAGGGAGCCCAAATAGAAACCATTAGGCTTATGTGATTTTGGGCTACATTGTACCTCTTTGACAACTGATTGTATTAAAACATTGCAGGAGTGGCACGAAAGAACATGTACATGTATAGTAAAAAAACAAGCATAGGACTAGTATAGACTAATTAAACAAATAAATAAATAAAGTTGAGAGAAAAAGGGATGGATTCAAAGATGGGAGAAAAGATACATTTTCAGTTTCAACTGAAACAAGGAGATGGTCGTAGTATTACGAATGTCGTAGCTCAGCATGTTAAAGAATTTTGGACCCTGATAATTAGCAGAAAACTGTCTAATTCTACAATAAGGAGCATAAAATAGACTAGAGCTTCTTGTATAGTGAATGTTTACTTGATTGGTTCGTAAAATTAAATTGTCAAAGCTTCGAGGAAGTAAATTGTTTTTATATGAATATATAAACTTTCCTAAATGAAATAAGTAGATATGTCCGAATTTCAGGAACATAAGCTCCTTGAATATAGGGTTGGTGTGTGCATCAAATGCCTTAGTTTACAGTCTTAGTTCCTCTGCAAAACAAACCTCTGAAGCCTCTTTTGATATATTTATTATGAAAGTGAAGTTCCAAAATGCTGTTGATTCGCATACGAGTGTTTACTATACCCAGTGGTCTAAATTATTTCCTCTTCCCAGCTTAGGTTCTCCATAGTATTCATTTAATACTGAAAATACCCAAAGGCATATAATTATGTTTCTACTTACAGTATTGTGCAAAAGTCTTGCAAACACCTTTCGGCGAATTTCGGGGCTTTTCGGGGCTTTACGGCGAAAATGAACGAAAATTTTCATGAGCCGAAATTTTGGCGATATTTTGAAGAAAATTCGTTAAGCCTTTTGTTTAATCTGTGCGAAATTTTGCAGTGCTCTGCGACAGGTTAGCACGAAAATTTGCTGCACTCTGCGAAAGATCGCGCAAAATTTCGTTTGATACTCTGCGAATATTCGCCCAAAACTTCGCTTCTTCGAAATTTCGGTCTTTCGAAATTTCTGTCCTTCGAAATTTCGATGCCCGTCAAAGATCAAGTTAAATGTACATGTACTTTTTCCGGCACACTCGGCCAATTCGACAAACCTGAGTTGTAAACTTAATTTACTCGGACTTTGACTAACTGAACATTACGACTCTCTTTCGAACGGTACAGGACAACAACTGCAGAGTTTACTTCAGTTCAGTCATTTTTATGGCTAAGAATAGAAATCTGATGTGGGTAATGAACGAAAGGAATGTTACTTAAATCGCACGTCCCAACTTCGAACGTGTTCAACTGTAAACTGTACCTTCTGTATGTCCACAATAATATTCAGACCGTCAGCCTTCCAGTCATCTTTGTAAAAACCATTGCATAACGTTTCCAAGAAAATGGCTTTTTTAATATTCTCCGAAGCGGAGCAGACATGTTGCCGGCATGTTTGTCTGTTTTTTTTTACACAACATTCCCGCTTTAAAGCTTGACTCACTCGCTTTATAGCGCAAAGCATAACACCAAATAAAGTTTTGCTTCAGCGCAGTTTCACATTTATGGCAGATCCTTGTCTTGTTAAAGGTTTTTTGCTGAAATCATTGCAACTGTTTGCAGTCCTAATTATCTCAACTTCTTGGAGTCTGAATTTCCACGTGTAATCAGTCAGGCGTGAACGTGTCAGTCTCAAATTACGCGGTACTATAAACGAAGCAACGTTTGTCATGAAAGACGTGAAAAAACTTCTATACTCTTACCAGAAAACTTCTACTGGGAAAGTGCAATCTTTTTTAATTAAAAGCCCTTTATGCATCAGTTCACGTAAATGGAAAGTGCTCGTTTTAATACCGGGAAATTAAGTTGCGCCCCCGCGGTATTTTTGTCAGCAATGAGACGTGTCTGGCTGACCGTTCACAGAATCTTGACTTTTTGATGGCGGCTTAAAATTTTGAATATGCCGCGGCGTAAAACTTAGAAAACCTCTGGCACCCAGTGTATTTACCAAAACCATCTTAAAAACCGTGTTTGTTTGTCATGAATTCAAATTTGTCACGCGTTAATCCTGGTGAAAGAAAGGGTAAAAATACGAAATATATTCACGCAAGAATTGTAGATTGTACACGTTCGCTTGCCGAAATTTCTTCAAAATTTTGTATGCTTCAAAATTTTGGATCACGATATTTCGATAACCTGGTCCGAATTTTCGTTTAACAATAAACGAAATATCGTCGAAATGTCGCTCGCAGGTTGGCGATATTTCGTTTTGGATTCGAATTTTTGCGTATCTGCTCGATTCTTCGTCGAAATTTCGAACGACATTCGTAAGAACAAAGAGCGAAATTCGTCGAAATACGTTTGCAAGACTTTTGCACAATACTGTAACGTGTACCTTGTTCATTACATTGATTGTAACTATCCAATCCATGGATACCATAATGCTCAAGTTTGTCAAACAAAATCTCATGGTGCACATTATTGAAAGCCTTAGAAAGGTCAAGAAAAATTCCCACTTTATATATATGATTTATATATTATTTAAACAATATATATTCCAGGGTCCGAAATTGCGCCTTATTTGCCGCCAATGCAACTACAAAAATTAACAAAATTTTGAGTGTTGGTGACCAAAATTTCAGAGTTAGTCGACTTACCTAAAGTCTTTACAATGTTCCGAAGTCACACAATGTTCTAAGTAAATTTAGCTAATAAAACATGCCAGTAAATGTTCTTTATCGCGTGTCGCTTGAAACATGAAATGTGGCGACCACAATTGGTCTTTTGGCAACTAAAATGTTTTGCCTAGTCGCCAGTTGCCGCCTACATGAAAAAGTTAATTTCGGACCCTGAATATAATACATTCATTACATTTACTCCATTTTTTTTTCTGGTCGATTGCTGATGTTATTTTATCAAACAAATGTAATAGAGCTAAAGAGGTTGAATGGTTTTTCCTAATATTGGTTTTTAAACACTGAGAATATCATAAAATTTATTAAAATATTTAATTAAGCAGTTAAATACACAATAGGTCACTGTTGCATGCATTCATTTAATTATTCGGACCTCTCTCCCCCCATTCCCCCGAGAATGCCAATTAACCAGACAGTACTGCTCAAAAGAGTCACAGTATTGGCTTACCCAACAATACAAAACACCTTAACCTTTAGAACGAGGTATAAAAACAATAGGGCTATAGTACAGTATAATGGGTCCAATCAGAATACAAGTTTTAAGCAGTACTGTATTACTTAGCATGCATGGCTACCCAGGCTATTACAATAGCAAAGCCTGAATACTCTAATATTGCATGCATTTAACTTTAGGTGGCAGAGCTTAAGAAAGAGCTTTTGGAGCATGGTTTGACAACTAAAGGGAACAAGAGAGATCTCCAAGCCCGTTTAGAAGAGTTTCTACAACAGCAGGGTATGTAAAGACTCCTGTTGTATTATACAAATGTACATGTATGTGTATACTGTATGTATTGCTCATTTCCAGGTTACATTTTATGTCATCACTGCCATGTTGATGGACATTTACATTCCACCAACATTCTTTGTCATTTGAATCTCTGGGGATTGGTTGCAAACCATCAATAGAGCACTTGTTAAAAAGGGCTGCAGGCACTACAGAACTGGAGTAACTGCAGAATATCAACAAATAAACCTTATAGGATACATGTGATATTGAATACTTGTGATATCCATGATACTGTAGCTGGTATTTACCCAAGGTCCAGCATCTGAAGTCATCTGGAACAACCTTTTAACCCTTTCCCTACTGGACATACAATCATGTATATTTTGGTGCAATTACTAAAATCTAGAGTGCAAAATCAACCCTCCCCCCTTAGTCTAAGTTTGGCTATAACCCTGGCTAGTTATGTACTGCTGACCTTTTAAGCCAAGGGTTCTAGGTTTCCCCACAATGCTATTTGGGAGAATTCTTCTGGGATGTCAAAGGTAGGTACAGTACCGCCCAGCAAACGTTTATTTTCATTTCACACTTCGAGCTAATACTGATGGCAAAGTTTAAGGGAAATTTGCCTGCCGAATACACATTTAAGATTTAGAATGAACGTACGGTAAAATGCGTAACAGATTTTCTAGGGTTTTCTACATTGATCCGAAAAACTGTAATTGTAATTGGCCGCAAAGTTAACAGCTAAAATGAAAACCCCTAATAAACCAAATGTATCTGTAGAGTCCTTCACTTCTAAAGACATGTACATGTACGATATACTAGTAATTGAAGACATCGGAACTTTTCGTAGCAGTTCAAACTGCATGCTTCGACCAGTTCACATATTAATTACTCGGGCCAGGCCTTCGGCCGAGGCACGAGTCAGAAAATGCAAGCCGTTTATTATTTTTTGTGTCGCTGGTTGGCGCCGTCGACCAATCAGATTTCGACTGGTCACGTGACACGTACGTTGCGCCAGCCATGTGACATGTGAACAGTGAACTTTTCAAGATGGCGACGAGTGGGAGTTTCGAGTTAGCAAAACCTTTAATATCAGCTTTTTTTTTGTGTAAACCAAAGATTCCTTCAAGTGCAATACCAAGATTTTTGTCTTTTCTAAAGCTGAGAGGTGTTTTACGGGCTTTGGGACGGGAATTTATCACACATTATGCGACATGCTTTAAGATACACTCGTGACGTGAGACGTGACAGCGGAGTCTGCTCTGCTCTGCGATCAACACTGACTGTATATAAAGACAACAGCTTGTAAATGTAAGTAGCCGCTAATCTGAACATGATAACCTTTATACCAATTGACTGTCGTTGTGTTGTTATTTATTGTTATTAACCTCTCGAAAGTGTAGTAGAAATGACCCGATTTCTCAGTTCTCTGACTGACAGGGGCCTTTTAAAAGAATTACAGTGACGTTTTGCTCCCAATGCACATGTATTTAAATGTTTATAAATTCGGGAACGAAAATCCAGCATGCAGTGAGTGAGTATAAACTGAGTAAGTAATCCGAAATGAAGATTTTTTCAAACGAACGATAAATGACTCTGATGTGGAAATCGCATATTTATCTGTGGCGTGTTATTGTTGTTCTATTTCCCGGGTCTATTTACATCTGGCCTGTACCTCTTTGTATTTGATTATTATCTCTTGGTTTAGGCATTCTACAGTGTATTTAATGTGCTTTTTTAGAACTGACATAATGATATTATGTATCGAGTAGTGTATTTATCATTATTGCAAGTTTATAACATAACATAACTAAATTTGGTCCAGAATTGAGAGTATACTTACATGCAAGTGGCACTCTTTCTTTCCCTTCCCCTTTCTTGGTACCATTATATATTAGCCATGCAAGCTAGATCTTGTTTCAGTGTTTTCCATCTGAGCTGGTTCTGGCTTAAGATAACCCTAAGGTTACCTTAAGGACCTACCTTCTCATCATTGTATTTCTTATTATGCCTTATTACTCGTAAACATTTCCATCATCTTATGAGAATATAAATGTAATTGTTGTTCCTCAGTTCTTGGCGTCAGCATCGTCACTTGCACTCGGTCATGATCAGGAGTACAAGTACTTTTACAAATTATTTGGGAATGAAAATTAATCTTCCTGCGACCCCAATGATATAAAAAGAGTGGACATTGCATGTTTATTTGTGGCCTGCCATTATAAGTTTCAGTCTCCTTCAAGATGTAGAAAATGAGCACTAGCACAGTGGCAGCTCACTAATACTAGAAAATGGTGGTCTGTAGTTTACAACCTCAATCGAAAATATTGTATTGAGAATTTAGCCTGAATGTCAGCCATCTCCACTGGTTTGTTAATAATTGAGAATTACAAATAGATGACTTTATTTCACATGTAGAATGACATTACCTACATGTAACTATTCACAATGAATAGCAACATTATGTGGAATTTGTTGTTCTAAATTGCTTGATTTCTCATAGTTGTACTGCACCTGATATAATTACAATGCATCAAATTTGAGTGACTCAATATCGTGCAGACTATACTCACATAACCATTGCACTTCAATCAACAACACCCATACCAAGTTTTTTTTGTAATTCTAACGACCCTCAAGGAACAATAATATTGAAAAGAAAGTAATATTAAACTACAGAATTGAGGGAAATTGTGGCTGAAATGTACATGCACAGCATGTATGTATGTGTGTGTTGTGTGTGTATTATGGCTCTATCATTTCCAACCCCCCCCCCCCCCCCCCCCCCCCAGGCATACCCTAACCTAACCCCCCCCGGAATACGTGGGGCACTTGCTCATTGACATTTGACAGACAAGAGCATCAGTAGAGAACCAATTCTCTGGCTACTCTAGCACAAACCATGTTGACACAAAATTATGCTAGCACTCCATGCAGTACATGCTATAGATAGCCCGAGTTAAGGCCACTCAGGGCCTCTTGTTATAATTATAAACTTTAGAAGTCAAACTCTTTCAAAAAACAACAGTACCCGGTAGATCTAAGCAACTTCATCGAAGATAAACTGGCATTTTAGGAGCTAGAT
Source organism: Actinernus sp. WN-2022 (assembly GCA_030867875.1). Lineage (NCBI taxonomy): Eukaryota > Metazoa > Cnidaria > Anthozoa > Actiniaria > Actinernidae > Actinernus > Actinernus sp. WN-2022. The sequence continues at coordinate 183,790,707 of JAOWCC010000577.1, forward strand.
GTCCTGATATGAACATTTAATTATTGGTTTGATCGTAATTATTTTGTACAGAGAACCACGCAAATGAAAATTTGTGCTTACAAATGTAGTTGAAACACTAAACAACTGCCGATCACTTAGAAGTGTTGGCTGAAGGTTAGCTAACAGCAAATCAAATTTTAGCTTATGTAGTTTCACATTTACGGCAGATCCTTGCAATTGTGTTGTTAAAAGTTTTGGAACCAAGATTTTGGCCGAAATCACTGCAAATGTTGTGGGTTCTTGTTGTCTGGATTTCAGCACGTGCAATCGGTCAGGTGTGAACGTGACAGTCTGAATTTTGTTATTACTTTACGAGTTTTGAAGCCATTTATAGTTTATAGTTTATGAAATATGTGGAAAAAACTCTTTGTCGTCCGATCGTGTGTGAGCTCAATTGGTGAAATCCTGGGTGCTAACTCAACCCTCCCCCCTCAGTTCAAGTTTAGCTAGCCCGGGGTAGTTAAATACTGCTGACTTTTTAAGCCGAGGGCTCAAACTTTCTCCACAATGCCATTCGGGTGAATTCTACGAACTGGTCGACGGTAGGTATTGCAACTTCTGTAGGGTTTCCAATGAAATGTGCTCTAATTTTGGAGAAAAATGCCACTGTCAGAGAGCTTGAGGACATCATAAGTCTGAGGATGGCTGAAAATTACTTGGTTTTCTTTTAGTAGGCCATGTGAGGGGATTTCACAGGGTTTTTCCGTTGTGTTTGTGCTTTCAGACGCAGGAAAAAATTCTTCAATGAAATACTTGAAATCCTGCAGTTGGCTGTCTTTTACCTCTGCTCAACCTATTAGGATGTGTTTTTTTCACTTTAAAGCAACGGCTTGAGTCCAAATCACCGCTCTTGGCTGTAGGGGTAAAAGACTTATAAAAAAAAATCTACCGGAGTCCCAGAGGGGGGGAGCCCTTGTGGATTTTTTGTCCATTACCCAGCATGCAATCGGAGGTGGGAGCAGGAAAATGTGGTCGAGTGAAATGCAGTGCAAACATCGGCGTGGTTCACTGTCGCTTGGTGTGTTTTGTGAAAACAAACCTGCTGGTTGGAAAGATTAAACAAGGTACTGTAACGACTGAGTGGTTATTTTGTGTTTGCTCTTGATTTCAAGTGCAAATGGGAAGGTTTTTTTGAGCCGATTTTCAGCTCCTCGAAATTCGTGAAAATCAAAGAAACAAAACAATCGCCAAAACAAATGGGCTTTTCTCCATAGTGAAAGAGTCGAGCAATCCCTGTTATAGCTCTGACTTTGAAGCCATACACCCCTTTGCATAATATCGCAACATCGTCTTTCCAGCATGTCTAGACGTACCCTGGTTCCAGAGGGGCTCAGGTACGAATATACTGTAATGTGCCACGATCGAAAGTGTTTTCATTCCCCGAAGGAGTTTTGTTTTGCGTGACGACCGTTGAGCCCCTCTGGCTCGTCGCTTCGCGACTCATGCTGAAATCAAGTTCAGCTGGTCTCGCTTCGCTTGCCCCGACAATTTCAAGCCTCTGGTATCCAGGGTAGTCTAGACGTGATGCAATAATTTTTCTAGTAACGGACTCATGCGTCTCCTATTTACAGGCTCAGACGGTAAAGAGTTAAACTTCTTTTTTCGAATAAATTATTATTAAATGTCTTCCCAAAACTTTGAAGGTCCACCGCGCATAGTAAAATGCACCTTATTACTGTCAACAAGAAAGTGGAATTAGCATATTACTAGCCTGCGACGCAGCAGGGGAGCATATTATGATCATGATCACAAGTACCCTGCAAGCAGAGACTCAACTTCAACTCCACGAATTGGCAACTTTACACTGGCGATGACGGTACCTGTGAGCTGGAGGGGATCACGAATTTTGACGAATTAGTCTGCGTATGCTGAGTGCTTATTTGGAAGTTACATAAACACAAGCAATCAATTAAAAAATGACAGCACATCGAAGTGTCTGTAGTTTGGTCATACAACATGTAGAAACCGGTCTTCACACACTGTGAACGGTTTCTAGATATAAACTAGTGCACAAGTTCTAGAAATAACAGTAGTTACTTGGAAGTTAACACACACCCAGCAGTTCAGTTGAATGGTTTCAGTTGAATAAGAACGACAACACATCAAAGTGTGACAACACAGCCGGGAAGTGTCGACTCGAGTAACTTTAGTTTGTAGTAGTTTAGTTATAGAAACTGGCATTCACACACTTCATATGAACGGTTTCTAAATAACTAGTGCACAAGTTCTAGAAGTAAAAGTAGTTGACCAGTACTTTTAATACTTGGAAGTTAAAACACACACAGCGGCGCAGTTGAATGGTTTCTTTTGCATATTAAAGAATGACAACACATCGAAGTGTGACAACACTGGAAGTGCCGATCAATTTCTTGTAGTTTACTTATAAAAACCAGCATTTACACACTTCATATGAACGGTTTCTAAATAACTAGTGCACAAGTTCTAGAAGTAAAAGTAGTTGACCAGTACTTTTAATACTTGGAAGTTAAAACACACACAGCGGCGCAGTTGAATGGTTTCTTTTGCATATTAAAGAATGACAACACATCGAAGTGTGACAACACTGGAAGTGCCGATCAATTTCTTGTAGTTTACTTATAAAAACCAGCATTTACACACTTCATATGAACGGTTTCTACATGTAAATAACTAGCACACAAGTTCTAGAAATAAAAGTAGTTGACGTAATAGTTCAAAGCCTCCAATTCGGACTGGACGGGATTTCAAGTCCGCGCAATTAGTTCCAGTCCGAGGCGCAATACTCACGAATAATTAATGAGAGTTTTAAAAAAGCTAATTAACCAACATTTGTTGTTTGCACTTTGGGTTTAATTTAAATCGTCCAATGTTTAAATGACATCAATTCGCCTATTAGAATGAACACCAACAAAGTAATACAAAATAGCACTGATTAAACAATAGAAAAACAAAGGGATTTGTATAACTTAGATTCAGTATAATTTCACACTTTAGTGCGTTCCCTCTATTTAAAAAAAACAAAAACGAATTGTTCTTAATTAAAGCACTTGTATTGGAGTTTGTTCACCACCGCCTCCTGGGAATGAAAAACTGGATAAAAACAAATCCAAGGTTATAGATTCGATTTGATTAGTCATGGCTTCGAGCGACGAAAAGAGCTTTCGACCTTTGAAACGTTTTAGGAAATCGAAAAGCAGAGAAGAAGAAGAGAAGGAGCTTGCTAACGCCGTACCTCTGTCTACACGGTATAAGAACAAATGGGCTGTAAACGTGTTCGTTGAATGGCGGGAAGGTAGAGAAAACAAAGTCGCTGCGTTGGAGAGTACGAGTTTAAAATTATCTTTGGAAGATATAGAAAACCTGGACGAAGATTGGGAAAAAATGAAACCCTGTTCCTTAGACTTCTGGATGGGAAAGTTTTTAGAAGATTTTCTAGGCTTAAGTACAAGGACTGAACTAATGTTTTCAAGTTGTCCTAGGACTAGAACAAAATTAATTCAGTCCTAGGACTAGAACAAAATTAATTCAGTCCTACAACTTGAAAAGAATTAATTCAGTCCTTGTACTTAAGCCCCAGCTCTTCCCTGCTGCTATCAAAACCCTCCCCGGCTTTAGGTTTGACTGGACCAGGTTTCCATTATCATCATGTGACCGATTTATAGACCTTTGATTGGTTGGTTTCCTCATTAATTATTCATGTGTATGAGATCAGTACTTCTAATACTTGGAAGTTAACACACACAGCAGTGCAGTTGAATAGTTTCAGTTGAATAAGAACGACAACACATCGAAGTGTGAGAACACGAAACTATCTTAACTTTGCCAATTCTTGTTCGGGTATATGTTGATACTTGGAAAGGAAGGGAACCACCAAGAAAATACGGAAATACGGAAATATGGTGTCGTAAACATACAGATATTGTTCAATGGAGTTGTAAACTTGACATGATCCCATTGCCGAACTAGTCGACATACGCTAAGTGCTTAATAACAAATTGGCAGCACATTGAAGTGTGAACTGGACGGGATGAACAGTGGCGAAGTAGTCGGAATATGCTGCATGCTTTATTTGGAAGTTAAACACACACACGATCAAATAAAACATGACAGAACATACATCGAAGTGTGAGCTGGAGGGGAGTGAACTTTGGCGAACTAGTCAAACTTCAGAACCGGGAATAAAGTCAATCATTTGAAATTGTTAATTCACCATGCGAAATTAATTTCTTTTAATGAGCTATTCATATGCATGTAGTTTTGTGCGTGTATTACACTCAAATGAGTGTAGTACGCACGAATGGGTGTACTACACGCACGGAATTTCATGTGCGCTACACCCAAAAAAAAATTACATACTTCTGGGCAGTACTGTATATATAGCTTCTAAGGGTTTTGAATGAAAACTGCTCTAATTTGGACAAATAAGCCACTGAACATGTAATAGAGCCAAAGGACATCATAAAGTTTGCAGAAGATGGCAGAAAACTACTTGGCTTACTTTTACATGTAGTAAGCTTTGCAAGGGGATGTCACTGGGTTTTTCTGTTATGTTTCTGCTTTGAGACACACAGCTTTATCCAGGGTATTCCTAACAAAGTTATTAGAAAGGGCTTTGAAGACTGTGTCATTGTTTAATTGCAGGTGTAGAGTTGCACCAGGGAGAGGAATTGGAGATAGACGAGGAGCTGGATCATGATGGAGCTGATGATGATGACATGGGAGATGATGACATTGGTGACTCACTTGCTGATGAAGGTCTGGTAAAGGACACAGCAGAAGATAAGGTGGCAGAGGAGTCTTTAGCACTTGTACATGTAGGTGGTTGTAGCTTTGTTTTGCTGCCACTTTAACAAGCTTAGAATAATAATTATTGTTGTTTTTGGTATGGTTATACATGTTAGCTACATGTAATTAGAGAGCAAGAAAATGGGCTAAATGAATTGGTAATTATTATCTCATTTAGCAGCAGTATGTGAAATCAATATACATCATTTTAAAAGATGTCTAAGGGCCCGTTTACAAGGAGATAGGGTTACCCTAGCACTAGGGTTACCCTAGCACTAGGGTTACCCTAGCGCTGGGTCATTTCCTCTTAATTTTAGCGATGTGTTTACAAGCAGGCGGGACAACTCAACTCGGCTGCCCGGGTTACCCTAGCGCTAGGGTGACCCTGTCTGAGAGCTAGGGTGACCCTAGCACTAGGGCTATGTTTTGCCCTTGTAAACGGTTTGCTAGGGTAACCCGCCTACCCGGGTCAACTCTATTCTAGAGCCAAATTTCACATTGCAAGTTTCTGAAGTTCTCTAGCAATTAGTAGGTAACATAACAACATTCTAGGATACTAGACAGCTGCAATAAAGGGCACCACAGAAAGAAGAATCAACGTTAATCCACCAAAACCCGCCAGAACTCTACTCGTGTCCGCCATGTTGTTTTCTATGCTTGAATGATTTTGGCGGCCGCGAGCCTAGCGGTTCGCAGGCTACCAAAAAATCAGTAAAATCAAAATCACTTCCACAGATCTGTTTGAACCGGTAAAAATGAAAGAAAAGTGGAAGAGTAATATTAGTAGCACATGTTTTCATTCATTAGTATGACATTTCATAAGAAACGGCTTTTTAAATGAATAATATATTTGAAAGAGACTTCAACTGGCTTGTGTTGAGTTGACCCGGGCAGTAGGGTAACCCTACCTGAATCATTTCGCTTGTAAACCCGGGCTATCTTTTACCCTAGTGCTAGGGTAACCCTAGTGCTAGGGTAACCCTATCTCCTTGTAAACGGGCCCTAAGTATTTACTGTGTGACTACCACTTAGACAATGAGAACAACAATTACAGTGCAGAATGAAAACAAAGCATTCCAATTTACAAATACATGTACAAACAGATTCAACTGATTTACTACATTGAAAAGACTCCAACTTCAACATTGCCTTTTACTGGATCAAAACTCGACTAAGTTGAAATGCTATTGTCTTGTACTTCAGACACTGATTGGCTCAAATAGCCATAAATTGGAATGCTTTGTTTTGATTCTGCACTGTAATTGGTTCTCAACAACAACAACAACAACAAGTTTATTTTTGTACTCATAATTTACAAACAGCAATAGACTAATAATAATAATAACAACCAGATTAGTACAAGGAGGCTCAGAATAACTGAAAAGCTAAACTCAGCTGAGCCACCAAAAATAGATTTACATGCATTGTAAGGTCAGAGCACCGGAACTACAGAAATTACTACAGACAAAGAGAGGACTAATTACTACTATACAAGACTACCACGGGACTACTTACAAAAACTAATATACACTACTATAGAACTAACATAAAATACTACTGGACAAGACTAATAAACTACTACAATGTGATTGTGCAATTGAGTTAATATTTGCTAACTAGTTCTTTTTTCAGACAGTTCTTATATTTATGTTTAGTTAGAAATTTTATATTATTATCAACTGAATTCCATATTTTAGGACTGTCCCTGAAAATGTATGTTAAATAATCCATAATTTGTTCGAATAATTGGAAGATAATAAGAAGAGCTTGAAGCTAGTCGTGTATTGTAAGAGTGAACATTTGATAGTGGTATAAAAAAATCTTTGAAGACAGGTGGGAGAGTATTTGTGTGGAACTGGAACATAAATAATGCAGTATGAAAGAAAGTTAAATCATGTAATTTCAGAATTTGAAGTTGACTAAACAAAGGGGTAGAATGTGCATCGTATTTAGAAAATGTAATGATACGAAGAGCCTTTTTTTGGAGGATGAATAAAGGACGAATAGTAGTATGGTAGGTATTTCCCCAGATAAGGATACCATAGGTGAGGTAAGGATATATAAGTGAATAATACAAGTTAGTAAGAATAGGTAATTTTAAATAATATCGTAATTTAGAGAGTACACCAATACTTCTGTTAATTTTTTTTGAAATTTGATGATAAAGGATTTCCAGTTTAGATTGCAGTCAATAAGTATTCCAAGATATTTCACTGTGTTCTCCTGCTTTATTGGTTTGCCATTTAGTTCCAATTTAATAGGATAGTTAATTTTTTTGGGGTAAGGATGGAAAATTACAAAATTTGTTTTAGTAATATTTAAAGAAAGCTTATTTGAACATATCCAATTGTTTACCAGTTCTAGTTGTTCATTAATGATCATTTCCAAATTTTGCAAACTGTTATTGGTATAAAATAGATTGGTATCATCAGCAAAAATATGAAAGTCTAGAATTTTAGAGCTGTTAGAGATATCATTGATATATAGCAAAAATAGAGTTGGTCCAAGCACTGATCCTTGTGGGACACCGCAAGGAATAATTCTCTCTTCAGATGATGTATTACCAATAGATGTAAATTGCTTTCTATTACATAAATATGATTGAAACCAATTTAGAGCAATCCCTCTAATCCCATAATGTTCCAGCTTATGAATTAAGATGGCATGGTTAACTGTGTCAAAGGCTTTGCTAAAGTCAAGAAAAAGCCCACAAGAAGTAGTTCCCTTTTCAATAGCTTGTTGAATTTTATCAATTATAGAAGGATTGCATGTGTTGTTGAATGTTTTGAACGAAAACCAAATTGTTTAGAGTATAATATATGTTATTTTTCAAGATAATTGATTGAACGTTTAGACATTAATTTTTCAAGCAGTTGATTAAATATGGATAAAAGGGAAATAGGTCGATAATTATCTAATAAAAAAGAAGAACCCTTTTTAAATACAGGAATTACTCTAGCAATTTTAAAATTATTTGGGACAATTCCATTAGAAAAGGAATAGTTAAATAAGATTTCTAGAGGTTTTGAAATTAGATTTCTGAGTAATTTAAGGAGATTTACAGGAACACTGAAGGGTCCTGTGGCCTTGTTTGAATTTAAATTTGTTATTTCTTCTTCAATCTCAGATTGAGTAACTGGGAAGACAAAAAAGCTATTGGCCTGAGAATAATTTAAATATGAAGTAAAAGAGGTCTCAGTATATGGTATACTACTAGAAAGTCTATTTCCTATATTGGTGAAATAATCATTGAATGCATTTGCAATCACTGAGGGATCAGTTAATACCTGGTCATCTTTTATAATTTTAGTAGGGTAATTTACTTTTTTAGATTTTAAAGAAATTATCTGCTTAATACCCTTCCAGGTATTTTTTATATCATTGTTATGTTTTTGAAAGTAGTTGGTATAATATGTTTTTTTGCTACTGGCAATCAAATGCTTTAATTTGTTACGGTTACCGTAATACTTGTACTTGGAATGATAATAATCATTCTTTGTATTTATATATTGTTTAAGTAACTTGTTCTTAGAATGTATAGAGGTTTTTAATCCTGTTGTGATCCAAGGTTTATAGTGGAACTTTAGTTGTTTGTTTGTTAATTGCTTAATAGGGATATGTTTAGCAATTAATTTATTTATTTTACTATAGAATGATTCAAAAATAGAATTAACATCATTTTTATCCAAGAAACACATGTTCCAGTCTATAGATTGCATATCGTGTATCAAAGCTGACTCATCTAAAGTAGAAAAATCTCTTTAAAAAAAAAAAATGCTTTTTTGAGGGATAGGAAAACTTATCTAGAATTAGAAAATTTGGAAGATGATCAGTGAGGTCATAAATAATGTTGCCACTAGTAGTGTGATGATCAAGAGAATTCAAAAATATGTTATCAATTAAAGTAGCAGAGTGATCTGTTATTCTAGTAGGTTGAAGAATATGAGGTTGAAAAAAATATGAATTCATAGAGTTAATAAATTCTTCTGTAGTACTATTAGATTCAAAATTTAACAGGTTGATATTAAAGTCTCCCATGATAATGCACTTTTTGTTTTCTTTTTGAATTTTTTGAATTTTCAAAATTTGAATTTGGATGTCTATAAACAGTGCCACAAAGTATATTACCATGAGTTTGGCTTTCAATTTCTACCCAAATAGATTCATAATCTTCAGTTGTAGAGTGAAGATCATTTCTTGCCCTATATTGCATATCTTGTTTAATATACAAACCCACATCTCCCGCAAGGGAGAGACTAGGTTGGTATACGAAGTCATAACCAGGCAAGGAAATATCTAAAGTGGGATCAGACTGTATGTTATATTTAAGTTCAGAAAGACCAATTACATTAAAGTTAAGTTGTAAATCAGCTAGCATTGTAGTAAGATTGTCAAAGTTTGCATTTAGACTCCTAATTTTGCAGTGAATGGCAGAAAAGGAGTTATTTAGAGTATTGTTGATAAATTCCTGGTTGCTATGAAAATCATGTGGAGTATAATATTTAAAGTTTACCTGTGAGGGCAGATGAGAATCTATGTCTACATTATCAAGACTTATAGGAATATTGATAGATGATATAATGTTGAAACGAGGTAATTCAAGTAATTTCTCTTCATCTAATTGATTTGAGCATAAACAAGGTGAATTTGAATTAAATGCTAAATCAAGAAGAACATTATTACTAATAGTATTAAATGGAAATATTTTAGATCTACAATGAAAACAGAGCCATAAATCGCCAGTCCAAGAAATGTTATTATATTATTTTCTAGATAAAGTCGAACATTTTAAATGATACCATCTCAGACAATAATCACATTCTATAGCTCTCGAATTGTCTTTTACGATCTTAGTACAATTTCGACATTGACTTGTAGTCATTTAAAGACAAATATGGTACAAATATATATCTGCAGTTAATATACAAACGTCCTGAACTTGACCTTGAGGAGCCTAGGGTTTGGCTGTCTGTGCCATAGTCATAGCACTCACGGCGCATCAGTTTAGGATGGAATGAGTTGTTTACCATACCTTGTATATAGTTTATGAATATCCGTCTCGTTTGAAATATTCAAGGCTTCACTGTCATTATTATTCCTTAAGAATATCTTACCCTGGCGGGTCCAAATGAAGTGAAAGTTGAGTTCCCTCTTTGCTCGAAGACAAGTCCAGAATAAGGCCTTATTTTTCTTAGTGAGACTTTCTGCAAGAAAAATCTTCCCTTCCACAGATCTTGTGAAACCTAACTCTTTGATAGTCTTGTCTTTGAGAGCTTTTCTTGCATAAAAATATTTGTCATGCAGCTCCCGACGCACAAATTTCACAATTATAGCGGGGTGTCGTGTTTGCGATGAGCTTGAACTTGGGACTGGAAGGCGATGGCTGATCGAGATATCATCTTGGTTAACTTCAATCCCCATAAGGTCTCTGATATCTGTTATTATCTTGTTTGTATCTTCATGAGCAGATACTGGAATGCCCTTAACCTCTAGGCAATCTCGCCGAGAATACTGTTCTAGGTCATCAAACTGAGCTTTTTGGACTGCGAGATCACTGGTAATCTTAACAATTTTGTGTTGAAGCCTTCGAGTCTCCTCTGCTGCTGCTTTCTTTTCTTCTTCTAAAGTCTCAACTTGCTTTGCCAGGTCATCATATTGTTTACTCAGGTAATTCAGGCCAATTGACATTTCCTTAACTTCGGACTTCATCTCTTCGACAATAGATTGAAGTGGTTTTAATTTGCAATCAAGTAGCTCTTCGAACTGGTTACGATCAAGGAATTGCTTGCGATCAAGTAGCTCTTCAAACTGCTTAATGTTGATTGTAGACTGATCAGGCATGTTTAGCACAGTGAAATAAATATACAAAACGAATACGAACGATGATTAAAGATGTAGTTCACGAAACATGAGCGGCAGCTTCGAATTTAGCTGCCATCTTCGTTGCTGACCGACCGACGTTATCTCATTGTGTAAGTGGCCCCAGTTAGAGTAGGCACACAGTAAATTAAACAAAATAACAAGAGTTACTGACATCAGCAGCGACAGTCAATCTTTTTTATTGCTTTCATATTGTTAAAGGTACATAATATACAATAATTACATGTATATGCCATAACTAGGTGGACCAAGAGAAAGAGTTGATATCAGAGGATACACAAAACAATGGAGAAGTGCAGAGCCCAAGGTAATGTAAAGAACTGCCAGTTCATATATATAGTACCTGGATGTTACCAGTCACTAATATTAGATAGATAGACACCTTTATTTCAACAGGGTAATCCTTTCAGTTACAAAATGTTACTGTTATCAATAGGAGCCCTGTTTTAAAATATTAAAATGGAAGATAGAACTAATGTTAATACTAAGATATAAATACAAACTATTAACTACTCATATATGCTAATTGATCACTAAATATGACTTTGAAAAAGAGCAGGGGATTGTCACCCGGTACAGCAGCCTGGCCATTGCACTTAACCACACTCAACATTGTAAACTGTGTGGCAGCTATTAGCGCCGTGAAGCAGTCCAAAATAATTCACTGACAGGATATGTCAGTCATATGTAAAGCACCATGAAACTGTGGTTGATATTGCGCTATATAAATATGGCCATTTATATAAAACTAACATATCTAAAAATCATTTAAATTGTAAAATCTATTAAAAATTAAGATCGAAATCCATTATAAACTATACATCCATGATAATAAAAACTATGCTTTGCGATTTCTGTTCTTACTCTAGGCAAATGCAAGAGATGGCTTTGTCTAGTTTCGTGCTGTGAAACAGTCTGCTACATTGTATTAAATGTAAATAATTCATAAAAAATTGCGGACAGCGACCACTTATACATTTCTTTACTGGGTTGAAAATGTGAAGCTCACGCCTACGGGAAAGAGTTCCCCACTTTAAGGAGTCCATTGCACTGTCACTATCAAAAGATTTACAAACTATGCTTGCCGCGCGTCTTTGTAGCCTTTCTAGATATTGACTATTCATCATATTAACAGTGTACAGTGTTGTAACATTTGAGAAATCTACATGTCATGTATTTTGACTGTCTTGTAAAGACACGTTCACACCAGAAGTGAATTAATATACTCAATTCAAGTACAAATTGTTGAAGTTATCATACTTCATTCAATTTGATGGGTGACTAGTCTCTGTAAAAATTAGTGTTGATCTGTGTCGGCAGGGAAGATAAACACTGACCAGTAGGATCAACTAAAAGTCGATTGAAGACCCTGTGTCCGAGCCCATGGTGCTTTGCGCCAATGTTATGATTAGTTTGTTTATCAACGGCCGCATAAATTAAAGGCCAGCTTTTAGGCGAACTAAAATGTCTCGATTGTTTATAAGTTTCATAAAAGAAGTACACATACACTTTGGATAACGAATTTCATCATTTCTACCAGATTAAAAACCCAATCGAGCCCACGAATTTCCACCGGATGCATTGATAATATTCAAGGGGAATACAGTATGTGTTAAAGGATTGATAATATGCAAGGGGAGTATATAGGAAAAAGAAAGTGAAGGGGTATGGAATATATTGGTCTTTATAGTAGAACAAAGGGGACAGAGCCAAAGTAACAATCCCCCTGGATGTTATTTGAAATAATAATAAAATTATATTATAATTGGATCATTATCGGCAATTGTTATTAGGAGATGGGGACGCATTCCAATTCAGTGATAATCCAATTATAATTGGGGTCTAATGTTAATGTACCTTTAGCCGTTACATTGATCAACATGCACTGATTACATGTACATTGTAAATAAATTCCTAGTAGTTATTTTAGTTAAAGGTAGGAACTGGCAGTGCCATGTTGCATGCATGGAGTTAATGTGTTTGTCTTCTTTCTCATAGCAAACTAACAGCAGACTCCAATATTTTGTTGGCTAAATCTTCTTCAGATGAGGAGGTTAGTGAAGCTTTTTTTCTGGAAGGCATTGTGTATCAGGAGGCCTTCACCTCTCAAATCCTTGCATTTTATTGGACCCCATTTGTATTGCGCTAACAAAGAATCCCATTGTTTGAGGGTTAGGTATTGTTTGCCAGTACTATTGTGTTGCTTGCCACTAAAAGAGCTCTGGGGAATGGCATATTGGTAGAATTTGACTCCAGAATAAGAAGCATTATGAGTTTGTCAGTACTTCTGTTCCAGGCTCTTTATTTAAATTCTTCAGCTGCCCACTATGTTTTTAAACATTCAAATGAATCAATAAAATATTTAACACATTACTCTTCTCAGAGAAAGCTGCAAAGAGTGAAGAAATTTGGAGGACCAGCTTCTGATAAAGACAAGAAATTAGCCAGAGCTGAACGGTACTGGATTTTCTGTCAGTATTTCTTACACAGAACATGTAAATTTGTAATAACCATCTGGTTTAAGTTTAAGTTTGTGTGTGTGATAGACTTTTCTTCTCCTCTATTCCTTTTTTTCTAAATGCTCAATCATTCCAAGAAAAGTGATATGAGGTAGCAGTGCTCTCTCCATACTTTTTCACCAGAATGGTCTTGTTATTAATATTCATATATTTCATTAATATTCGTACGGTTTCTTTTGATTCTGTATCCACAATCAAAATATTGCAGCCCAGAACACAATGATGCACTCTTGATACACCTCAACCAGTCACACTAAATTCACTTGCAAAATGTACTTGGGCTGTAAAATTGCTTTTAGAATTTTCCAAGTTCAACACAAAGCAGAGTGGCAAGCCACCACAGAAACATGCTCATTTCTTTATCTTCTTTAGGGGCCATTGACATATATGCTTTTAAGTGCCCTGCTAAACGTCCACTGAATTTTTTTTTAGGGGGGGGGGGGAGATAGCCTGCTATGGAGACGTATTTTTTCACCCTCATAAATTAGAAGAAAAAAGTAACGTCTGCTTACCCGAGCGCTTAATTAGTTTCCAATATGCACACCTCATTGTGTTATGGACCAATCAGATTTTACCTTCCATATCCTGGAAAGTGACGTAATGTTACATTTAAAAGGATTCAGACAATACATTTGTCATCGACCAATCATAGGAGAGTATTCACTGGCACGCCAATTCACTAAAATTCTAACAATGGCTTTGATTGGGCAGAAAAATAAAACAAACGTGCTGACGTCATGCTTGCATATTGGAAACTAATTAAGCACATGGGTAAGCAGACGTTACTTTTTTCTTCAAATTCATGAGAGTGAAAAAATACGTCTGCATAGCAGGTTAGGGGGTCCAGGCATGGACATTAGTGTGTGGCATTAAAACAAAAACAGTTCTGGAATCGAGATTGGAGCAAACATGTGGACATTAGGGGGGAGGGGGTCTGACCTTAATGTCCAGTGGACATTAAGCAGGGCACTAAGCATATGTTGATGGCCCCTTACTCTAAATTCTTTGTTCAAGGTTTGGAGGTGCTGTAACAACAAGCACCAAATCTACAACATCGGCAAAGGTAACCTTCAATGTACACACATTAGTGGCACGTACCATGTGCTAGGTTTAAATGTAATGGAGTTTAACACATTGATATGCTCTATTGGCAAAGGTAACCTTCAATGTACACACATTAGTGGCATGTACAATGTGCTAGGTTTAAATGTAATGGAGTTTAACACATTGATATGCTCTATTGGCAAAGGTAACCTTCAATGTACACACATTAGTGGCACGTACAATGTGCTAGGTTTAAATGTAATGGAGTTTAACACATTGATATGCTCTATTGGCAAAGGTAACCTTCAATGTACACACATTAGTGGCACGTACCATGTGCTAGGTTTAAATGTAATGGAGTTTAACACATTGATATGCTCTATTGGCAAAGGTAACCTTCAATGTACACACATTAGTGGCATGTACAATGTGCTAGGTTTAAATGTAATGGAGTTTAACACATTGATATGCTCTATTGGCAAAGGTAACCTTCAATGTACACACATTAGTGGCACGTACAATGTGCTAGGTTTAAATGTAATGGAGTTTAACACATTGATATGCTCTATTGGCAAAGGTAACCTTCAATGTACACACATTAGTGGCATGTACAATGTGCTAGGTTTAAATGTAATGGAGTTTAACACATTGATATGCTCTATTGGCAAAGGTAACCTTCAATGTACACACATTAGTGGCACGTACAATGTGCTAGGTTTAAATGTAATGGAGTTTAACACATTGATATGCTCTATTGGCAAAGGTAACCTTCAATGTACACACATTAGTGACACGTACAATGTGCTAGGTTTAAATGTAATGGAGTTTAACACATTGATATGCTCTATTGGCAAAGGTAACCTTCAATGTACACACATTAGTGGCACGTACAATGTGCTAGGTTTAAATGTAATGGAGTTTAACACATTGATATGCTCTATTGGCAAAGGTAACCTTCAATGTACACACATTAGTGGCACGTACAATGTTCTAGGTTTAAATGGAATTGAGTTTAACACATTGATATGCTCTATTGGCAAAGGTAACCTTCAATGTACACACATTAGTGGCACGTACAATGTTCTAGGTTTAAATGTAATGGAGTTTAACACATTGATATGCTCTATTGGCAAAGGTAACCTTCAATGTACACACATTAGTGGCATGTACAATGTTCTAGGTTTAAATGGAATTGAGTTTAACACATTGATATGCTCTATTGGCAAAGGTAACCTTCAATGTACACACATTAGTGGCACGTACCATGTGCTAGGTTTAAATGTAATGGAGTTTAACACATTGATATGCTCTATTGGCAAAGGTAACCTTCAATGTACACACATTAGTGGCATGTACAATGTGCTAGGTTTAAATGTAATGGAGTTTAACACATTGATATGCTCTATTGGCAAAGGTAACCTTCAATGTACACACATTAGTGGCACGTACAATGTTCTAGGTTTAAATGGAATGAAGTTTAACACATTGATATGCTCTATTTATTTCTTCTGGATCAAAGAAAAGAACTATAAAGCTCTTTTGTATTGAACCCTGAAGTGTGGGCCGACATCTCTGCATATTTTAAAATTCCATCACTTTCTGAGCAGTTCATTGGAAGCAAATGTGTGAAAAGAATCCCTAGATCTTCTTTTCTGGTATTCGTACAATTCAGATTACAGAAGTGGGGATGAAGTAGCATTTTCATTCAAACTCGCAACCAACAACAGAGCAAATAGTAAGCGCTATGTAACCTGGCTTATTGGGACAACCCGGTAGCCTTGCTTTCAATCCAAGATGGCCGAACTGCAATAATAGCAAATAGGATTTGTGAAGAAGGTAGCATAAAATTTTGTTCAACATTTATCAAATGATTTTATATGATAAATATAGAGTATTACCTGTTATCATTAAGAGCTTGATATCGAGCGAGCCTTTGAGTCCTCAGCTATAAATAATACATTAAAATTAGCAATTTGATTGGTCTAAGTAATTTATTACAGGAAATTTGATTGGGCAATACAACCCATGAAGTAACATTGTATCACTTCGCTGTTAATACAGATTTTATTCATAGCTTTATCACACTGGTATCGACCCTAAAAATGTAATAACTGTTTGCATTTCAGGGAGCAGATTCTGGTGTTAAGCTGAAGAAGCGTGCAGAACGCTTTGGTGCAGTGTCCCCAGCTGTTGTCAAGGTAAAGTTACACACACACACGAGCATCCCAGTGTCTTTACTAGTGCTCCTCAATAATGTATATGTACTACAGCTTCTCTTTAGCTGACCATAAGTAGGTGAATCAGGGATGGTTGATTATTTAATGCATGTATCGAAGGATTGCCTAAATGATGGTTTCAATTGTAGGTTGAAGAACAAGAGAGAATTCGTAAAAGGAAAGAACGTTTTGGAGTATTGACAGTGACAGCAGCCTCAGATCCTATCGAGGTACACATAGTTTTGTGTGAATTAGATAGTACTGTTGTGGAACATCTGTAACTTACTACAATTCTACTTTATCCCTAACTGGAGAATACACAGTTATAGCACTTACACGACATACATGTCAAATCTTAGTCACAAGGTTTTTCTTTTAGCACATCAGGACCGACTTGAGGGTTGAAAGGGTTGTTCATAAAACTGGCACTCTTTCAACATGTGGTTTTTGCATCCAACTGTGGAATAGGTATAACTAAAGCATTTTACCATATCAATACTACTATTGAATTGATGGCATTGGTTGCCCAACACCTTGGCTTCACAACAAAGTCAAGCAATTTCCAATACCCAGGGGCAAAACTTACATTCAATCCCCTTGTATTCCCTAACATATCCCCCTGGTCAATCCGGGGGTCTACCCCTGGGGAAGCCGCTGATGAGTGCATAAACCTTGCCTAAAAAATATACGGTAGTCACATCGGATTTGATATTTACTAGTGAGGCGACTTCTCTCAGCGGTTTGGCCATTTTGATACCCATATCGTGTCTCAGTTAACATTTTAGCCAATGAGAATCGACGTAGAGTATCAAGGCACGTTTGATTGGTGGACAACGTAACTCCAATCCACCGTGCGGAAGAAGATGTACATTTGACCATGATCCCTTGCGAAGCTAACACGATCAAAATAATACGTAGAAATCCTCTATTCTCTTAAACGACAGTTTGTTGACAGCACTTGTACTTGCTTGTTTTTAAGATTTAATAACTCTTCCGTGATTTTATACCGGATTTAAAGTTTTTCGCACGCAAAGGATTGTGGGTAAACGTACAAGCCGCCATCTCTTTCAGTTCGGTGGATTGAAGAAAGTCTCACATGTATGCACTTGAGGTGGCTCGCCTCGATTTTCCTGCGGTTAGACCTCACTGTTCTGTAGGTCGTATCCTATTGGACTTCACTGTTAAAGAATCCCATTGTTTTAGGGTTTGTATTGTTTTAGGGGTAGGCTATTGTTTGGGTAACCAATAACATTTCAGGTTGAAAACGGTGAAGTCTGCCCCTTTTCCTTGGATGCACCACTTTGAATGGCTGATATCCACTGTCAGAGCTAGGTCGGACTAGCCACTTCACCCGTTTACTAGAAATATAATTCACTTTCCAAAAGTGTAGGTTTGTTTAACATCGGTGTTACCATAGCAACACAGCGTTAACATCATGTATTTTACATATAATCAATTTTCTCGAAATCTAGACCTAAACTTTTAAAACGATCTAGTGTCCCTTGTAGTCGGCTAAATGTAGGCCTTCAAGTCGAACTGATTTTCCACCTCTCTTTGAGTACCTAGTTTTTTTTCCAATAGATGGCTTCCAGATATCCTTTTAGATATGATACATGTATCAATAGACAGCTAATGAAAATATTGTTTTGACTTCGTTCAGCGAAAACAAATCTTCTAGTGTCCAGTTTACTCTCTTCCAACAGATGCCTGGTTACTAAGCTACGGACGAACGTGAGTACGTTGTTGGTTTGGTTGACATGTAAATTTTGATCTAAAAAGTGACCTGAATGAACAGATCTCGGTAAACAAATACTATGGAAAGATAGGTCATGAAGTTTATACTATTTCAGAGCTGAAATTACAGATACAACTTTGGAGTTTTCTCCAGTTTGAAAGTCCGATGAAGGTTACAATCTTCCAAAAAAACTTTTTTTCCTAAACTCAAGCCTCTAAACTCAAGCCTCTAAACTCAAGCCTCTAAACTCAAGCCTCTAAACTCAAGCCTCTAAACTCAAGCCTCTAAACTCAAGCCTCTAAACTCAAGCCTCTAAACTCAAGCCTCTAAACTCAAGCCTCTAAACTCAAGCCTCTAAACTCAAGCCTCTAAACTCGGGGTGCGGCTTATCTGCAAGTGCGGCTTATCCGTGAGTGAATACGGTAGTTCAAAAGCACACAAGTATGTAGAATCTAGACAAAAGATAAATTTCGGAAAGACACATGCAAGCTATCAACAAAATGATACAGCAATGAAGCTTGCGTGGATGAATGTAAAAGTTCCCTATGGTTTTGTTTTTATTCCACCCCTTTAACATGATTCAGTGCTCTTGAAATGTACAGGGACAGGATAGTACATGTAGAATTTCAGGTGAAAAGATTTAAACAAATATTTATCAATTAGTTTTCGAATTACAGCTTCCTTAGCAAATACGTTACTATTTTGAGTAAAATGAGCATATTTATGACATTACTTATGATTCCATAAACCGAAATCGAATAAAGCAAATGGAATGACATTTTCATGGGATGACATTTTCATGGGAAGTAGTCCTACAAAATATATGCCACAGGTATGAAATATGCTAAACACATCGCTTGAATCGGTCTGGAAAACACAGTTCTCAACGCGTAAACAGGATGTAAGGCGAATTGCTTATTTTTTAAACCAAAATATTCAACCCAATTTTTTTTCGAAAACGCTCTCATACAATTTGTTTAAACGTCTTTTCAGTCTTGAAGGCCTACATTTAGACTACAAGGGACACTAGGTCGTTTTAAAAGTTTAGGTCTAGATTTCGAGAAAATTGAAGATATGTAAAATACATGACGTTAACGATGTGTTGCTATGGTAACACCGCTGTCAAATAATACCTACATTTTTGGAAAATTTATTCTATTTCTAGTAAATGGGTGAAGTGGCTAGACCGACCGAGCTCTGACAGTGGAGTATCAGCCATTCAAAGTGGGTATGGTGCGTCCCTGGAAAATCCAGGCGAGCCACCTTAAGTTGTCTCGATCAAAACTCCGAAGCCACTTTGCAAATTTAAACAAAATGTCATAACTTTGAAGATTTTAGCCTGATTCTGCTCAATTTTTAACAAACAGTACACATACTAATGACGTAATTGTTACTAAAGTCAGTCCCATGTTTTTGAAATTTCGAGCCATTACTCGAAATCTAGTCGAACACTTTATTTCAAACAACTGGGAACTATTCAAACTTATAACACATACACAGTGCAAACGTTATCAAAATCCATTGGGCGGAAGTTGGCGAAAATTTGGGCTCTGATTTTCTCACCTTAATAACGTTGTCAAAATTGGAAGGACCGTAGCTTTCTATCAATAGAAGTGACTAGAACCCAAGTTAGTTAAAAGTATTTCCCAAAGCTTACTAAATCTTGATGCGAAATAAAATTGTGCTAGCAAAAACAAAACAAAAGTTGTGAATATTTCTTTTGAGAAAATAAAAAAGTCGAAAAATGGCAAAAACTCAAAATATACAAATTTCAGGTTTCCTAAAAAACCGCTCCAGATAATTCTTTCTTGTTTAGCTATACGATTTTTCTCGTTTAAACCATACAAAATAACTAAAGGACACAAATTAGTCCAGTTTTACGAGAGGATCCTTTAAAAGAATGAAACAAACACAGCATTAGATTTAGGTATCCATAGCAAACACAGCATTAGATTTAGGTATCCATAACAAACACAGCATTACATTTAGATATCCATAACAAACACATCATTACATTTAGGTATCCATAACGAACACAGCATTAGATTTAGGTATCCTTAACAAACACAGCATTAGATTTAGGTATCCATAACAAACACAGCATTAGATTTAGGTATCCATAACGAACACAGCATTAGATTTAGGTATCCATAACAAACACAGCATTAGATTTAGGATTTGAGAACAAACATTGTTTATCAGTGGAGGTTCCCTAATACTTCTCACTTCTCTACAGATAAAGAAGAAGAAGCGAGCAGAGAGATTTGGAGTGTGATGTCTGTTTTTAAACCTTCATCGCCATTTCTGCGTTACTGTATATCTACGTGCGTCAGCGAGTTGACACCTGTCAATCATATTTCACTTCATACGTGAAGATACATCTATATATAGACGTCGACAATACAATGCATGTGGAATGAATAAGACAAGAACTACCAGGTGTTACACGGAGAGGAGGCGGGGCGGAGTTATGGAGGGGGACTAGGGATGTTTTCATGGGAGTTAAATTGACCTTTATAGCCGTGACGTAATGCTTTTCCAATTAGAGTTTGTGGGAATATTAATGATCTCTAACAATCTCTAGATAGGTTCATAGTATGAAAGGGTTAAGTTGAAGCAAATATTTCATTAAAAATCTCAGATTTTGGATTTTGGAAAAAATGAAAACTACTTAATGTGCTTGGAAATTAATGATCTTTGTTACCTTCCGTCATGATGACATTTGAACCATTTAGAATTGAATTCTCAACAGACTCGACTAAATGATTGTAAGGCCCAGTTAAAACATAGAACTTTTGAGGAGCGGAATTCAGCAAAATTTAATGAGCGGAAATGAGCTTTGAACTTGTGGAACGTAAAAATCTAATTCTCAAAGACTGAAAATGGGATAGTTTGAGTCATAGCTGAAAAGATCAGTTTAGTGCCAGCACTCTAAACTCAATCCAGGAGAATGTCCTCTTCAGAAACCTGCTACATTGTCAGCGTCATAATGTGGTGAGGGTTTGGAGCGAAACGTGCGCTGTAAGACGTACACAACGCACTGAATATATACACGAGGGACATGCTGCTCTGCTGGATGGTCAGCAAACTACTAAAACCATGTCATGCTAAGCGGCTTTAATGAACAGAATACCATGTTGCTGTCAGTCGCTTTATTTTGTTGAGACCGATTAGTTTTAACTCCGTAAAGTGATATATTGTTTTTAAATTTTGAATTATAGTGTGTTCTTTCGTTCAGTTTTCCCATTCTACGTATTAGTTAGGTTAAATCTTAGGGAATGTTCAGTTTGTCACAGATGTACAGTTTGGGTTCTGCCAGTTTTAAATAGTGTTACAGTTCTCAAACAGTTGTTGTTACAGTTTTTAATAGCCACCAACAGCCTCTCCAGATGTTGACCCAGTGGGTCACAGTAGGGTATAAACGAGAAGCTAGTTAGAGATGCTCAGCAATCTACAATATGTCATCTCTAAAGTATTTGAATTTTCTTAGAGATATTCGAAGAAGCAAATGTAAATGCGTAGAGGCTTATCTTTTCATCCTTTTTTCTGAATCAAGTAAACTAAGGGTGCGTTTGATTGACCGTATTCCGCGATAAGAATCGACACAGAAGGATCACTAACTGGAGTACTAAATATATCCTGAATATGTCAGAAAGCGTTTGTAGCTTACAGTGTGCAAGATGAAACGTGCGCGTAAGTTGAAACGTGTTTCAAATGTCACACTTCCATTACTGCTCAGTAGTAAACTGTAGTAGTTACTGCGCCTGAACCAGCTAGTGATTTCCAGAGACTATTCCATCTATTCTTATACTTGAATACAGTCAATCGAACGCGCCCTTAGTTTTACTACTCAGTAGTAAAAGGGTTTCCCTGCTCTAAGGACTCACTTGATAGGCTGTAAAATAAACCCTTTGATATCGCGAGAATCAGACGCTACGGTCTTAATCGACCCAAACCCGTAGAAAAATAAAGATATTGTAGTCGGAGAAACGCGGCTATGAGCGCGGTCAGAAGAATGTTAACAGCGAGATATTTTGACAGCTATTGAGAACAAATTTGAAAACGCCAACAGTCTCTTTCGCCCCTCTCCCCAACCCGCTTTAATAAAATACTCCTTACACAGTATATAACCTATACAAGGAGATATAAGTAAATATATATTTATATGAGGCACATTATCTCAAAAGGAGCGCCTGATCCCTGTGTGCTTCTTAGTTTTAAGAGCCCGCAGTAACTAACTTTTCAGTGTCTCGATCAAAACTCCGAAGCCACACCAAATTTAAACAAATTCTCATAACTTTCAAGATATTTTCCTCATTCTGCTCAAATCTTCACAAACTACAAAATGTATTGACACAACTGATAATGTAAAATCACACGTAGTCAACCCCAATTTTTGACATTTTCGAAATATAGTCGAACGATTTTGTTCAAACAACTGGAAACTATTCGCACCAGCCCCTTCCAGAGCGAGTATAAATAAGAGCAGCACCAAGGTTCGTCGCACAGTTGGCGTCAGGATCACTATCGCCTCTAATACCGGGATGACCTTCCTCCACTATTGCGTTCATTCCCTTTCGCTCCCCTTCCTTTCGACCGAGTTCAGTTTTTCCGTTCCTTCCCCCACCTCCCTGCTGCCTATTTTGCTCTCCTACTACCTGAACTCGAGCGACACTGCCAATTCTTATTGCACGAGCGTAAAGGGAATGATGCGAATAGGATACTATATTAACAATTTCGTATTTCACTGATTACACAGCATGGGCTCCCTGTGGAATAACCTGGAACGGAGCGCCAGGTTCTTCCGCTTGGGACCAAAGTCAATCCAGAACGGTACATTTTGATTGACAATAAGAAGAGGTAATTACACTCGTGTGATGCGGTAGTGTGATATGACAAGCGTCTCGTCCTGTGCACGTGAAGACCATGATGCAGATTATTTTTTCTCAGCGAATGCTAGCCGGCTCTCAGGTGTGTTTTCGAAAAGTTTTTTTCAGGATTTGGGTTGCCTGTACGGCGAGCGGTAATACTGAGACCGGAGAGCCGGCTAGCAGCCTTAGCCAATGAGTGAGGGTGTTAGAAAGCCGTAAACTCGTCGACCAGTCAACTTTTGCGTCCGGAATATATTAATGGTCTTATTTGCTCGGCTGCTTCAAAGAACCTAGCACTCCGTTCCAGAATTGTCAATAGAATGAAACCCAGCTACCTTCTTTGTTATGTCTTTTTCGCTTTTTTCAACCGTGACCGTGCAAAAAAACTATTTTCTGCCTGACCAATCAGTCCATAAAAACGTGGGTTCAGGGGACGCTAATGAACTATGACCGTGCACAATCTTTTGTCTTACCCCCTTCCATCATAAATCGCAGCGCCTTGTTAGCCCCTTTGAAGTTTGCCGGGTTTCCTAACCATTATATTAATTATGGTCCAGAGGTTCTTCTCGCGCCTTTGGCGTTCTTTATGTCGGTAAACACTTCTGGCAACCATGGTAGCAACTGACCGGCTTAGTTCCATAATTTTGTCAGGAAGCCGGGTTATCTAAAAATACGGAATGAGCTCGACCATAATTAAATTTGCGACTGGTTAATAACTATTCCAAAAAATCAAAATGTTTTTTTTTCTAAACTTTGAAATGTAATCAAATTGTATCCACATATGCAAGCGTTTATCGAATATTTACAAAATACCAAACTTAACACTATTTGACAAAATATTTCAAGTGATCTTATCATCAACGCCGTTTAGAAGCTACTTCCTGATTCGCCAGTTGCCGGACTGCGAGCACTTGACATAACTAAGTATGTCGCCAAGCCAGGAGCTCGGCATCAACATTCTATGCATCCACATGACTACAATATAAATTGCATTTCTCTTCATCAAAGGCACAACATATCCTTTCCCCCCCCCCTCCTGTTTGTATTTTATTTTATTGCTGCTATTTGTCTATCGATGGCGCAATGTCCTTTTAGCTAACAGTCTATCCCTCGCCGAGATGTCTTGCAGTGTTCGACCTGTCTATCCCTCGAGATGCCATGTTCGACCTGTCTATCCCTCGAGATGTCATGTTCGACCTGTCTATCCCTCGAGATGTCATGAAGTGTTCGATCTGTCTATCCCTCGAGATGTCATGCAGTGATCGACCTGTCTATCCCTCGAGATGTCATGCTATGTTAGACCGGTCTATCCCTCCAGATGTCATGCAGTGTTCGATCTGTCTAATCCCTCGAGATGTCATGCAGTGTTCGACCTGTCTATCCCTCGAGATGTCATGCAGTGTTCGACCCTGATTTCATGCTGTGTTCGACCAGTCTATCGCGGCCAACCACTGACGCATGATGCACTGCGCCTATTATTAGAACCAGTCCTTTCCTCGTTTCGGTAGTGGCCAATACTCACCACTACATAAACAATTTCCTCTTTTGGTCTGGCGAAGGGCTAAAACGTCAGCTGCCACTCGCTTCCCATGCGGTCAGCAAAATCCTTATGAGTTTTAAATGGCCAGTCTGGGGTTCAGTGCCTGCTAGAAAAATAAACCCTTTGACTGAAATGTATACCCAATAGGCGTAACAGACAGATACGAAAAATAATTTTATTATTTTCATACAAGCAGTGGCCTTTTTAAACTCTCTTTTTAATGGTATAATTATTAATTTAGATTTTTTTTCCCAAAAAAAGTTTTTTAACTGAAACAGAATCGTCCAAACGATCAAAAACAAAGCTTCCAAGCATCACTATAATTTGTTAAACAATACATAGCAACGAAATTAAATAGCTAAAACACAAATTATTTAAATATTAAATATAAGTTCATGACTGCCATCTTAATAAGGCGAGATATGACGGCAATCGTGTTGAATGCCGCAAGACCCTTTCTAAACGCTCTTTTTAATGATCTAATTATTAATTTAGATTTATTTCCAAGAAAAATGTTTTTAACTGGAACAGAAACGTCTAAACGATCAAAAACAAAGCTTTCAAGCTCGCTATAATTTGTTAAACAATACATAGCAACGAAATTAAATAGCTAAAACACAAATAATTTAAATATAAGTTCATGACTGCCATCTTAATATAGCGAGATATGACGGCGGTCGTGTTGAATGCCGCAAGACCTGTATTCTAGTAGCCTACGAAAGTAGCCGCCTCTTGAGCTCTGGTCGCAGGCTAGTATTCTAGGAGTTGATTAAAAAATACTACTCATTCTCAACTTGTAACCAATAAAATCACGCGTTCTTAGCACGTTTAGTGGATTATACTGTGCACGTCAATCAACACGGCCATCGTTAACTGTACCATAACACGTACCCTAGTCAAACTATCGAACATTGTACACGAACCAACCTTTGTTGGATGGAAATGTTGGGGTGGCGGCAAAACACAGTCCAACATTGACAGACGACTGAACCAACGTTCAAAACAAAGAAAAATATGGCGAACACGACAGAGAAAGATCCTAAGTACGAAAATAGAGCGGCGAGTCCTGATTGGCTAACAGTGTAGGCGTGTCTCGCTTTTCGATACAACTTTCTTGAAAGACTGGCCAAACACAGAATTGTTGGATGAAATGCTTGACCAAAAGCAAACTTCATCCAACAAACATTTCACCCAACAATTGATCAGCAAAACATTTTGCCGGACAAACACGACCCAACATGGGATGGAAAACACGACCCAACATGGGATGACAAACACGACCCAACATGGGATGACAAACACGACCCAACATGGGATGACAAACACGACCCAACATGGGATGACAAACACGACCCAACATGGGATGACAAACACGACCCAACATGGGATGGAAAACACGACCCAACATGGGATGGAAAACGGTCGAACAATGTTAGATCGAGCAAAGTGTTCAATAGTTTGGCCAGGCCAGTCGATCTATAAAACTTACATCTTTATACTTTCATCAGTAATTGATGAAGAAGTAAATAAGTCCCGACATGGGAGGTCTTGAGCCTACACTATATAACGGTAAATATCCTCTCTCAGTAGGTAGGTCTACAATAATGCAAGAAACTCGGTTATTGGAAAGAATGCAGTGCAAATATGCTATTGGCTATAGTTAGCAGTTAAAGGGACTGTGTCATGGTGAGAGACCATTACATTAGATGTCCGGGCCGGGCAAATTTTTTTTTTGGGCCCCAGTTCAGATCAATGAGCAACTTTACCATGAGGCCTTGCGCGCCCAATCCAAGATGGCGGACAAAGATGGCGGACTTGGGGAAAGGAAATTGTTTTCGGGGTGGTGCTAGTAAAATTTTGACAACTGCGTTGACGTAATTCAAGAAACCACGTGATGTTGCCATAATAAAGGGAGGAGTGGGTCAGTAAGAAATAATACGCAGTGGGTGGCTGGCGGCAACTTGTAGTTCATGTTTCATTTTCGCGGAAGATTACGAATTCGGCACCGGCTTTTGCGCGGGATCGTGGGATTTTCAGTATTCTTTAATACTATTGAACCTGGATTTTTCTAACCGCTGGAGCCGAATAAGGGTTTGAAAATTGTTTCCTGAACGGTGATCATGAAAGTAAGTGCAATTCAGTACTTGCTCGTAAGCGTTAATACCTTTGAGACATTTTTGCGTAGTTTCCGGACATATATTCGAAAAGCTGCAGGTTGATGAAAGGTGAGAATTTTAAGTTTCCTTATTAAAAATTATAAGACCTTGTAATCTTTAATTACTTATGATTCTTTTCCCGATTGTGCAAAGCGATTATTCTCTTCAGAGGGATACCTTTCATATTTAAGAAGATCCTATTGAATAAATACCCTAATTTAAGTGCTAAAACAAAGTGAATGTTAAAAAAAACGAATTTCCCTACGTAAGGAAAAAAGGAACACAGTATATTTTATAAACATTTTGTCGTAATTTCATAAGAAAATATTATTTTTAATTTGTATATTAAATATAATTAATATAATTTTAAAAAGTATAGTACCCCCCCCCCCCCCCCCCCCCCCCTTTAGTTCTTAGATATTCTTTTTACTTTTCCGTGCAAAGGGATAACAATAGAGCCTCTGACTCAAAAGGACCAATACTGATCATTGCTGATTCCATGATGAGAGGTGTAAGACAAACACTTCTGGCAAGAGATTGTTATGTGAACAAGCAAATACTCAGCGGCGGTGGAACAAAGGAAGCAATCAGCTATGTCAACCACATGGATGTCGACACCAACTACAAACAAGTAGTTATTCACTTAGGAACAAATGACGTCAATACTAAACACAAGGACACTATATTAAATGAGTTTGTACAGTTAACTACTATATTGAGAAGCAAATGGCCGAATTGCAAGATTATTCTATCGGGAATTATAGAGCATCGTACAGACAGAGAGAAGAACAGGATGATTAAAGTCATTAATGATGATTTGTGCGAAATGGCCCGAGAATTAGACAACATGGAATACCTGGATAACAGCAGATTAACAAGACGAGCAGACGGAGGAACCAACGAACAGGTGTTTTACGATGAGCTGCACCTCAACAACCAGACGGGAACCCGCATTCTAGCGGCAAATCTAAAGGAAGCGCTCGGTCTTCGTAATGCGACTCGGAACACAAGACCTACATACCAGAACCGAAGACCAGATGAAGACCATCAATACGAGACACGATATCAGTCCCGAAGAGCCGACGGTGGATCGCAACGATACCAGACCGGATACCAGACTAGAAGCCCAGGCGAGGATCAACAACATTATCGTGGTAAGCCATCTGAGTATCCACCTGCGGCGCCAGGTATGGTCTCAGTAAGCCAGTTAGTGAAATGGTTAAGCAATCTTGGACAAGTGAGTGACAATCTATATAATAGAAATACAATGTCTAACCAACAGTTTGGCCACCCTTCATATCATCGAAATTTCTAACATAATTAATGCCTGATAATATTAAGATTGGGGTTTGGAACATTCACGGACATAATAGTAGAGTGCTTGGAAACAAACTTAACCAGACGGACGTACTAGGTGTAATAAATAGCCATGATATATTTGGGTTGACAGAAACGCATGCCAGTGAAAATTCAGAACTCGATGTGAAAAATTATCAATGTTACTCCAAGTTTAGACCAAAATCAAGAACAAAATATCACGGCGGGTTATCAGTTTATATAAAAAAGTCGTTAAAAAACGCAGTATCTTATGTACCAACTAAGAACGACAACATTCTTTGGTGTAGACTAGACAAGAAACATTTCCAAACAAACAAAGACATATTTCTAGGGACAGTTTATTTTAGCCCGGAAAATATGGAAAACCAATCAAACGCAAACTACATCGACGAACTTGATCAAGATTTGATTAGTTTTTCTCAAAAGGGTTACGTAATATTACAAGGAGATTTTAATGCCAGGACTGGACAGTTACAGGATATAATTGACGACTCGAATATACACAATTTTTTTCAATTACCTGATGGGTATGTACATGAAAATGCCGTAACAACAAGGCAATCCCTTGATAAAAACAATATTGACAATAGGGGCAAACAACTCATCGACTCGTGTATCGCAAACGGCCTAAAAATTGCCAACGGTAGAATCATCGGGGATCGAAAAGGCTTGAAGACCTGTCACCAACCAAACGGCTCGAGTCTAGTTGACTACGTCATTTCAGATAACGAAACATTAAACTCATTTCAATATTTAAAAGTAGAAGATCTAAAACCTCATATTTCGGATCACTCACATATTACATATAGTATAGAGGTAAAGAAAGTACCACTTCCGGTTAACGACAAAAGTCAAAATAAGGGCAGGCGTCTGCTCTCAAAATTATTCTGGAACGATAATGTCTCCCATAAAGTTGTAGAATATTTAAATTTACCAGAAACATTAGCCGATATTGGTAACCTGAACCAGAGGCCGCTCAACGATAACACTGAAAATTTTGTTGAAGACTTTAATAAGCTGATACATAAAGTTCTTGACAATGCTGGGGCACTAAAAAATACTGACGTCGATAAAACAAAACGTGAAGAAAATAAATGGTTCGATAGTGAATGTAAAATACAAAAAAACAACTTAACTAATTTAGGTAAACTTAGGACTAGACATCCAAACAGGGAGGATATAAGAGAATTGCTAAATAGCAATAAGAAAATGTTTAGGAAACTACTAAAACGGAAAAAACGAAAGTTCTACGATAGTGAATTTGATAAACTATCAAAGCTAAGATCACACAACCCACGGCAGTTTTGGAAAGCACTAAGAAACTTAAACACCGACAACAATAGAGCAGATGATACCAAACATGTTGATCTAAGCAGCTTTCATGAATATTTCAAAGATCTTAACAAAGCCGAAAAAGACAACATTGGTGAAACACACGACACAAGTACGCATGCCGAAAACAATGAAGCCGGTCCACTTGACTTCGCATTTACGAAAGAAGAAGTGATAAATGGAATTAAAGCACTTAAAAGCGGCAAAACACCCGGAAGCGATTTTATTAACAACGAATTCCTGAAGGTCAGTTATAAACTACTATCGGAAACAATAACTACGTTATTTAATTCTATTCTAAACTCGAAAATATATCCTAAAATTTGGGCCTTTGGATACATAACTCCTATATATAAAAAATGGCACGAAATCAGAGCCAGGAAACTACAGAGGAATTACAATCCTGTCCCACCTAGGAAAACTTTTTGCTCTGCTATTAAATACACGGCTAGTTAGCTACCTAGATTTTCACAATATCCTGCCTCAAGAACAAGCAGGTTTCAGGAAAACATTTAGAGGTACTGACAATCTTTTAGTATTAAAAGCGCTGATCGACAAATATATAAAGAACAAGCCAAAACCCAGGAATAATTTCTTGTACACTTGCTTCATCGATTTTAGCAAAGCCTTCGATAACATATCACGCGACAAATTATACACAAAGTTAAACAACATTGGTATAAACGGAAATTTTCTTGCCATTATTAAAGACATGTACAACAAAGACTCCGCGTGTGTTAAACTTGACGGACACATCTCGGAGGAATTTGCGTGCCATAAAGGAGTCAAGCAAGGGTGCATGTTGTCACCTACCCTTTTCAATATATATTTTAAGTGATCTAGCAAACATTCTTAACAAAGACAAAGACGCCCCCGAACTAAACAACAGAACCGTTAGTTGCTTACTATATGCAGACGATTTAGTAATTATCTCAAAGTCTCAGTTGGGATTACAAAACAATTTAAAATGCCTACTGGATTACGGCAAAGCCAACAGTCTCTACATCAACGAAAATAAAACAAAAGTAATAATATTTAACCCTAATGGTAGAAAACTAAATCGTTATTTATTCAACGTTGGGACAACACTGATTGAGAACGTAACTAAATATAAGTATTTAGGATTGACTTTAAGTGCCTCTGGATCATTTATTATAGCAAAACAAGAGCTAAAAAAGGTTGCACTAAAAGCTTTTTACTCACTCCGCAAGAACATGGGAATCTCATTTAGAAGAGACCTGTCACTTACCTTACATCTATTCGATACCCTAATAAAACCCATTCTCACATATGGCTCTGAAATTTGGGGTCTTGATACTGTTAAATATAATGAATCACGTGACCCAATAGAACAAGTTCACACAAAGTTCTGTAAACAAATCCTAGGCGTAAGCAAAAGAGCGGTGAACAAAGCTTGCCGTGCAGAATTAGGCCGTTTCCCCATCATTATTGAAGTAAAATCTAAGGCATTATCATTCTGGGCCCGCCTTCTAACATTAGACGAAAATAGAATCGCAAAGCAAGCCTACTTAGATATGCTAAGTCACACAAATTCGAAGAACTGGGCAATGCAAATTAAAGCTATATTATTTCAGAATGGCTTTGGCTATTGCTGGGAATCCCAACAAGATGCCGTTATTGATGAAAACGAGATCAAGCGGTTTTATAAATATACCAAACAAAGACTAGAGGATATTGAAACTCAAGACTGGAGATCAAGCATCTTCGATGATGAATCCAGATCAGTGGGAGGAAACAAATTAAGAACATTTCGTGAGTTCAAAACAGAATATAAACTCGAAGATTATTTATTGGAAGTTAAAAACATAGATCATCGCAGAGCACTAACTAAGTTAAGAATAAGCGACCATATTTTACAAATTGAAAGAGGCCGTTATAACAGAGTTTATGTGAGTCCTGAATTGAGAATATGCCCACATTGTCAAATTATGGAAAATGAAGAACATTTTTTATCTAAATGTCAATTATATTCTGATCTGAGAAACTCTCTTTTTCAAGATATAAACAAAAAAATAACAAACTATAAAGATTTAATCGCACCAAAAAAACATAAGCCAGAAATAGCAAAATACATCTATGAATGTTTTAAAGTTAGGCAAACCATCCTTGTATAGAATATTGGAGAAGCATGCCTATGTACAGTCTGTTGCTTGGCACTCTAATAAAATATGTCTTGTCTTGTCTTGTCTTACTTTTCCAAAACTTTATGCAGAGTTATATAAAAAAAACAAATTCATATATATGTACTCTGTATACATTGTTACATATGTACCTGGTAGAGAAAGAGTAAGGGTATTTTGATTGTAATTTTGGGTGACTTTAACAATTGCACTTAATCATAACCCTACCCTACCCCTTCCTAGGTATGCTGATTTGTTTCTGTTTAACCCCTTTCATTAGTTGAAGTCTCATATTTCTTTACTGAGTATAACAATATAATTACAATAAATATAATAAAATATACTTACTTTAATTATTAACCAACACAGGCTTGAACCCATTATTTTGTGCCAGCCAACAAGAGGATGTAGTCATGACCTCATGACTTCCTTCATAAATAAGCTACCCCTTGGAGCTTTTGAACTTTTCTAGTTGTGATATTGGAATTTGAAGTACATGTAAAAGGTAAATTAGGTGGATTAAAGAAATAAAAAACGCTAGCTGTAATACTGTAAAATTGTAATTGTCAGGAAACATATTAACTATTAAAACACAGTATTTTTCAAGTGTTAGTAGTAGGCCAGTCATGCATGTATGTTGCCGATTTATATATAATATACTGAGCACACACTTACATGCATTTTAAATTTAAAAGTTGTGTTAAATAATAATGATCAATTCATTGGTAATTAATCAAATTGTTGTTTTATTTCCTATTACTGCCTGTGGTATTTTACATACATTTAGCTGTTAAATTTGTTTCCCTTAGTTAATTATATATATATAATATATAATATATTATATATAGTATGTATTTGCTCCTTTAATTAATATCATTAACTAAATCAGGTATACCTGAGGTCTTGGCATGCATGCATGTGCATTATTATTTATAGATTATATACTCTGATAACACTTATTTATTAAAGCTTAATTGACTAATTAATTAGAAGGTAATTGTGCACTAGCTGTTTATTGTAGAAAAAACCTTTAAACTGTCACAGCCAAAAATTATTGTAAATGTGAGTGTTTCAAAAGCGAATAAAAATGCATGTACAAGCATAATTCTGAGCTAGCTTTTATATAACAATTAGTGTGCTAGTATATATATAATTTTATGTAAATGGCACAATTACAAATAATTGGTATAGCCTTAATTCATACTGCTTCTAAACACTTGAAAAATACTGTGTTAGGTTTTCTGATAAAACAATTGTGACAAAATTGGAACCCAAGAATTACAGGGTTCTTTTTATTCCTTTAGGCTGTATTCATAATATGTATACCTGACAGGCCGGGAGGGGGGCAGGTGATTTTAAGGGATCCCAATTTGTTTTAACAGGCTTTAGAAGGGGGAATCTTAAAATTTATTTATGAAAGGTTGGGTGGATTAATGTTAATTTTTTTAATGTTTGTCAAACAAAGACCTACGTATATACACTTAAAATGGTAGGTGCACAGAATGGCTAATTAATGCACTAAATAGAGCTAGCTTAAGAAATGCAGGAGAATGCACTTGCAATAATCTAAAAACCTTCCCGGTCCCCCCCAGAACACTTTTTCTTAAGGTTGCATGCAGCTAGGAATGCCTGATGTAGGTCGAATTAATGATTATATCAATTAAAGGACAATATATTCTTGTGTAGTTTTGGAACACCATGCAGCAACAAATACTTTTTACAGACACCAAGGTGAGTGGTAGTTAATAACAGTTAATTTTATGGTTTATTCTTAGCTTTTCTACATATTGTAGTATTAAACCGAGTTTCACGGCCCGAAATGACAGTT